>JARHVA010007356.1:65000-170000 GCA_037957365.1 Torreya grandis
TTTGGAAAACAATCAACATTTAAAATTATATCACTCATTTGAAACCATTCCACTATTAATCTTACCCAAGACCAAGGACTTGATGCTCACTTCCAAAACTTAGTCATTATGAGAATTGTCAACCATGTTATACGAACTAAGGACATTTAGGTTGGAGTATGTAAAGTGAAGAATTACTTGATAAAATACATGACATCACATTCAATTCTTAAATATTTAACCTTCAATCTCCATTCAATATTTATACTTCTTATATAAGATCCTTGTTCAACATGACTTCTTTTGAAGAATCTTCATATTGGCTATTGTAAGTGGTCATTAGACTGTGTGTATAGAATGGTGGGAGATGGGATATTTGTATTAATAGGGAAAAAGTTTCTCTAAGATCATCATTGACCCTCTATGATCAACTAGCTTGGATAAACATTAATTTTTTCATGAGTAGTGTTAAATATCATGGAAATAAGAAGTAACACATTACCTTAAACAACTCAAACTTACATTAACTTCTGCTAATAAGGGAAATGAAATGTTTCCTTCTCTCCAATAGTATTAGCTATTCATTATTAAACTCTTCATAGTTTCATTGGTTTCTTGAAATTCTCAAGGTGACCTATCTAGTATTTTTGAAATCTGAGCTAAACCCCCAAATAATTCATCTACCTTCTCAAGATTTATGTTTCAAAAGACTATTGTAGGTGGAGATTTCACTCAAGACACTCATTATCATCTCACCTATCAAGGCTTATATGAAGGTGTTGACTATAATTCTCTATATAGTTCTCTTTTTGACTCCTTGGATGATGTAGAGAGGTCAAATTAAGTGTCCCATTATTCCTACATGTTCATCACAACTCTTTTCTTATCATGGCATACACAGGCTTGATTGGGTATTTTACCCCTAAGATTTTCTTAAGGAATTTCAAGGGTCTAAAGATGGAAATGGGTCTTCTAAAAACTTATCAACCTTTTTTCACTCCTTTATTCAAGTCATTTCAATCTCTAAAACTTGTTAATCACATTTTTACCTTGTCAAAGAGGTAAAGCCACTCAAAATCATCCCAAAGGAGGTTGTGTTCAAATTTGAGGCTTAGGAATCTTTATTTTTATGAATTAAACATATAAGTACATAATAAATTTATTTTAATAGCCATGAAGATGAATACACTTTCTTGAAAACTTAGGTTCTGCTCTAAATTTGACCAAAAAGATTATTCATAAGGACAACATAAAAAGTAGGTTTTATGCTATAAGTACCTTCATATAAGGATTTAATTGATTTAAAAAAGATATTCATGACCAATAAAATCATTCATAAAAACCATTCTTCTCCATATATTTTTGATCTTGAGAAACATGTGCAAGAATAAACCCCTCTTGGATGAATAGGCCATAATGACTTGATATCAGTCTTAGTGATTGTTCATAAATAAGAGTCCAATAATCCATGAAAAATTACACTAATTTAAATATTACTTTGACCCGTAACAATGGACAAATTTTCATTTCCTAACTCTCTCTCCTCTTTCCATACTGAACATTTAAAAATTGCCCTTCTAAAGATGCCAAGGAGGTTGATATATGAGATAAAATGGTTTTATTTATTTTATGACCTAAAACATCCTAAAAATCACCTTTTAAACCTTAACATGGATAAATAAATTCCTAAATATTATTGATGCTCAATTTCACTTTGAGAATTGTACAAATGGCCTCAAAACAAGCCTTTTGGCACTAAAACTACCAATATCACTTGACAAGTCTGATGAAAATGATGTAAAATATATACAATGGATTTTATCATTCTTAAATAATTACATAATGTCCTAACAAGAAATTTTTTGGTTACAAGGGTTGGCATTTGGCCTTGGATGCCAAATTGCCAACACTTGGCATATAAAGTCAAATAAGGAAAACACATAATGCATTACAAAATAGATAAAATAATAGTAAATTTCATGATAAATAAAAATAATAGGAAATACTAAGGTAAAGATAAAGAATAAAAACTGATCAAAATTCCTTAATACAAATGCTTGAGCAAAACACGTAGATGAATTAGATGTTTCTTATCATTAAGGGAAATGTTCTAGCAAACAAAGAACCATTAGAACTATAAAACTAACATAGGACTCAACAAAGAGTGCCAAAAGACATTATGGCGAAGGGAAAAAATGAAATAAAATTAAAAAAATTAGAATAGGCATATTAGGAAGAGGGTGAAATAATAAATAGAAAAACTAGCATATAAACTTTGGGAAGCCACTATAAAAAAACTCAATACAAAGAACAGGGAGCTTGGTATTGGATAAAAAGGCACTTGACTCCAAATATTAATGTTATATAACATACTAATACATACAAATATTAATGTTTTTATTGTTATCTTTTCCAAAAGACTAATTTATTACAGATGAGTAATAAGTAAATTAATGCTCTTGAGTTAAACAAATGGAAGAAAATTTGTATCATAGGTTTGTAATCAGTTGAAACAAACATAGCCAAATGAAAAAGTTATCTTATTGCCTAAAAAAAGAGGTATTTAAATATATATTAAAAAAATTATGAAAAATTATGTACAATGAATAAAAACTAGTAGGAATGAAAGACCATAAAAAGGTCAAAGAAGACAATTTTTTGCTTCTTATTCACCTAAAAACCTACACGAGCCTCAAGAATAAACATGAGAAACCTATGGATTTGATGCCATATCATATCATTTTCCAAAATCATTAGAGAATAATGTTGAATACATTAAAAATAATTTTAATAGTAATAATATTACCTTAAAAATTGAAACAAGCCACAAGAGAGTGAGACAAGAGTTAACAAATGGGAAAACCATCAAACAAAGAAAAACCCCACAATATATTATAAATATTGAAAAAAATTGAACTCCAAGTACACCAATTATTATAAGGTACAACAAAGAGATAAAAGTGGCCTCAAGCCAAAAGAGGTATCAAAAGATTGCAAGAGCAAGAATGATGTATAAAAAAGGAGGAGAGGGTTCTTTAAATAAAACAAGAGGAAGGATGAGGGAGTTATAAGAATCACATAATTAACTTACATGGCCTCCTTAATGTGTTTAAAATTTTATTTTCCAAAGAAAGTGGAGAGAAGTGCTTGACATGTGGGGTAAGGATTTACTTGTGCAAGTAATTTCCAAATCCTACAAGTGGACAAGGGAAGTGAGAGACATTTTATAAATTTGAGATAAAGTACAATAATAATAATAATAATAATAATAATAATAATAATAATAATAATAACACACTTAAAATATAGTTAGAATAAATTTAAAGTACAATAATAAATTTAATCTCCAACACATTTACAAACAAAAATTATTAATCATAAAGACCTCTATAAAATATGCAAAGTGAGGAGAGATCTCAAAGAACAACTTTAGGAAAATGGATAAAATTTTGATCAATCAATTTTGGTGCCTTCCCTCTATTGAGACATAGATTATTTGAAGATCTTGAAAGATCATATCATTGATAACAAAAATAAAGACAAAAATTTACACAATTATTATGATTTATCTCATAATTTAGACAAATAAAAAAATCTACACAAAAACTTTATTATTTATTATAAGTATGCATCACAAACAAATGGGAACAAATTAAAAAATAAAATAGTTAAAATAAGTAGCATGATTACACATCAGGACACTATAATTTATTAAATATTTTAAAAATCCTCTATTTATCACAATTATACATCAAGCATCATAATTTCAATACCAAGTGATAATTGATAATTTCAACTAGCTATAAAACTCACCTCAGATTTATGAAAATTAGTAGTCATTGAATTATGAGAGGCTTTCATTGAAGGGGACACAAAAAAACTTAGACAGACTCAAATCTCAGAGACCAAAATATTCCTCCACAACCCAAATATTAGGAAGAATGAAACCTTCATCAATTTATACACCCCATCTTCCCCTCTCCCCTTCCACTCTAGATCATTTTATTTAAATTTTCATGAAAAATAGAAAAGAAGGCAAGTGTTGACATCTGGTTGAATCACACTTTCATCTAATCCTTGATCATATTTGTTCATGCCTAAATTATTCAAATAAATCCACATGGCATAAACTAACAAGTGTTTCAAATATAAAGTTTAGTAAATAATCAACCACTTGTGACCACACATAATATGGATAAACACAATTGTTTTCAGTAACAAACCATTCATAGCATTAGCTTCAAATAAACAAAAAGATCATTTTGACAATTAAAAAAATTTCTCATGGAGTATGTGTTGTATTATGAAATCATGAGGATGGAGATATAATTTTTTTTTATTAGGACTTAATATAATATTTTATTTATACTTTTGCTAGTTAATCATCAAACATGTAGGAAGTGTAAGGATTAACAAAAATTTGTAACATCTGGAAACCTCTAAAATTATTTATGTAACAAAATCCCATTTTAATTTAAGTAATAAATCCATTCTCTATATTATTATTTTACCATTAAGAATAACATAGTTTAAAAATTAAAATGTGAATAATTTTTTAAATATACATTAATTACCCTAAAAATTGTATCGATTGCATAACCTCCTAAGAGATATTTTGAATGAGATCAAAAACACCCAAAATAGAATTATTTAAATCAAACTATTATTGTGCAAAGGGATACATACAAATTTATGCGATAAAACCTATGAGCTTGTTTAATGTGGCCAAATAATGTAGATATGCACATCAAAGTTTGGCCCCTATGATTTTAGAGAATATTGATTATCAAACTAACACAATCCCATTTTGTGGCCATGCCACAAAGTTTAAAAAATGCATTTCACCTTTTTCTATTATCATGTCCACTCAAATTAAGATTCTTAATCCTTTTTTTTTATTGTTCATAGAGTCAAATGCAATGGATTTTATTTTAAAATCTCCATTATTTAAAAATCCTTCATTTAGTGAGTACCCAAGTCATTTTTCAACTCATTATGAAACTTAGTGTGGATGCATTAACCTATAGATATGATTTTTTAAAAATATTAGATCTAGCAGATTTTCAACTTGTAACATAATTGCAATATGGGATGAATATGCTTAGTTATAACCACCATCATCTTGTGGCTACTGTTGATCAATCAAAATGGTAAAATGTGAAACATGTGGAAGCTTTGGTTGTTCATGCACATGAAATTCATGAATTCCTTTTGGGCCTTCAAACCTTTTTCTTCTTAGTCCATTATTCTAATGGATTACTCTACTTAGAAAGTGACACATGGTGGTTTTTGATTTATCATGGGGTCATAAGTTAGCGGAGTTCCTCAAGCCTCCAAAATTTCTTTGTAAATTCCATTGACCTATTTCACATTCACTTATATTTTTGATATCTTGGATTTTTTACTTAACCCTATGTGACCCAAAAAAATCACAAGCCACCAAATTATGTTTTTATCACACCCAATTTTAAACTAAAAATCTATGAAATGGGAAACCAACTAGGAAACCAACCTGTTGAAAATGTGTCATAATGAATCACTAATTTTTATTAAGGCCGCAAGTTATATATTAAAGGTACAAAAGAGTTTTTTAGGCTTTGTGGTCCAAGAAATAAAATGTAATAGTGGCCATAATTGTTTCTTTTAACACTTTGAACTCATATTTATGCATATAAAAGTGGTTCCATTGTGAACTTTATAATTGGCATGGGAAAACAACCACAAATAAATTTTTATGAATTGATTTGATGCTATGGCTACTTTTTCCCTTTTGTTTGGATATTTTTTGGGCTTGCCCAAGGCTCTTTTATCCCTCAAAAGTGTAGGTCATAGCCTATTAGGTCAAAAAGAAATTTGTTTCAGGGGTAGGTTACTAGTTAGGGTTGTGTGGAAGTATGCCTTAGCCTGGGCTTGCAGTGCCATAACAATCCTAAGATCTAATCAAAATACCCTTCCTAAGCTACCATTCAATATATTATCCTTATTGTGATGTCTACCATCAGATATTTTGGGTCTCCTTGAGCATTTGGCTTGTACACTCCTCTTCAGATGCACCTTAGGATAGAATTATAATCTTTTACTTCTTTCAATCATTAGTGATACTATTTTCTTATAGTTGGTCCTCTATTGACTCCCTTTCTCCTTCACTGTGGTTTCATATTAATGATGTGGGTTAGTGGTTGTGGTTAATTAAAAATTTCTCTAGTGTTATCTAACTAGTCTTCATCTTTCATGAGCATCCTACCATCCCTCTTTGCCCCTCATCATGGTCGATGTTGGTCTCTTTCCCACAATTATGAATTTGTGTATTTTTTTGTATCCCTTATGCAACTTTCTTGGTCTTCTCCCTCCATGGTTGTGTTTTATGTCCTTGATCCCCACCATGTTACACCACTCACTGGTGATTCACACCAATGGTGGTAGTCTAGGAAATCCAAGACCTACAACTATAAATTGGACTATCCATGACCCATAAGGCCATGAGCTTGTTGCAATTGGTTTTTATTACCAGTGAGAAGAGAAATACTACCAAGTATCACATAATATTTGGAGCCATAATTGATGCCCATGTGTTATGCCCATGTAATGAGTAGTTTTTGTACAACTCACTCTTAGATGTGTCTTAGCTCAATAGGGTCTGGATACTCTTTCACATTGATTTACTCACCCTCTTGCTGAGGAGGCACATTATTTGTTCTTTTATCTTGAGATATATAAAATTTATTCTTCCCCCCTTCTATTGGCCTAAAGGTCCCCTTATAGACTAGTTTAAACCTTTTTTGATCTCTTTAGGCTCAAGCCAAAAGTTTTTTTCCTATTGTGTGACTTGGATTAAGCCTAGGCCATAGGTTTTTAAAAATCCCTCAAGCTAAACATAGTCCAAGCCACACATGTTTCTTAAAATCTATGGACTGTGTTATGGACATTTAGGCAAGACCTAGGGTTTACTAGAATATGCCCACCCTAGGCCTTAGTTTATCCTCTTGTTGGTTCCTATAGGTGAGGTCTCCCCTCCCAGACATTTTGGCCTACTTTTTCCCTCAATCCAACTATGGATTCAAGCAAAATCTAATAAAAATGCCCATATGGCCTCTTACAAACCCATAAGACTATTTTTTTTGCAAATTAACAGTTGGAGGACTTACCCAGACCATGGTGATCACTCCTCATGCACTCTCATGCTCCTTTTGTCCCCTCTATGTGGTTTTATAGGCTATCTTATCTCTCCTCAGGTTTGTGGCAAGGTAAAATTGATTTGAAAAGAGTCTTTTTTACTCTTTTTACCTTTTCACTTTCCCTTTTTTGTGCCCTTCTTAGGTCTTTCATTTATGTGGGTTGTCCATCATTGTTAGGAGGGTCATTATACCTTTGTATTAAGGGTTTTGGTGCATTTTAGATGTAATGGAAGCATCTATTTCCATCTTTAGGGCCTACTTGTGCCCATTTTTAGACCATCCTAGTCTCTTGGACCCTCAAGTCCCCTAGCCTATCAGGCATGGATACTCCCTTTAGGATGCACTTGGGATAGAGTTTGTTTTATGTATTTTTTAGTCAGTAGTCTCCTTGCTTGTTTATAATTGATTCCCTATTGACTCCCTCTCCCTATTTCATCATGGTTTTTGATGGTGTGTTGATTCATGGTTGTGGTTGTTAAGGACTTGCTCTGGTCTTTTCTAACTAGTATTTGTCTTTCACAAGCCTCCTACCACCCTTAATCACCTCTCAATACAATTAACATTGGTCACCTCCATGATTGTGGCTTGGTCACATTCCTTATTTTCCTTGTTTAGCTTGCATGCTTCACATCATGTCAATTTAGTCCTTCCATGGTGGAGTCTTACATCTTTGACCCCCATCATGGTACACTATTCCATGGCAATTCACACTGATGGTAGTAGTCAGTGCAACCCAAGACCTACCATTATCATTTAGACTATTGATGACCCATATGGCCATGAGCTTGATTTAACTAGTTACTTCCTTACTAGCAAGATGAAAAATGTTCTTGAGTATAATGTGATTATCTGAGCCTTGATCGATGCTTGTATGTTATGCATATGCTATGCAAACTTATTCTCTAACTCTCTCTTAGTTTTGCATTAGCATACTAGAGTTTGGAATGTCTTTAGCTATAAATTTCTCCCCTTAGCTCTAAGCTTATCCCCCTCTTCAAGATAGCATATGATTTACTCTCATATTTTATGGACTTTCATATATCCCACATACCTTGTTCAAAGAACACTAGGTTTGATGCTCTAGTGAACATAATTTTTTATTTTACTATTTGATATCACTATGTCCTTATATGTAGGAGCTAGAGTTGGAACTAGTTTTGGATTACACTGCATTTGCACTTATACCATGAGATCATGTCCACAACTACTAGAGTTCACTTTAAGAGGCCATGAAAAAACCCCCTAGGTTCAAGTAGGTGAATCAATTTGTACCAATGGAGAATTAGGCTACATAGAACATACAAAAAATCACCTTATCTTTTTGTCATGTGATAGCATTATGTCACATGATATCATTGTGTCATGTGACAACAACACTATTATGTGACATAGCATTGCCACGTGACACAACACTGCCATGCAACATAGCACTACCACATGACATAATGCTATCATGTGATAGCTATACATCAATTATCAATAATACATCAAGTGATATCAATGCATCAAGCATCAACTTGGTGTCATTCAGTAGTATTGAACCCCATGATAATATTTTACTACCGCATGGCATGTTGCTATCATGTGACACTTTATTGCCATGCAACATGTTACCATTGTGCGATACTTCACTACCATGTGACAGTGATTAATGGTCACAGGTAATGCCAACTAGCTACTTTGATTCCCCTCCTTGATTATAAATACCTCTATAGTTAACTCATTTTCACACTTTGCTTACAACTTTTTCTTGTCCTAACTACTCAAGTTTTTCTAACTTTACCTAAATACTTCCAACTTTAACTAAATCATGTACCTCCATTAGATATCCATAATTTAATGGCTCTTCCACATTGCAATACAAGTCATGTGAACATGAAGGTTGTCTTATCTGAAGATGATAAGATTTATTTGGAGTCATTCTACAAAATGTCCTTTGACCCATCAAGTGAGTGTTAAATTTATTAATTCATTTCCTAAATATAAATGAATCATTTCTTATATATAGTTCAGTATCCTAATTCAATTACATGTTCTATTTTTTATTTTTTGTTATAGATTCTTGAAATCGAAGGGGGATCCCTGTGGAAAAAATCAACAATCCATTTCTCAAATCTATTTTCCATTTCTTTCAAGAAAGAATTGTTTTACATGGAAGACCATCATACATTCCATTTTGGGTGGTTTATTATATTCTTCATTCTCTCTTGGGTGTTAGATGTGACTGGTGCGTAGTAATTTCTAGTAGGATTAGGGTTGAGTTAAATTTGGCATTCTTAAAGGATAGTTACACCATTTCATCTTCCAACTACATTCTAGACTTATACTTCAAGGCCTTGTATGAAATATAGAATACTCTAATTCTGAATTCCCTTCATCAAAAAATGAAGGATAATGATTTGTCAATCAAATAATAGGAGGTAAGTTTTCTTTCATTGAGTCTCATTTTTTAATATTTTCTTAATTTTTACATTTTTAGCTTATTGTTTGTTACAGGTGAGTGTGAATTTTTATGACATAAGAAAACACATAAAAAATATAGGGCAAACTTATCTAGAGGGATTTGATGATACTAAATCCATGGAGTCTTCATACAATTCATTTTAAATTATGAAATGCCCAAAAATTGATTCTATTTCATCTCCATTTCCAGGTTCCCCCACAATTTTTGTAATCTATTTTTCTTGTATTTCAATGGAAAAATATAATATTCATATATATTTTTTTTAGTTGACTCTCAAAATTTTGCCATTGATGATTCTTCCACTCAACATGATCAATGTTTTCCATTACAACTTTATTTTTTATTTCAAGTTTCTTAATAGTTTCTTGGTTAAAAAATTGGATTGTTTACACATTTTGCAGGTCAAATGAACAATGTCTCTTCACCACCCATAAGTAGAATGAGAGGACAAGAACCATCTCTCCCAAATACTAGAGGGAAAGAGACAACTCCAGCAAGGATATTCAGAGTGAATGAGGTAGTCATGCCATCATGTAATAACATTAAACTTTTTAATTTGAACTTGCATTAGTTTTATGTTTTTGAATTTACCATTTTTGAATTTTTTTTTGTAGTGCACCCAACATATATTAAGAGATCGAGAAGTATGCCACCTCCCCCACCAAAAAACAAGATTCATAGAAGAGGAAATAAAATCAGCCTCCCTACGTGAAGCAGGGGAACTCTACAAATTTTTGATTTCTCAACTTTCTCTGTTGGTGGTATTTCAGGTGGATAGGGTCTTACTTGTTTGTAGCAGATTGATCTTAATGAAGAGTTTCTTGAAATTGAAATAAGGCCCCAAAATTTTGGTGGATTAAATCCAAATGAATTTATTCAAGTTTATAATGTTCCTTCACAAGTGCCTCTTATGGCTGCCTCTTCTCCAGCTACCTCTTCTCCACCCCACACTAATACCTTTACTAATTTTTCTTTCAATAATCTAGTTTCAAAAAATATGTTTACTAATCTAATGGATGGTGTGATTGATGGATTTAATTATTTGAAATAATGGGAGATAAGGGCAAAGACCCTTATCAAAGAAATAAATGCCCGTTATCACAACCATGACCAAAGAAGAAATTTATTATTTCTTGTTCAAAATGAACCATCAAAGATTGACACTTTGTTCCAACAAGCTCAATCTAGAGTGATCTCTATTGAGAATGTTTACACTAATATAATTTTAGAGATTATGACAAATAGGCTGGAAAATTTTAATGGAGAAGCCCAAGCATATTTCAGTAAATTGGCTAAAGATATCAACTTGGTTACTATTGCGCAAGCAGAGAGGGATAAGGCTATGGTAAGTTTTAAATTTATGTATCTATAACATGTATTTTGATTATTAAAATACCTTGGTATGTGCATGACCTACATTAAATGTTGATGGTAGGAAAAATATGAAAATTTAAAGCAAGAAGCAAATTTTCTCAATGTGAATTTGAAAAATGCACGCAAAAGTATCTCCAATGTGATTCAGTTAGAGGAAAAGATGGTTTTGTTAAATAAATAGAACAACACTTTGAATAAAATCATTAAGGATCATAGTATGGATCTAAGTGTTTTATTAAAGTATAAAATAGATGTGGATATTACAATTCTTTCACCAGGAGATATAGCGAATGAGGAGAGGGTGATTCTTGCTCAAATGAATGTTGCTATAGAGGATCTTCAAAAGGAAGGAGTGGTATTAGAGAATACACAATAAAGTCAAGAAAGTTTAGTTTTTATGGGTGGTGATGGAAAAAACCAAGATGGTGGAGATTCTCAAGCAGAAAAATGTTGATTTGTTTGACATAATATTGTTCAAAATGACAATTTTAGAGTTTATATTGTTTAAAATAGTTTATACTATGTTGGTTTGAAAAATAGTAGTTTTATTAAAAGAAATTTTATAGTTGTTCAAAATAATCTTAGTTGTATAATTTTAATATTTTATATATATTAAATGTTTCTACTTTAATTTATATCTTGTATGCTAAAAAAACAAAGTCACTATTAAACTGTTATAGTGTTGAATGCATTTATTATATTGTTATAGTGTTGGATGCATTTGTTATAGTGATATAGTGTTTAAGGCATATATTCTACTATTATAGTTTTATATTTGTTATTTCAATGCATGGTTATAGTGTTATATTGTTTTGAATGCATTGTTATACTATTCTAGTAGTAGTAGCATTTGAATGCATGGCTATATTTATAATGTTCTAAAAGTTGTAGATTTGAAACCAAATGTAGAAAAATATTTATAGTACTAGTAGTATTTGAATATTGTAGTAGTTTTAGTAGTTTTAGGAAAAATATCCCATTGTAAAGTAAATATTCTATCAATTTATACTATTCTAGGATTTGTAGTATTGAATGCATGGTTATAGTGTTTTATTATTCTAGTAGCTGTAGATTTGAATGCATTATTATACAGCTCTAGTAGTTATAGTGTTTTTCATTTGAATGCTTTTCTATGATGTTCTATAAGTTGTATATTTTTCTCTACTTCTCCTAGTTGCATTGATTGTGGTGAAATTTGGAAATATGCAAACCCAATTTCCAACTATAAGAAAAATATTTCCTAGATATTTGTGTAATGGTACTAATGTAAACATGCAATAGAATAATTATTATTACACTATTATGTAGGTTATATATATATATATATATATATATATATATATATATATATATATATATATATATATTCTCTTGAAACTACTATTGTAGATAATTAAGAAAATGAAAAATAATAAATCTTCTATGGTGTCATGGGGTGCACTGTGCCTTTCTAAACATGAAACGTGTATGTTTCACATTTTATATTAAAGCAATAAGGAAATTTTCTATAGAATGTTAATGATAATTATGATTTATACTTAATTAATGAAATGCATTGTAAAGAAAGTACTATTTGAAATCATAGAATTTTAATAGGAGCAAAAAAATATTAATTCTAATGTAATGAATAAGATTCATGATTGTAACATCCATGATCCATGAAATAGATTATAGAATTTAATGTATTTGAAGATGAAGGAATAAGAAATATTTTCAACAAAAAGTAATTGTTATACTTATCAAACTAAAATTTGGGTAGTTGAAACAATCCTCAAGAAACTTGCTCATCGTTAGTGTGATTTACATTTGCCAAGCCAGAGCCGTATTTAGTCTCAATATTCTTATCTTTTGTATTGGTAGCAGTATTAGTCACACCTCTTCTTTCTACTAGAGAACTCTATGTTTACACTATTCTATCATATGGAAACTTGTCCATGGAATAACGTGAAACATATAGTCTCAAGTATGTCTCTAGATTTTTATCCAATCTGTTTCTAAGTTTTGACTTCATGAAGGATAATACACTAAACACTCTTTCATCTTCCGCATAACCCAAAATAATTGTTTGAACAAGTTCATTTAATATAAAATATTCACTAATACTTTCTTGTAATACATTGCTTGTATAAAGTTTTGTCCATAGATGAGTAATTTCACCATTTTCTATTGGGTCACTTAAACACTGAAATTGATCCATCATTGTAATCCAAAACTATGTTGACTGAGATGTTTGTAACTATTTATTTAAAACACCATTAATTTGAACTCCATTAAAATATATAGATTTACAGAAATGCATTACAATTGTACCCATGTATTTTTGAGATAATGTGTTGATCTATTCTTTACTGTTAACATTGTTCCAAAAAATAGGAGTCACAACTCCCATGCCCTCCAACAACTCATCCCTTTTAAAACATTCTCTAATCTCCATAGCTAAAGTTTGTGAGATTTTTCTCAATTTAATTAATGTTTTAGAAAAAATAGTATCATATAGTAAATGTGTCATAGGTACATCTTTAGGCTTAGCTCCCACAACATCAAGTCTTCTAGAGCTTGTGTACATTGGGATCTGAATGCCATTTACTATGACACATAGATGATCATGGATATTGAATTTCAAATAACTCTCTAGATTCTGAATATCTGTTAGAATTTTCTAGGTTCTAAAAAAAGGGCCTTGAAATCTTTCATTCGATGTGTATAATATATATAAACATTGACATACACATTTTCTCAAACTTATGAATCTTTTGCTTTATCAAATTCCTTGTGATATTTATACATAAACCCTGTCAAAGATGGATATTCTTCAAAAATTCTACACGCAGGTTCATACATGGAAATCCATCTGGTTTCAACATCTTTCAATTGTTTTTTACCATCTGTCACCCTAATTACAAATTTTTGAAACTCCATAAATATTTTTGGGCTATTAGACATGTACACATGTAAATCATGAATTAGCTCTTCCACTTTTACAACATTACTTAAAGTACTAATAATTTTGAATGCCAGATTCATCTTATGAGCCATGTAATGAATTAGAATCATAAATAGAGAAACTATTGTTTGAAGGTGAACACAAAGAATAGTTTTATGCCCCTAAATCACTAATGCACCATCAGTGCCAACACACACCATATTCATGGCTATGTCATAATCATCCATCCCAACTCTCTCTCTTAAATTGGATACAACCAATTTATGTAGGTTTTCTAAATTGTCATTTTCTACCATTTTATGGATAGTTACAAGATGAGATTGCCTTGTATAGATTTCAAAGGTGTATACATGCATGCAAACCCATGATGTGTTGTCAATTGCAATGACCTCATCGATGGATAGAGAGATAAACAGTGATATTTTAACACTTTCTTTCAAATATTCCTTCTCAACAATGGCTAGACATTTTACCATTTCCCATGCATTGTTATCTGACCAATGTGACTATGGAATATCCAAAAAACCATTATGTTGAAACAAAATTTTGTAATCTATAAAATTAGAAATGGGTCCTCCCTTTTTTATAAATGTGGAAAATGGTAGAGAAATGTATATATTTGGCCCTAAGATTGGACTGCATAACTTTTCCAAATTGTGCTTTGATGGTTCCCCCTTTCTCAACAAGATGTTTTTGTTATTTTTTATTATTTTCATATTCATATGCACACATCATTCTACATTTTTCCATCTATGTGTTCTAGTTATTTGTTCATCTGGGTGTTTCACAGATATATATAATTTCCCATTGTGTTTCTTGATTGTGTCTAATTTAAGTTGCATTTTGTGTTCTTTTTTGAGTTTCTAATTATAAATTATGCATCTGCATTCTATTGGAGGCTCATTACTATTTTTCAATTCTATAGGTTCTATAAATGGATATTTTGTAGCCCAGATAACTTGAAAAGACTTTCCTATTATCCATGTACTTCTCTTCTTCTGTCAACTTTTTTGAATGGAATTTTCAACAAAATTTGGTGTTTGAAAATCTCTGCCTTTCTCTTGGGAAGTGACCAGATGAGTCTATTCTACTAACGTGCCTAGAGCTATGTCTTCTAGGGGTGGTATTTCATTATTAAAAGCTTGAGGAGGTGAGAAGTTATTGGGATTAATTCTTTCTATGGAAATAATGTCAATATCCATGTCAATTTTTGCATTGAAATGGTTTTATAACTATTTTATAGTGAAAAAAACTAACTGATATTTTTTTAAAAAAATTAAGAATTACC
Source organism: Torreya grandis (assembly GCA_037957365.1). Lineage (NCBI taxonomy): Eukaryota > Viridiplantae > Streptophyta > Pinopsida > Cupressales > Taxaceae > Torreya > Torreya grandis. The sequence continues at coordinate 80,225 of JARHVA010007356.1, forward strand.
TGTATTTGAAGTGCCTACTATTTGGACCCTTTTTACTAGATTTTTGAAATATGACATGATGTTGTATTTTCTAGTATTTGTTTTGGTACTTTAGCCTTACTTTAACCACCTAAGGCCATAACTTTATTTTTAGGTGGGTAAATGATACTGCACAATAGGTTTTTTTCATGCAATACATTGGCACCAAGTGACAAGTTAGTTTCCTACAACACATCAACATTAGGTGACATGTTTCCTTCATCTGATAGAGTGTCATCGAGTGCTTGGTTACCACCACCTAGCATAGTACCACCAAGTGCCAGGTTACCATCACACATCATGTCACCATTATGCAACAAAATGCCATCATGTGGCACTATTCCATCGCATGGCACTATGTTATCACATGGCACTATGTCATCATGTAACATGTGGCGTTACATGGAATTATGCCATCATGTGGTAGTGTGTTATTGCATGTCACTTTGACATTGCATGACATAGTGTCAGCATGTGACATAGTTCTGTTAGTTGACATAATTCCACCTATCAATTGATTTGCATCATGGGACATAATGCTAGTGGAGGTTAGGTTGCTTAAACTATTTTAGTAGTAGAGTGTGGCCTCATGGCTCAAGTCTCAAAATCTTTGCAAATTGATTAAAAAAATACCTCAATGGTAAGTTTGTGACCTCTGCCAACATATGTAGTTAGTGTGTGTGTGTGTGTATAGTGACCTCTGCCAATATATGTAGTTTGTGTGTGTGTGTGTGTGTGTATGGTGTATTACATGGATAACCACATAAATATTATAAATGGTTGGTGATTTGACCCCTGAAAAAATAACATCCTAGAATTTTATTTGAAAGGGTCATATATTGCACCCTAAAAATTTTCCAAATTCCAATTTCCCAAAACTGAATATTCATCAATTAATGAATATTCACCACTAAAATTTTCCTTTACAACTACTCATCCACTTCCATCCCTATAAAGTAAGTGTAGGTAACATTATATTTTTTCATTCTCCTCCCTCTTTATTTTTTTGTGTGGCTTTTAGGTACTAAACATCATTCTTTGTTCATTTAAACACTAACTACTTATACCTCAGAGGCATATGTAAACATAATTTTTTTGACCTTATTCCTCCCATTGATTGCATATCAACTCATTGTATAAGCTACTAACTACATGAGTCTACTTTGATTCTACCCACATGCTTGGAGACATCCCTATCCCATTACACACCACTCTAAAGTTTACCTTTGCTCTCATTGTCATACCCCTTTTATGCACCCCAAAGGCCATTCAATACTTGAACATTTTAGGCCATAGGTTTTGACCCAAAACTTTTGTCCTAGTCCACATGTTTTGGAAAAAACTCCATGGCGTAGGTTGCATCTTGGATATAATGACTTTTTAACATGATTTTATTTGCCCAAATGGTCAACAAGGTCTCTTTTTAGTCTATTTGGGTCCTTAATTTCCCTATGTAATTCCAAACCATTCCTTTTTACCCACCTTCTTCACTCTTTTGGTTATCTCTCCTTAAATCTCTCTTGATTCATTCTTAGTTATTGAAGTATCCATTGTGATAGAGGTCCATCTACATTGTTGAATACTAATTTGGTGACTCCATTGCTACTCCTAGTTATTACTACTTCATTATGGATTTCTCGTATCTTCTATAGTTAGCATTGCAAAGCTCAAGCTATTAGCGAGACTAGTCTTTCCAAACTCACTTCTTCTAGGTCACTCCTTCAACTGGTTCATTGCCCATACTATTACAACCCAAAAATCATTTGGAACACTCTCCAAAGGCCATCTAGTGGAAGAAATCCTAGAGGTTCCTCCAAAATGGTAATGGAAAAGTAGTAAGTCCTAAAAATCCCATTTTGATGAACAAAATAACGGAGACACCATCTGACATAGGCTATGTAAGACAAGGTCGTACAAATCTAACCTTCCAACTTTATGGCATTTAAAGATAGTCATTGTTCTTTCAAAATGGAGATCTCCATCATCATCTTGAAAATGTTGAGGAATACTTTGTAGTACCATTATCAACATATCTATAGATCTAGAGATCCTAGCCCTATGAATCCAAATAGAAGCCAATGAGAATATGAACTTACTTTTCTTAAGGGTCAACTTCCTAATATTATTAAAATAACTCATAAAATGTGCACAATAGAGAATTTCAAGCCCATTAGAGGGCATAGGAGATAGAGAATAGTATCCATACATCTAGTGGTTCCCCCAAACCCATAGGTTCAACCCATAACAAAAAGGGTAAGGACAAAAAAAATGATCTCCATCTCGATAGAAGCTACAACATATATGTAGGTTTGGGAATAATAGACCAAATCAAATGCTCCAGATTTATCCACCCCTTTCTTCCTTTCTAAGGAGATGAACCAACTACCCAATAAAGGTTTGACACCATAGAAAAAACATCATAATCCCCTTAAATAGGTTTTGTATTGTCATCACTCTCTTCATCATTCTGACCATCACCTGAACCTTCTTGCCCACCTGTTGATTTAAAAATTCCAACTGATCCACTCATTTTCCTCAATAGGTTTCAAATTCATTTATTTATGTAGTTACTAAATTTATTCTAATTTAGATATTGTTGATGATTTTATGTGTGTTGTAGAGAGATACCATTAGATGGGGATGAGTTAGGAATGGTAGTGAAGGAAACTCATAAGTAGAGTTACATTTATATATAAGTGAATGATAAGTATTGAGAAGAGAGAATTTTTCTTCATTTTTTTTGGCATTCTTGGAGAACCAATATTAATAATGAGAAGCAAGTTATTTTATTTATTTTTCTTCTCTTTATTATTATACATTATTGATTATTATTATAAAATGAAAGAAAAGTTGCAACATTTAAATTTTTGGTAGTCATGGAGAACCAAGTAATAGAAAATGAAAAGACACATGATTTTCCATGACATTTTATGCCCTTGAATAGTCCTCCATCTCCATACTTCCTCTAAATGTTTCTTACTATCAAATCTATTGTCTAACATGGACTTTCTTAATTCTCTTTTTCTTTTATTACTAAATATATGTGGTTGGTTGTTTTTTTTAATTTTTGGTGAATAGAATTTGTATTGAAACCTTAATTTTGTTTTTAATACTAAACATATGATGTATTTAGGATTTTAATCAACTAAGGTTAATATGGAGCTGAAACAAACCTCTTCCTCATGGCTGAAACTAAAACCAAGAGCAAACTGTGCATATCTAGAATTCAAAACTGTGGAGAAAGAGTGAGCTGCATGTCTCTCCGGCTCTTTCTCCCCCACCAATGAAAGTAACTTTTAAGAACATTTTTATATTATATTTTTATACTAATGGTGTAAACCTCAATTGAATGATTGTGTCTATGTTTTCATTATTGAGTGAGATAATTTTTGGAATTGATAATTATAACCCAATGATTCTTATATGGAATAAGCCCTTCAATTTTTTTATGTTATGTCATACTAGATAACTTGAACACTAGAACATAAAATTGTGAGCATGGTATGTATGACTATTTTTGCCTATACTAGCTCACTCACTAGGAATTTATATTTTCTAAACTACATATGATGTTTTTAGTTGTGCTTCTTTCAGCATTAGTGATATCATTCTTGCTTTCCTTGATAACATAGTTTATAATTGAAGCTTGCTCTTCTAGACTAGATGCCAATAATTGTTATAATTGTAAATCCATTGATTTATGAAATATTATAGTAATTAAAATATGGAATGAATAATCTCAACTCTTCTAGTGTATATATATGATCTTGTTATGAAGGAAAGGCACACTAGTTTGGGTCCAATCTTAAGTTTTATTAGTACTCGACTATGGAATGAAGTATTTATTTATATAGGCATGTGGAAGATCTCTTCTCACTATCTCTATGTTCATTATGTTCAATGGCCTAATTTTTAGGCAAGAAATGTACTAACAATATTGTATTTCTATATTATATTTTATCTATAGTAGGTTTACAAATTATTATTATGCTCATTAATCTGGTTGATATGGTCAATTTAAAGAGTGTTGGCATGGAGCAAGAGGAAGTTGTCAAGACAAGAAGAGGTAGGTTAAAGGTAAGGGGGAACTTTTAATATCTTTTTAAGATGGTCTATTCCTATTGGTAGTCTTTTCACGTCCTCAATATTAGTTAGTGCCCACTTGGTCATTGTGTCAAAGGGGGAGAAAATTCCTATTGTGTGAGTGCTTAAAGAGAGAGAAGGAAGGTGAGTTGTATGATGTGTGTTGACATAACTGAAAAAGGGGGAGATTATTGGAGAGTTTTTTTATGATTTCATGGTGAATAGATGAAGTGATTTTATATCCTAAGTAACAATGACAAAGTGTACAATGTGTTTGTCAAAATGTGCTTGAAGTTAGCTTGGTTGATCTTTAGTTTTGGCATGGTTTGAGATGACTAGGGATGAGTATAAAGTATTGAGAATGTGTAAGGAGTCCTATAATTTGTATAGGATGATTTAATATATTGTTCACATGATTATAATTCACCTATTTTATCATTATTTTCATCTAGACATTTTAGGTCTATTAGCAGAAAATTTGAGTAGATAGTTTGATGACATCATAATTGCCACGTGTGGATGAGTCAAGAGGAGTTGGTCATATGGTTATGATCATTTTTTTTCCAATTTATTATGTGATAAATACTAGTTCATTCACCTAAATTTGTCAAAATATATGCAAGTACAAAGTTGAGCTCCCAGGTAGTTTGACATTGTTTTCCCACACTTAGCCAAAATTGCATGAGGAAAGAAATAATCGAGTAAGCAGTTTGGTGATGGAATATCTGACATATGTGGATGTTTTAGGAAAATATGGTCATATTTTTTTATTAATTTTTGATTATATTTATTTTTTAATAAATTTAAAATCATGCATCAAATCGTGTCAAAAGATATGCATCTTCAAAGTTGGCCTTCCAAATAAGTTTTTAACATAATTGGTTCTGTGGTAGAGAAATCTAAGTGAGAATTTTAATAGAGTTATATATTTCACATTAAAAGTTTTGAGGATAAGTTTTACACATTATTATATTCTCTTATGTGATTATATCATATGGTCTAAATTTAATATCATGTGAGTGAGGTAAAAGATATGATGACCCAAAGTTGGCCTTCCAGGTAGATAAATAATGGTCCCCATACTTAGTTAATTTTTTAAGTGTTAAAGACCAAAACCAAATTGAAATATAATGGATCTTGGGAGATCATACAATGAATATATAAATTTCATAATAAGTCAAATAGGTCAAATTTTTCATTAGCTAACAGAGTTAAAGATCAAGACCAAATGAAGATCCAATGGTGCACGGGTGATCATACAATAATGATCTAACATTGCATGTTAAGTGAGATGGTAAGAAGTGTTTGAGGTTTAAAAATAATAAAATGTATAGGATAAATGTCTAATTATGATTAGGTGTTCATATATATTGATTGAACAATGAAATCTGTGTGATAAATATCTGACTAATGCACAGAGATCAACAAAGCACATTTAGTCAAAGTTTTGATATTGCACAAGATGAGGTCAACATGTTTAACGCTTAAAATTTGGAAATTGGTACACTATGAATTAAATTTTTGATAATATAAATGGTATGTGTTTAATCTAAGTATTAAGGACATGATATGTGAGCATAATGTTCAAATTTTAATTGTGACCGTTGGTATTTGAATATTTGAAATTTGTAAAGGAAAGACCAGTGTCTGGTTTTTAAGCCATATCTTTTGATCAAAAATGAATGATCATGAAAAAAAAATGTATATAAATTCAAGTTTAATATATATATATATATATATATATATATATATATATATATATATATTTGAAGATCTGAAAGTGTGCACAAACATAATTATGAAGGTTTAAAGTTGATTGTGTGTTCATGTATTTTCTGCAAGTAACCTACAAAGGGCAATTGAGCTTGTGTTGATGTTGTTTTGATGTTTAATGATGTATTAGATATTTAATAATGTTTTATAATCAATAAGGATGATATATGTGCATTATTAAGGTTTGATCAATCATATGCAATATGAATAAATGTTTAGAAGGTGATTGTGTGTTGGTTCATAGTGACTGTGTGCACAAAATGTTGTTTAAATGAATTGTGATTAAGAAGAAGGGTAATATGATTATTTTTGGAACTTAAGGAGGGCATATAGATCATTTGGAATGGGTCCATGCATTTGGATAGTGTTCCTATGTTCTTAATTTTCTTAAATAAGTGTCAAAGCGTTGAATGGGTCTCCATAAAACCTAAAAGTGACTTAGGCCTATTTGAAAGTGGATTGTGCTTATATGTGACCCATGTGATATGAATTAAGGATGAAGGAATTTATTGTGACCAATAAGAAAATATTGTGATCTTGTTAATTCATGAATTTTCTATATAAAGTGAAACCAAATGTATTAGTTTCTATATTTTTTAAGAATACTTGTGAGTAGGTGCTCAAAGTGAAAGCTTGTGCGAATATGGAGCCAAGTGAAGGAGAGAACCTTTGAAAGAGAAGGTATAGGTCATAAAAGAGTGAAGAGGATCATACATTCTTATCTAACCAAGGTGATGAAGGTGATCACATATGTCACTTGACCTAGTAAGCCTAGAAGAGGGAGAATGAGTGAGTATGCTCAATAAGTTGTTTTGAGAGATTGTGTATGGTGAGAGAAGGAAAGGTGAAGGTTGTATGTGATCAATGAATGATTTTAATGGTAGATCGGGTTGATGATAGTGTATATGACCTTTAGGTCATATTTTTTTATGTCATAATAGTGCTTTTGAAGGTTTTATTGTGTATGAGGAGAGGTAGAGTGCCTAGTTGATGAATTGATAAGGAGAGCAGATTGATGACTATGTGTATGAACTATAGGTCATATTTTTGATGTCAAAAAAGTGATCTTGTAGTTTGAGGATATGAAAATAGGTCTGAATATGCATATAAGGATAGTTTGAGTGAATAAGGAGAGAGATTGTGGCATGCCTATGTGAGAGGCATGTTTGAGATAGAGAGAGAGTTTGTGTAGGGGTTAGATAAATAGATATCAATATTTAGGTGTTTAATACAATAGTTCTAAGATGGAAGAATTTAAAGGAGGGTTTAAAGGATTTGATCTTCCTTAAGGGTAGTTTCTCCTTGTGAAATAGGCGTTTCACTAAATGCTTTTGGTCAGGAGGATATAATCAAGGCTTGTTGGTCTAAAAGAGTTGATCATTATCTTGTTTGTAATTTATTATAGGATAAGTAGTCCATGTGTTGTAGGCTTGAGAGTGTGTTTTATTCCCCATGAGGGTTTCCCATAGGAACTATGTGTTATGTGTTTGATCTTGTGTATGCATTGAATGAATGAGTTCTCTTGTCAATGTTGTTTGATCAAGTTGATATATGTTGATTGTTTAAATAGTTTGAAATGATTGGATTTGAGATTGAAATATTTGGGATCATTCACCTCCCCTCTTAGTGATTATACCTCTAATAATTGGTATCAAAATAGGTCTTTTGGAGGAAGCTTAATATCTTGAAGGAGATCCTAAGTAGGTACAAAGATGGCCAAGTAGTTAAATAAAGAGAATCAACATTGGAAGACTATGATCAAGGAACTTCAGGAATAAATATTTTATTTAAAGAAATATGTTTAAGAGGATGAAAAGGTTATTAATGAACTCAAGGTTTAGCTAGAAAATTCTAAGGAAAGTTGTTCAAAATAAAATGACATCATGCATGATGGATAAGTGTTCTATAACAAAGAGGAAGAAGAATTGAATCTAGGAGTTAAGCTCATAAGGAGGAATCACAAGATGAAGTATGTGGTCAAAGGTCTTGAGGCACAAGTCAGTTATCTTGAGGAAGTTTCTTAGGCAAGTTTAAGAGAGGTGAGAAGAAGTATCAAGAATAAATAAGTTTTATTTAAGTGAAAGCATATAGATTGAAAGACATAACTAACAAGGCTAAAGAGGATGAAGAGAAGATCAATATTCTTGAGGATCAGTTAAGGACTACAAGTGTAAATCTAAAAATAAAAAAAGTTAAGTACACTCTGCTAAAGATTGAGATGAAGTCATTAAAGATTGAGCATGAACTTGTTGTGGTCAAGTTGGATAAGCTGTAAAAGAAGCATGAGAAACCTGAGTATGTCAAGGAGATTGCAATATTTGAAAGTAATGAAAAAAAGATTTGTTAGATAGACAAATGCTTCAAGGTATTCTAGTTTATTTCATGGTCATTATTATACATGTATAAAGTATGGTCATAAATCTGACTATAGAAAGAAGTTAGTCAAGAATGAGTCCTTATGGAACCTTGGAATAAGAAGTAATTAGTTTTAGAGAAATCATAACTCAGATCGACCAAAAGGTATGTTGAATGATGTTATTTGTTTTAGTTTTCATAAGAGTGGACATATTTCTAGATTTTATCCAAATGATGTTATGAGGTCTTCAAGGTATGTCAAAATATATAGAGCTCCTAGAAGGTCAAAAAAAGGAAAAACTCAGGTATGGAAACCAAAGGTAATCATTACCAATTATTATAGTCATAAGGATGACAAGAAATTTGCTCTTAAAGTCATGTTACAAATCAGGATAAACTCAAGGATTAAGTAGGTAAGATGGCTGCAAAAGATAAGAAGAGTCAAACTATGGTATGGAGATCTAGGGTAGTAAAGACTAAGGAGACTAACCCTGTTGAGTCCAAGTGTTTTGATGGACTATTTACAAAGTTGGAAAAAGGATTAGAAATGAAGAAAATTCAAGAGTTTATGTTATCAAGATTTGTTGACAAATCTAAAGTCAAGCATCCTATCAAAGTTAAGCTAGACTGCAAGTTAGAGAAAGTTTTGGAGATATGGGAGTCTACAGAGTTGTGGGACCTTTAGTCTCACTATGTCAAAAGGGTGTCTCTATCTAAGCTTCAAGGAGACACTTTTTAAAAAGAGGAAGCATGGTGGATGCTAGTTGGGTCTTGATTGATGTTATAAAATAAAATAGTTCATGAAAAGATGTGTTGGCTTAATGTGAAGGATTTTTGTTTATTGGAAGGCCCATGTGTCAAGATGTTCTTTGGTTGATCAGTTTGTTCTTATTTTTTAAAGAGCTAGCCCAAAGGATGAAAGGTATTTACTTAAGGGTTTGATGTCTAAAAAACTTAAGGTGTGTGTTCATGATGCTAATAACTCAGTTTTGTTATATGGAGCTAAGTAAACATCATATGGAGAATATGTAATTTTTTCATTAGTTGGAGACATGTTTATAATACATGGTTGAGGCTAGTTTAGTTTTATTTATCATGAAATAATGTTGGCAATATGTGCAAGGTCTACAAGTAAGGTTAGAATGAATGTTTCTAAGTGGTCTAGTAAGATTGATGTAATGTCAAGAAGATTTTGGTGTTAAAAAAAGTTTGTGCACTTCTTTGTGATGTTCTCTAGGTTTTTTTTGGGTCCAAAGGTTTGTTGAAGTCACATTAAAGCTTTTTTATTTGCTCTTGGGTTTCATAGTTTATACTTAAGAGTATGCAGGTCTTAGAATGGGTTATAGGATTACAAAGTTGTGGATGCTCAAATTTTAGTCTATATGTGTGAAATGGTTGTCTCCAAGTGTTTAAGAAGTTTCAAAAGTGGATGTTGAATGGAGGGTGATGTGTTGATCTTATTTGTTTAAAGATTCTAAGGTTTTGGGCTCTAATAGAAAAGTGATTTTCCTTGTGATTTTAGGTCTTAGGGTTATTAATATGTTGAGTGGGCCAAATGGGTTGTCAAATAAAGCTCCATAAAGATTTTTAGGTTTGTGGTTCTAAACTTATTAGGGTTTTTGTCAAAATGGAGGCCTAAATGACAAGTTAGTTTATGAAGGAAGTATGTTGCAAAGGATGAGTTAGGTGTTACAATTGGTATGCTTGAGGGGGCATATGAGAGTGATATAGATATGAATTTTTAGGTCTTGAAGGTGCATCTAATAAATGTTATGGGCATTGTAAGTTCCAAGTAGGGCTACAAGAAGACTTGATAGGCCTAGTCTTGAAGATGTTCTTTTTGTTTAGTTTCTCCAAAAGAGTAAGGCATAAGTATTTCAAGTGCTTGATTAAAGGAGAGTGTTATCATGGAGTAAGAGGAAGCTGTCCAAATAAGAAGAGGCAAGCTCAAGGTAAGGGGGACTTTGTATTATCTTTATAAGATGGTATACTCCTATTGGTAGTATTTTTAGGTCCTCATGATTAGATGATGCCCACTTTGTCATTGTGTCAAAGGGGGAGAAAGTTATTATTGTGAGAGTGATTAAAGAGATAGAAGGAAGATGAGTTATATGATGTGTGTTAAAATAAGTGACAAAGGGGGCTATTGTTATAGAGTTTTCAATGATGTCATGGTGATGTCATGGAGGTGTCCTAGTGAATGGATGAAGTGATTTGATAGCCTAAGTAACAATGACAAAGTGTGAAATGTCTTTGTCAAAGTGTGCTTGAAGTTGGCTTGGTTGATCTTAGATTTTGGCATGCTTTGAGATGATTAGGGATAAGTCAAAAGTATTGATCATGTGAAAAGAGTCCTATCAGTGGTCTAGGATGATTGAAGATCTTGTGTGCATGAATAGAATTCACTAGGCTCATCATTGTTCTCTTCTAGACATTTTGTGTCTAATAGTAAAAAATCTAAGTAGGTGGTTTGATGAAATCATAATTATAACATGTGGATGATTCAAGGGGAGTTGGCCATATGGTTATGATCAAATTTATTCCAAGTTATTATTTGCTAAATCCTAAGTCATGAACCTAAAAATTTCAAAATATATGTGATTGTAAAGTTGAGCTCCCAAGTAGTTTGACATTGTTTTCCCATACTTGGCCAAAATTCCATGAGGCAAGAAAGAGCTGAGTAAAAAGTTTGGTGATGGCATATATCACACATGTGGAAATTTGAAGAGAAGATAATCATATGGGTTTGTTAATTTTTGAGCCTAGTTATTTTTTTGCTAAATTTAATATCATGCACCAAAGCACATAAAAAGATATGCATAATTAAAGTTGGCCTTCCAGACAAATTTTTGACATAGGTTGTTCTATGATAGAGAAATTTGAGTGAGAATTTTAATGGAGTTATATCTTGTATGTGAAAATATTTGAGGATTATTTTGACACATGCTTGGATTCTCCTATGTGAGTAAATTATATGGTCTAAATTTTAGATAATGTTAGTGAGCGAGGTAAAATATATGACGGTCCAAAGTTGGCCTTCTAGGTAGATAAGTAATGGTGCCCATACTTAGTCAATTTTTCATGTATTAAAGACCAAGACAAAATGGAAATATAATGGATCATGGGAGATCATATAGTGAAGATATATAGTGTGTAGTAATTCAAAGAGCTCAAAGTGTTTATTGGTTAATAGAGTTAAAGATAAGGACTAAATGAAGATCTAACGGTGCATGGGAAATCATAAAAGAATGATCTAATAGTGCGTATTGAGCGAGATGGTAAGAAGTGTTTAAAGTTGAATTCTAAGAAAATTATTAGGATAAAGAAGAGTCTGGTGAGTGGTTGTTTGTATAGATTGATTTAATGGTGTGAGTTTCATGATAAATATCTAACTAATCTATAGAGATCGACAAAGCATGTTGAGTCAAAGTTTCTAGATTACACAAGATGAGGTCAACATGTTCTAGGTTTAACATTTGGACATTGGTATATTATGCATTAAATTTTAGAGAATATTGATGATATTTTCTCAATATTAATAGTGAGGACACGAGATGAGAACATAGTGTTTGAATTTTAACTGTGACTGTTGGCATTTAAATATTTAAACTTTGCAAAGGAAATACCAGTGTCTAGTTTTTGAGCCATGTATTTAAATCCATGATGATTTTTATTATGAATTTAAAATAAAAGTGGTAGATAAATCTAAGGTATATATATATGTATAAATATATATATATATATATATATATATATATATATATATATATATATATTTGAAGATCTGAAAGTGTATATAGACATAGTTATAAAGGTTCAAATTTAACTATGTGTTTGTGTGTTTTTTGCAAGTAACTTGAGAAGGGTAATTGAGATAATGTTGATGTTGTTTCAATTTTTAATGATGGATTAGACATTCTATAATTTTTTATACTCTATAAGGATGAACTATGTGCATTATGAATGTTTGATCAATCATATGTAGTATAAATAATGGTTTAGAAGGTGATTGTCTATTGGTTCATAGTGATTGTGTGCATAGAATGTTGTTTAAGTGAATTGTGATTAAGTATAAGGGTAATATGATGATTATTATAACTTAAATAGGACCTATAGATCATGTGTAATGGGTCCATTTATTTGTAAAGTATTCCTATGTTCTTAATTTTCATGAAAAAGTGTCAAAAAGCTGAATAGGTCTCCATAGGAGCTAAAAGTGACTTAGGCCTATTTTAAAGTGGATTGTGCTTAAGTGTGATCCATGTGAGATGAATTAAGGATAAAGTAATGTATTATGGCTGACAAGGAAATATTTCTATCTTGTTAATTAATGAATCACACACACACACACACACACACACACACACACACACACACACACACACACACACACACACACATATTTAAACCAAATATGTTGGTTTATAGATTTTTTAAGAAGACTTGTGATTAGGTGCTCAAAGTGAAGGCTTGTGTGAATGTGGAGCCAAGTGAAGGAGAGAACCTTTGAAAGAGAAGGTGAATGTTAGTGAGTACTATTAGAGAGTGAAAAGGATAAGACATGATTGTCTAAGCAAGGCAATTAAGGTGATCACATAGGTCACTATACCTAATAAGCATTAAAGAGGCAAGATGAGTGAGCATACTCAAGAGGCTATTTGGAGAGAGTGTGTATGGTGAGACAAGGTAAGGTAAAGGATGTATGTGATCAGTGAATGGGTTTAAGGGAATAATATTTTGATGATGGTGTGTATGAGTTGTAGGTTATATTTCTAATATCATAATATTGATTTTTTAGGTTTGATTAAGTACAAGGAGAGGTAGAGTACCCAGTTGATGAATTGATGACTAGATCAGATTTATGACTATGTGTATGACCTATAAGTCATATTTATGATGTCAAAAAAGTGATATTATATTTTTAGGATATGTGAAGAGGTTTAGTTGTGCATATGAGGATAGTTTGAATGAATATGGAGATAGATTGTGGCATGCCTATGTGGGAGGTCTATTTGAGATAAAGAGAGAGTTTATGTAGGGGTTAGATAAATAGAGATCCATCATCAAGTGTTAAAGACATTATTTATAATGTGTAATTATTCAAATGAGGGTTTAAATGAGTTGATATTCCTTAGGCGTAGTTTCTCCTTGTGAAATAGGTGTTTCACTAAATGCCTTTTGTTAGGAGGATATGATCAAAGTTTGTTGGTCTAAAAGATTTGACTAGTCTCTTATTTGTAATTTATTATAGGACTAGTCCATGTGTTGTAAGCTGAAGAGTGGGTTTTATTACCCATGAGGTTTTCCCATAGGAATTATGTGTTATGTGTTTGATCTTGTGTATGTATTGAATGAATGAGCTCTCTTGTTAATGTTGCTTGATCAAGTTGATATATGTTGATTATTTTAATAGTTTGAAATGATTGGATTTAATATTGAAATACCTAGGCTCATTGATTTACCCCCCCTCTTAATGATTGTACTTCTAAAAATTAAATAAACACAAGCTCCATTTATTATATTGATAAGTGATTATAATATGATAAATTTGGGAAAATGAGATTTGATTATGCAATTTAACCAAAAATTCCAAAATCTACAGTCTAAAATTAAAATTGAGAACCATTATATCAAAATGAAATAAAATCAATCATTTAAAACATCATTCTAACTTAAAGATAATTTTTTTCAATCAAGATTCAAACAATTAAAGATTAAATGATTATGAATGGAGATTGTTTACTAAAGACTTAGATTTTTAGCATGATTCTTGCTTGAATAAGATGGCATGGATTCATAGACTCAATGATATGAATATTTATAAATATTATGAGAATTTTATTAGTTTGAAAATGGAGAGGAGGTAGATTTAAATAGGCTATGGAGGGAGCAATGGATAATATTCAAAGTTGGGATGAAGAGGATCAATGGTGGAAGATTATCTAAGGAATTGAAAATTATTTGGAAGCCTCTAAAATAGAGGCTTCTATAGAGGAATGGATAAGATAGAGAGGATTATATAGTTGCATAATTCTATAATCTATTAGGGGGGATAAATAATATTAGTAGGTGATTAGGGACTAGGGATGTAGGAAAGACTGGGAATAACTTATGATTGGTAGGATTGGAATTTAAAATTCTAATATAATAGACAAGTGGAATTAGTTAGTGGATAAGACATTATTATAAAAATTAATAGGTTGGTGGGGATCATATAAGGTTAGAAGATGAAGAAGAATGAAGGGGGATGTTAGATAAATGACTAGAATGGGTAATGTTATGATACAATTAAATGAGATAAATAAGATAATAAAAAATAGTGTCAACTAATAGTAATATTAATGATGATGAAGAAAGAAAATTTAGATGTATACATTTTGACCCTATTTGAAATGGAATTATAAGTTGAAAAAGTGGAAAGAGTAATTATCTATCAAATAAAAACCATTTCATGGATGAATGTTAGTAAATTATGTTAGTAGACACATGATGCCCCATCGAGGGGACATGTGGGGAGGAAGGAGATGGATGGGAACTTGAAAAGAATAAAAATGAGGGGCTGGATGTGACAAATAAACAATGGGATGGGATGTGAGATGTGAGATAGAAGATGGAGAAGATGAACTTGGCTTAGACAGTGAGCAACAAAGGGATGATGCCCCTAGCAAATACATATGCATAGAGAGTGGAAATGACTATGCCATGGTTATGAACACATAAAATGGGGGATAAACCATAACATGATGATGATAAGATAAAAATATTTAGGTATTAGACATATCCCAATTAAGGACACATGTTAGGGAAAGTTGTGGGCCAAGATAAAAATGATTTGATAAGATTAATGATGGGTGTAGCTCAAATTTGAAGTCAAGTGATATGATGAAGGGTATGAGAGAGAATAATTGATATGATTGAGTTATCAAACAACAAAGGGGATGATAAAATGGTGGTTGAGCTATCCTTGGGCACTAAAAAGTGGCCAAGTGTTGCCTACATAATCTAAAAAGACCTTAGGTTGATGTAGTTATGACTTGATGATAAATGGAAAGATAGACTAGAGGAGGATAATGATGATGACTATTAGACATGTTGGTTTCTATATATATGTTAGGTGTGATGATGATTGAATCAAGGGTTGATTTGAGATGTTAGATTTTAATGACTAAAAATATGATAGATGATTGGTTAGAGGATATAGATGTGATGATAAAGGACTTAGAAGAATGATTGGATATTATATGGATGGACTAAAATGATCAACTTTATGATGGGATTAAGATGATTTAATATATTAGGATAAATGATCAAGTTGTAGACATCCAATTCCTAACGCAATTTTTGTTGAAATTATCAATCTTACTCAAATTGCCCTTAAATGCACATTTTAGGTCAAAATCCATAAAATGCCCTAAATGGTTTGAAATTTTCACTTACAAGTTCAAATTTTAGGTCAAATTATCCCTAAATAGGGCAATGCATTTTATGGACTAGCAAACTTTGATCAGATCATTTTGAGTCAAAATGACAATTTCACCATTTAGTGCTCTAGATCACTCTTTTCTTCTAATTCATTGGTACACATCATGTACCTTTGTTATTTGGTGTTGGAAACATCATAAATGGGAATACAGGTCCAATGCATCTAACATCACCTTTCAGTTATTATCCAATCAAATTAGTAATATGACTTTCTGACCATTTTGATTAATTGAGGGCCAATTTTCAAATAACTACACAAATGTTGATTAACCTTGTTTAAGGCTAATTAATCAAAATAAATATATTAAGTGGATTTTCCATGAGAGTTGTTGAATATTTATTTTTGAAAATTTATTCTTATCAATTGCATCATCAGGTGACATCATTTCTTGGGAAGACATCCCTAGGACATAAATGCCACAAATATCATGATTATGGGTCACCCATGCCTAGTTAATGCCTCCCCCTCTTCAATTCACCTTATTAAAAGGTCATGATGAAGATAACTATGGATTTAATTCCAAACATTAGGATTATCCATGGCCACACATCTCAATCTTGAGATGGATGGTCATGGTTGATCTTGACCAATCTCAAAAATCTATAAATAGAGAGGCCATGGACATGAATAAAAAAGCTTGATTTATGTAAAGTTATTATGAAAAATTGTCTCTACAATCCTTTGCAATAGATAATTTATTTTGTTTTCAAGCTTCATTGATAGACTATTTTAGTGATTTGGAATCATGAGCCTAGGTTTTATGGAGTTTTCTTGAGATAATGAAGGAATTTTCCACCTTTGTTGACAAAGACAAGAATGATTGATCAAGGGAGAACATGATTTTGAGTCACATGGGTATGTTTAATACATTTGGGAAGGTAATATGATGTTGCTTTGTTTCATTTATTTTTTTCTATCTTTTTTAATTCCCATAGGAATCGATAGACTTATTTAGTTAGTTTTTAATGTATTTTTCATTATTTATGGACTAATGTTTGACTAACTTTCTTTGTAATCCTCTCTACACAAGTCATCATTACTATGATAAGGCTCATCATAGTTTAATTAATATGATAGATATGGCACTTGGCATTATGCCCCATGATATAAGGTGATCAAGATGTTGTGCAAAGGTTCATAAAAGGGGAAAATAGTGAACTTTGCATCATCAAGGGCACTTAAAAGCATCATTGTAACTTTTGGTGTCATCATAGCATCTTCATTCATTACCCAATAGAAAAAAAGAGACATGATGTAAGACAAAAAAAAGCATAGACAAATGAAACATAGAAAAATTAAACATAAGATGATCAAATATATACATGATAAAATCCAAGCCAAATAACACATACCATATAAAAGGATATACATATAGATGTATTGTGATTATTGTCTTATCTAATATCTTGAAGAGATTTTTGGGGATGATTGATTACATGATGAATGGGAATATGTTGGTCAAGATGATTATGATGTGATTTGGGATTAAGGATAGGAACTTTGATAACATATGGACTTGGAGTAGACTAGGGACTTGGATTAAGATAAAGATTTATATATTGACTTGGAGTAGATGAGGGACTAGGATTAGGATAAGGTTGTTGAAGACATTGAACAAGATGATCTTAGTTCAAAACAAGTTGATAAGATGGATAATAATTTAGATAGGATGATTGGTATATTTAGGACATAAGACAAGATGACATACGGAAAAATATCTTAGATGTTTTTTTATTTTGTGGAATTTATAATTTTTAGGGTTTTTAGAATATATATGTATACTATACAAATGAGGTTAATATAAAATGGAATACCAAGACTATAAACCATGATAAGGATGGATGGAATAATGGATGGGATGACAAGAGGATAAAGGTGATGTTGATACGATGATGAGGACCAAGGAATAATGGGCTAGGGATATCCAATGACCACATCATGAGAGGACTTGATGTCTAAGTGATCAATTGTCCATTGTAGGATATGCCAAGATGATTACAAATATTTTTCAAGATATGTTCCAATCCCTTATGAAGGTCAAGTCTAGAAGATTGGATGGACATAGTAAGATGCAAGTAAAATGGAGTATGATAGGTAGGAGTGATGGACAAAGGATTATATAGATAGGATTGATGGAATGGATTTTACCCCCAAGTGTTGAGGTACAATATGGATAATATATTATTTTACCATGATGTTAGAAACTAATTTTCATCATGAAACTTGCTCAAGGTGATAGAATACTAGTTTTCACCTTTGGACAAAAGATTTTATTTCATTTTTCACTTTCTAATTTCTTTAAAATTTATTTTAGCATCTCAATTGATTAGATATGGGTGAGATGTAGGATTCAAAATGCTTTATTGATATTTTGACTAACAACCATTTTGGAGATGCATGATGTTAAGACCATGTGATTGATGTTGGATTCATTGATGTCCTTATGAACTTTGTTGACTCTTAATTGATACCCCTCTAGGCATATAGACCAAGCATCTTCATTAAACCTAAAATAGACAATGCTACTTGAGAAAGTGATGTATGGTATAGATGGGATTTTGTATTTATTTTGATGGTGGTGTATAGGATGTGAATGAGTGATGTGGTTAGAAGGGAAGCAAAAATGGGGTTCAATAGTTGTATACACCATTATATGGGGTGGAAGGGAAATTTTATTGGTGTCATATACTATGTGAGATTAAGGAAGCCAAAACCTTCTAACTTTCTTGCTCTTTAATCCAAATATTAAGAGGATTGCTAGTCATATTGTTTTTGTTTTTAAAATATTATTGACTTGTTGATATTTGACTTGGATTTTTATTTCCCCCTGGTCCCTGTAATTGGGCTTCACTAGGGGTTTTTAAATTTAGACTTAGAGGATGATTTTTTAGACTTGGATGATCCCCTAACATCTTGAGGATGTTTTTACTTGGGGATGATGATTTTTGACTTGGTCTATTAAGAAGCTCTTCTTGAATTTGATTTATTATTTTTGGATCACAACTAACTAGATTATTTGTCTTGATTAATTGATTATTGACTTGGATCCTTGTATATATCAGCACATAAGATTGCATTTTATAGGGAATCTAATGATGTGTGTTCTTGTTCATCTTATTCAGGGAGTGGGATGGAGGGATTATTATCAAGAAATGGATGATTAAGGATGTGTGGTAAAAGGGTTGGATTAAAAGGATGATGAGAAGAATAATCCTCATAAAAATCACTAGGAGACCCAACCTAAACATTATATAAAGTGTCCTTAGGAATCTCAAAAAGATCACAAGGATTCTTCATAGAATTAACATCTAAAGTTGATTCATATCCATATTGATAATATTTTAATGACAAAGCATTTTATAATTGTGTTATAATTTCATCACCCTTATACGGATCAAGAGTTATTCCTTCTTTACTAGTTAATATTAGAGACATCTTTGACCAGTTAGTTGTCAGCATGACTTTCATTATCTAAAAGGGATAATGCTTTTGACATGGATCCTAATTCAGATGTTGATATCGAACATTATCTTGACCATTTTGATGCTAAATATAATAGGGATGTTGATGAGGTGATGTATTGCATAGATGATTTTTTAACACTATCCATAGAGAGAGCCCTTTGAATAACATCATTGTTCACAAGCACCTCCTTCACCTTGGGTTTGTAAATGGGTGCTTTAGGCTTAATGGATTTGTGAATATGGGTGATGTGATGTGAATTGGACATAGGGATGTTTTGATCAGGAATGGTTATGGTATGGATAGGATTGGGGTCATGACCTTGGTTGAGAAGGGAAGAATCATGATCATACTTAGGAAGTGCTTCTTGGCATACCACCTTTCTCACACTCCTAGGTGTGGATACATTAGATTCTCCCTCAATTTTAATATTTCCATTATCAATCAAAATTTGGATATAATCTCAAAAAGGGTGACATCTATCAATATAATGCCAAAGGACTTTATGGTATGTAAAAAAAAAATTATCTTGGTATCATGAGGGCACATGTTTGAACAAATCTAGAGGCCTTGTTTTCAAGTGGACAATCATGCCTATGAACCTCAATTTATAAAATAGGGCTTTTGCAAACATTAGGAGAGGGTTATAATATTTATCTCTAGTGTTGGATGTGGAAGTTTTAGCTTTTGGAATGAAATAATAGGATGAAAATGTCATGATATTGGGGGATGGTGGAGGATTAGTTGAGGTTGACAAGTTGGGTTTCCCTCTGATAATAGGATGTGGTATTTGTGATGGACTATGACTGGTAAATGGATGATTTGACTGTGGATGGTATGATCTATATGTAAGGTTATTTGAATAGGGTAAAGACCTTTGGGAATTTGGGTACCTTTTTCAAGGAGCCTCAAGATGACTACATCCTTGTTAGAAATAAGATAGTTATTAAACAAGGTAATTGTTGGATTAGGAAGGTCATGACTAAGACTAGGACTAGTGGATGGTGGATTGGAATGGGATTGGTTTCCATAATAATTGGATGAGGATGAGGGTTTATAAGGCACTTATTCGGGAGGTGACTTTAGCCTTATGGGTTCAAAATCATCAATAAGGTAAGCACCCATCTCCAATAGCGACAAAAGGTACTCATCCTTATTAGACAAGATATAATTATTAAATAGGGTGACCTTATCACTTGTATAAGGTATTTGGTTATGATGAATGGGTGATGGGGTGGATTGTGGTGGGATAACACATGGGCTAGGTGTATATAGGGATTAGGACATTAGTTTAATCTTGATGGGATTGAGGTCATAAGGTAGGTGAGCAGCCATTTATAGGGCTCATAAAAGTATCTCATCCTTGTTAGCAAATAGGTTTTGGTCCATGAGAACTGTATCCAAATCCATGTGGGTATATGATGGATGAGGGGTTGATAAAAAAGGGGTTTGGTGTGAAAGTAGATTCAGAATGGGTTAAAAAGATTGGCTCTTGAACAAAGTAAGTTTGAATGATTGAGTTAGTATGATGGGTTATGGTGAAGATGATATAGACTAAATGGATTAATATATAAGACTAGGATCAAATTTCAAATGTTTAGTATGATAGGTGCTAATAAGCTATCGACAATGCCTAGTTTTAAAGATAGCAAAAGTATTGGGATTCGACTAGTGCTTGGATTCAAACTAGAAAGATGATGTTTAAATGGGTGCTAGTTATGAATAGGCAAGATGAATAGATTAGATAAAAATGGATTGATGATGATTGGATGTTATATTGAAACTAACAATGTGATTAATTATTAATAGGGTATCGACTAAATTTGATAGATGATATAAAAATGATAGTGGATTAGAATGATAATATGATATGTAAGGATGATGAAAGACTAACTCAAACCTTAGACTAATTTTCTAAAGGTGGGATGTGGATACAAGATTATGGAATAAAGGATAAGGATGATTAGCTTTGGATTAGAATAAGGGAAATGACAAAATGATGAATGTGGGTATGGTGAATATGATTTGGACAAGTGTATGGCCTAAAATTCAATTAGATGTGTTTTGAGATAAAAATGTAAGATGAAGATGGGGTAAGACTAGATGAGGATAAAAGGGTAATGATAAATTATATAATATTAAGGATGTACAAGATATGATTTTAGGTAAAGTAGATAAGTATGTAGAGGAAATACTAAGAGTGTACATGATAGGGATTTGGCTAGAATGTAAAAGAGAATAAGGATATATAAGATGATGATGTAGAGAGCCTAGATATCCATGTATAGGTTTGGGTGAAAGGCTAACTCAACTCATAAACAACACTGGTCTAACATGACACACATCAAAATAGGTAGACAAAAATCCAAAGATTCGTAAACTTATGGGTGTGTAACTCGATGATTGTATTGTCCTCTAGCTTCATGGGTAAGGCTATAGTTTGGTGACCTATTATAAAATATCTTAAACCCTCTCAACCCTGTCTACACATGATGGTCACTTGGGATATGATACTAACTCTAGAATCAAGTCATCTGTTATAGATGATGTTCCTAGGATAGGTTGCACACGCTCTCTAAGGGAGTTCCTAATATATGCTAGGTACAATAGGGCCCAAGTATATATAGGGTGTCATCTAATACGTAGTTTAGATAATTAACTCTTCCCCTTCATGGATGGCCTATATGGGGTCAACCACTTATCATAATTATAATTGTCCCTAATATTTATACTCTACTAGAACATAGATTGTGGATTAGTGCATGGTGGTGAAATCCACTATCACTATCCCTCTGAGACTATGGAAAGTGAATGGGTGTAAATTCTACATTAAATTACCAATAAAAATAAAATTGAGAAGGTTTATTAATGGTTTTTGATCCTCTGATACTCATTTCTAAGATGTAGGGAGGAGAGTATACAACACTCAGAAAAGTAAAATATCTATTTAACCAATTAATGAAGTGTGATATATATAAAATATATACAAGATACTTTTCAAATATGTCAAAATATTTGATAAGAATCCTAAAAAACAAGTGATTAGTAGTTTCAATTTTAAATCTTGAGGGGAAACCTACAAGACAAGATGTTAGATAAAAATATGACCTATAATAGAAGATATTAGCAAGACAAAATTGGCATTAGATTTACCCCTATAATAAACAAAACATTAGTCCAATAAAAACACTTAAAAAATTACAATTTTTATCTATAACCTCTTTGGATGAGGGGCCACAACATGGGGGAATGGGGGAAGTATTCCCCAATAGGGTCAATGGGTAGTGCCCCTTGCAGGGTCTTGGGGAGGTTTCCCAAGTGTGTTCTTGGTCATGATACCAGGTAGGGTCAAGGGGTAGTGCCCATGGTGAAAAACATAATTTATTACTTATAGAGCCCTTGGAATGACTGAAAATTCACCAAAAATTATGTAAAAATAAACACTCAACAAAGATAAATTTAAAGGAAAACATAAAGAAAAATCATAACTAGCTTTTTTAAAACCATAGATATGCAATCAGTATTAATCAAAATAAACTAAAAAATATACAAAATCATAACTAATAGGTAATACCATAGCTCTATACTATTTATTTTTTCACACTATCAACTAATTGTAATCGTGTGGTTAGGTAAAACCACTAGTTTTTAGGTTAAGACTATAATTGTAAAACAATACCGTAACTCATGAGATGCAATTTTGTTGCTTAGAGAAAAAATAAGATATTTTTATAATAGAAATGAAAATATACACAAAGTGACTTAAAATATTTATAGGATGCATAAAATGACTAAAATAAAACTATATTTGATACTTGATAAGATAACTATAATATTTGACCTGCTTTACTCAAAATCAACCATATGTGTCCAAATCTGACTTTAAGTATCAATATCACTCTTTACAACCTATGGTTTTGTGATGATTAAAATTTTGATAATAGATAAATAATATATGTAGACTTTTTATTAGGATAAACTTTTATACAAAAGGCTAAATATGTATAACATAATCAATAGGGACTAATATCTATTAAAATCTTGCAAAACTATCTCTACAACTTAAAAAATCATAATTAGTGATTAATATCACTTATATATATATATATATGTGGTATTACACAAAATAGTAAAAATGGGTATTTGGATGTTTAGTGTTGGTCTAGGTAGCACCTCCTCTTACCTATAATCAAATGATAACTAGATAGGGACAAGAAAGTGATTAGATAACAAAAATCACCAGTTTAGGTTTTTGATGTTTTAGCTAAGTCAAAATCACACTTATTGATGTCAAAATTTCATTTAAGGATCAAAAATACATTTGGAAAGATGAAATTTTACAAAACCTGCCAAAAATGGTTATAATTAGTAGTCAATATTGGCATTTATGCAAAACTAGAACTTTTGAGGTCAAAATTGCTTATACAATGCTGCCTTTTAAAGAGCAATACCACCTTTTTCTTAAAGGAAAATAATTTTGAAATTTTGAGCCCAAATTTTCATTCAATCTAACTTGAAAATTTGATTAACACACTTGAAACACACAAGGTCGGTTCAAAAAGAGGGATCCCACTATAGTCTCCAAATGTAAGATGATAAATTTGGGCAAATGAGATTTGATTATGCAATTTAATTGAAAATTCCCAAATATATAGTCTACCATTAAAATTGAGAACCATTAGATAAAAATGCAATCAAATGAAACATTCTAACCTACATTTACATGTTCACAATCAAGATTCAAATAATAAAAGACTAAATGATTATGAATGGATATTGCTTACCAAAGACTCAGATTTTCAGCATGATGCTTTTTGGAACAAGATGACATGGATTCATGGACTCAATGATAGTATGAATAATTAGAGAGCTTATTGGAATGTTGATTAGTTTGGAAATGGAGAGGATGTAGATTTAAATAGGCCATGGAGGGAAGATCAATGGAAAATATTCAAAGTTGGGATGAAGAGGATCAATGGTGGAGGATTATCCAAGGAATTAAAAATTCTTTGGAAGCCTCTAAAATAGATGCTTTGAGAGAAGAAGGGCTAAGATAGAGAGAATTATATAATTGGATAATTCTAGAATCTATTAGGGGACAATCAAGATTAATAGGTGGTTAGATAGGTGATTAGGGACTAGGGATGTAAGAAAGCCTAGGAATAGGTTAGGTTAGGTGAGATTGGAATTTAAAATTATAATATAATAGAAAAATAAGATTATCTAGTGGATAAGAGACAATTATAAGAATTAATAGGTTGGTGGGGATAATATAAGGTTAGAGGATGAATAAGAATAAAGGAGGATGTTAGATAAATGACTAGAAGGGGTAATGTTAAGATAAAATTAAATGAGATAGGTGAAATTAGTGTTGACTAATAGTAATATTTGTGATGATGAAGAGAGAAAATTTAGATGTATATAGTGATATTCAAAGATTACACAATTCTAGTGTTACAATGCAACACATTCATATAACTCTATAAATAATATCCAACTAAATAACAACATTACAAATTTCATTTTAGGGGTATTTATACTTAGTTTTTCCTGACCAACTAGTTATAAAAACAAATACAATCCTAGTGACTTACCAATGATCATCAACACACTTGAGTTGTGGCATCCAATTACATTGATTTCCTAATGACCTAGGCCTTTCTTCCCCTATATTCTCTCTTTAGTGTTGGATCCTCATTGTTGAGTGCCTATCTTCCCCTAGGTTGGTGCTCAATTTGTGCTTGACTTATTCTATTTCATCCCTAATAATAACTACATAACCATTCTACACTTTCTATGCTATCCCCCAGTCTTCTACTAAGTTTTGATTCCTTCATTTTTAGGTTCTCTATTTAACATGCACATTTATTCTATGAAACTTGGTCCTTCCATGACATATACTCTAGTGCCATGGTCTTCCACTCCATGCTATTCTGCATCATGCCTCTCTATGTCAGTTATTCTAAAAAGTACTTAGCCAAAACTTGGGGCCCAACATAACCCCTCCCTAAGCCATTAGTCTATCATAGACTAAGCATTATTCTTGGGCTCCACCAAAAAATCTAGTTTTATCTACATAATTTAATTCTTAACACCTTCCCAATGGGTTAAGGTGTTATGAAACTTGGATGTTATTTTTATGATCATCACTTTAAGCTTGTTGGTCTCCTTCGATTGTTTGGAACACTAACCTGCTTTATTTACTAAACATTTAAGAGATGTGGAACATCCTTATGAATGCCTTGAATCCTAGTGACCTTGGTGACAACTTGTCCTCAAAGTGTTGTGAAGTTTGAATTTATTTATTAATAATGAGCCCTTACTATGTCCTCCAATGTCTCTAAATCTCTAAATGTTTTGGCATGCTTTGTGTGGTATTTTATTAACAAGACATTATCCACCAATTGTTGTCATTAAATCTCTTTCACCTGAAGCCATGTTTCCAAAATGTTGTTGGGCCACACTAACTTTTCAAAAACCCCATCTAAAATGGGAATGGTGTCATCAACTCTATGCAATAAACTTTTTCACACCTCCACTACTTTTGTTAACTACTCCATTAACCTAGTTTATTCATTCTAGGGGCCAAGATTTTCCTTGTACCATTTCAACATGAGCTATACCAAGGTCTCAAATTTATCCACTACCTTAATAAAAATGGGTACTCCATCCATGAGCACTAGTTCTTGGCTCAATTTTTTTAAATGTTTAGTATTTTTACTTTGGAAGTCATTTCATCTTCTAATTGGTGCTTATCCTTTTCCAACTCTTCCTCAAGATTTATTTTTGAGGTGACCTCATTCTTTTATAAAACCACCATCTCGATGTGTTTCTTCTAGGCTCATTGGACATCAAACTCATTGAAGGAATTATATCTTGTGACCTCATATGCTATCTTTAAGAGTGTTGCGTTATCTTGTATAGTGGTAAACTCCCATGGGTTTACCCAAAGGGTATTAATACGTGATACCACTTATGAATATAGTACTAAGCTATCTAAAGGTGTCTCAAAATGGTGTTCTTCATTATACACATCATGAAATAAAGACAACTCCTATTGATTTACTCAAATGCATCTTCTGATGTAAAATGTGAATACATGTATAATAAATTTTTTGGTTGTCCACTTTGATACTGGGCAAGGAGGGTCATGGTCGCATCAATCTTTTATGGCCTCTAGATAGAGACATTAACTAGTTCTTTCCCTTTAGATGGATCTTGCTCAAGTATCTCAAAATTCATGTCTTCACTCTAGTGACTAGCCCCAATGTCAAGCTCACTCATTGAAAAAATCTTTTCAAAACCATCCCTCTCTTCACTAAGTGCATCTTCAAATTCCATTTGTGCCTCCTTGAGGGTGGTTTCTTCATGTCACACCAACAAAGGTGTTTCTTTAGATATTGGGGTGACTTGCTCTTCTTTTATAACAATAATTTATGGTGTCTTCTATGGAATTTATATTTTATCTTCCAAGTCACCATCTTTAGGTTCCAATGCCTCATGTTCCAAAGGAATAATTTATGTTGTTGGCTCTAGGCCTTTGGGTTAACTTACTAGTTGATTCTTCTTAAGTGATACCTAGGTAGTCCTTTGCCTTTTTTCAAGGCTCTAGATAGGTGCTTGTATTGGTATCATGCCATGGGTACTTCTTATTATCTACTGCTATTTATAATGGGATTATCTCTTTTTATCACTTTTTTCTCCCTAAATATTTCTTCTTGGGTTTCAACATGTAAAATAAATAATGACTTAAATTATCAACAAAAATTTGTTAGACTTTGTTGTTAGTTTTATTGAGCTCCAACATTTCCCTATATGTTTTTTTCCCAAGGTATATGTACATATATGGTAGAGGGTATGAATCTCTATGCCAATATTCTTTATAGTAATGTTCATCGACTGCACATCATAGATATAGTTGATGGTCTTCATGAAGTATCACATTGTGAAAGCATATGGTAACTTCAACAATCCAGGAAACTTTCTAGGGGGAACCATTAGGATGCACGTTAGTGACAAATTTTTATTAACCATAAAATTCACTTGGTCTCTAATATATCCATGTAATTAATTTTTAACATGCATCTCATTCCCAAAGGATTCCTTCATCTCATCATACCATCCCTTCATTTTGATTTTATGAGATGGGGTTATTGGTCTAGAGAACGTAAATGCTTTGAATTACTCTATGGGGGACTTGTTCTCGAAAGGGTATGTCCATTAGTTCTCTAGTGATGTATTTATGTAAACCAATCTCTTCAAACATCATTAATAATAATAATGGGCTCTATGCACACTTTTTATTTAGTAGATGGTGAGCTTTCTTTACATCCACAATATTTATGGTAGTGAAGTACTACACCCAATCATATTGTATTCCCTCAGTGACTTGTTGAGTGACATAAAGGTGGGCCATATCCAACTCTTTCCACCTATCTCTACTTCTAACCTTGGTCATTATGATGTGTGCAATCACTCTGAAGGTGGGATCTGGAGACTGGTGATATGCATAACATGGCCTTATTTCTAATACTCAAGCTCTATAGCAGTCTTTTTGATCTTGTCCTAGTCCTTTAAGTCATCAGTAAGGTTTTTTCCTAACCACTATAACCCTATGACTTTGCTTATTTTCTTTAATTTAATCTAATCTAACACCCAATAAAATAGATATAATCTTTATACACCGATGAAATTAAAAACTTTGCTACTTCAATTAGCTTTCTAAAATACAAAAGATTGAATAATTGGAAGAGTCCAACATCATTTAGAGAACTAAAAATTTTGAAGTCATATACTATCTCACTCCTTGTGTTTTGGTTTTTGACCCAGTAGTCATGATGCAATTCTACTTCATTTACAGGTTGGTGGTGGTTTTAATCAAATACATTACAAGTGGGCACATTAAATACCCTATTCTCTACATGTAGTACCACCTTAGAGTACATCATTTATTTAATAATCAATTAGGGTATAGCGGGTACAACAACCTTCTTCTTTACCTAGCATGTAATTTATGATTCTATATTCTACATGCACTTTGATCTCTTTAGGTACCTCTTCTCCAATCATCATAGTCTCACCACCCACACTCTCCAAATCTTCTTCCTATGATATCCTAGGTAAAGGCTCACTTTGTTGGGTCATTTTCTTTGGAATCATCACCCTTGGAGGATCCTTAAGGTTAAGGTGTGACCATCTAATATTCCCAAAATAATATGTGGTTTCCTTATTATCCCATTCAACTATCATGATTAAACACTCTATAATGGTATATGTCAACCTTTACAACCTATGAATCTAAAAATCTATGCATCCTTACACTCCTCCCATCACTCTTTCTATTTTAACTCAACTGATACACTTAACAATGCTTGAAAATAGTCCTAATCCATTACTTTTCACTCAATTGAAAGTTTTTAAATCACTCTAAAACAACTCAAATATGTTCTTTTGGCTCTATAAGTTCATGATTGTGGTAATAGTAAAAAGTGAAATGGTCTGCATTTAACCTTTTATAGGCTTGAGAGGGTAACTCGCATTTATTATCCCACTACATTTACCATCACATCACCCAATAAATGATAATAATAGTATTGCCATGATGTGGATTTGGCACACTTTCCATTACCATTTCTTTCCTTGTATTAAATACATGTCTCATCTTGCACTTTTCTTAAAGTGCATGAAAACTATAAAGAATTTGAATATTTTTCATTCTAAAGGCAAGAATATTAATTATTTACCTTAACTTAGCTTGGTGGTTATGATCCACATCTTGCATGCCCTTTCATCCTTACACACTTATATTTACATGCCTTTTCTCCCACATGCATTTTCATTGACCATATCACGGTGCTCTACCCTTTCCTTCAGGATATATCCACACTAAAAGTTGTTTGTGATCCTCCAAAATAATATAAAGAATTATAAAAACAAAGTGTTGACCATAAAAATACTCAAGGGCATGCAACAAGTAATATGATTATTGAAAACAATAGAAATCCTATACTAATCTAATGACATACACCTTATTAGTACAAAAAGTAAAGACTATTCAAAAGTATAGGGTCTCAATCGACTACCATTGAAATATCTAGGAAGGAATTGGCCATGTAGTCACTTTAACCTATATGCACCAATGGGATGGATACTCTAAATGATAAAGGTCCATCGTAATGTGCACTAAGCTTTCTAGAGTGACTCACAAACTTGGAGTTGTATTCTAAGACTTGAATGCTGGGAGCAAAAGTTTTATTCTTCAAATGGTGATCATGTTAGGTTTCTACTTGCATTTCTCTACTCCCTAACTCTAGTATGTGATAAATTAGGTTTCATCTAGCTATAACAATGCATCAAGGTGAACTTTTAAGGATTTTTCATCATCCAATTGACCAATATACATAATACAAAGAGAAGGTATAAGGAATTCAACTAGAAGAATTGCTTTAGTGTTGAACACAAGATTGAATGATGTGCTCTTATTTAATCACTTTAAGTAGTCTGATATGCCCATAATACCATAGACACATGATCATCCCAGTTAGTGCATCCAATATTACATATATTTATCAATGTATTACATAAGATATTAATGAATGCCTCAATTATACCATTGGCCTAAGGATGATATGAAATTATTTTATGGTGCATGATCATGAATTTTTCCAAGAGGATACATATGGTCTCATTAATAAAATAGGTGCCTCAGTCACTAGTAAAAATCAACATACATCTAAACCATCTAATGATATTCTCCCAGATGAATCTGGTGGTACAATCCTTTATTGGCATAGTTTCAACCAAACAAGTAATATAGTTAGGATAATTGATAATATAGTGTGTGTTAGTATGCCTTCGTGCTAGGTTGATGTGGCTAACAAAGTCAATGGCCCACTTTTCAAAGGGTTGTGATAAGATAGGATGAAGAGGAATTGCATCCCTTCTATTCATCTTTTCCATGTGCTGACAAATTTCACATTATCATGCATAAGTATTAACATCCTTAAACAAGGGAGGACACCATAAGCCAGCCAAAAGGACCTTTCACATTATAAATTCACCATCATAGTGTCCTTTGGGGATACCCTCATAAACTTCCTGAAGCACCTTAGCACATTCATACTACATGACACATTATCATATCACTTCATCCCAATGAAGCTTATAAATTTCACCCCCTATAAGATGGAATAGAGAAGCAAGAACAACCAATTGATTATTTTTTGGAGTGTTTAGGTGAGCTAGTGATGAACATATATTTATAAAGGTTGTGATATATTCAAACTCCTCAATCACACAAGTGATATGAAATAGTTTTATGTCAATCAAGTCATCTTCTATGGTGTACAATAGTTCTCTAGATTTAATGTGTGAAAGATGATATTGACCATCATTGGCCTTATCAGGCTTAACCATCACTAAAAACTAGAACTCTTAAAATAGCACAATCCACTTAAAAATGCACCCATGCAATACCGGTTTATTTAATAACTAATTTAGTGACTCATGGTCTATGAAGAATATAAATGGAGTTACTAGTAAGTAATGGAAAAACTTTTAGAGGGTGTAAACCATAGATAATGCTTCTCACTCTATAGTTGTGTAGTTCTGTTTAGCTAGAGTAAGCTTTCTACATGTAAAATAGATAGGGTGGTCTAAGTTTCCCTATCCAGTTTAAACAAGGATAACACCAACCATCATGCCAAAATCATTGACATGGATGTGAAAAGGCTTTATCTAGTCTAAAAATTAGAGAATAGGGGTGGTGATAAGATTATCCTTGAGTGTAAAAAATGCTTGCTGGTGAGAATTGGTTCAGAGAAGTCTGACCATTTTATTCTAGTAATTCCTTTATAGGTGTAACAATTTGAGCATATCTATGAGTGGACTTTATATAATATCCAATATGCCCTCAGAAGGTGCATACCTCTCACTAGGTGGTTGGTGCTAGAAGGTGAAGTATAACAAAAATCTTGGCTAGATCCACCAAAAGTCCATCACAACATATGAAATGACCAAGTAGAATGCCAAAGTGGGTAATAAATAAATATTTATTCAAATTTAGGGAAATCTGAAGGTCACGATAGTGCTCAATAATTATTTATATATTTGAATAGTGGTCCCACACTAAGCCATAAATAATCTAGTCATTAAGGTAAACTTGAAGGAACATATGAATAAAGTCTTTAAAATCTTTGATTATGATCTAAAAGAAAACACCAAGAATAGTTTTTTAACCTAATGACATTACATTATAAATAGAGGATCCCCACTCAATTATAAATGTAGTCTTCTGCTTATCCTCTTCTATGATCTAAACTTGATGGTATCTAGAGAAGCCATCCATAAATGTATATATTTCATACTCAAAAACTCATTAAAGCATCTACCATCTACATAATCTAGTAGGATTTTAGGTGAGGTTCAGGAGATCTAATACCACTATAATTGATGGTGTCATGCATGCAATTATCATGGTGAA
The DNA here is from genome assembly GCA_037957365.1 of Torreya grandis. Classification (NCBI taxonomy): domain Eukaryota; kingdom Viridiplantae; phylum Streptophyta; class Pinopsida; order Cupressales; family Taxaceae; genus Torreya; species Torreya grandis. Next base: position 111,880 of record JARHVA010007356.1, read on the forward strand.
ATTGATGGTATAAAAAAAAATGAACTTGATCCCAAGTAAGTAATTTCTCTCAATGATTTATCCACCACTAAGAAACTATGTCATTAAATAAATGAATAATTGATTGTATTCGATTGATGTTAGAGTCATATAAGGATTTTAACTACTATACAAACTCATATACTTCCATTTGACCATAGAACCTTGGATCTTCATCTAATGTTGTTAGTGGTTTAGCCATGATTTTTCTATAAAGGAGATGAAAAAAATTATGGTGCTTATGATACTTACATGGAGTGTCATCATTACTTCCTATAGTGCCACAGATCCTCGTAATAAGATCATAGTCACCTTGAGCCTAGTACTAGGCATACTAGTGGTGTCAAATAGAGATTATGTATTCATATAATATAATATGTCATCCAAAGTGGGGTTAAGGCATTCAATACCCCTAGATATGACATTATAAGTGTGGTTGATGTCCTCATTAGCATTAATTGGATCAATATGGGGAGGCCCTTGAGCATGGTCCAAAGGAATGACAACATGTTGCACATCATTCTCAAAGATAATGTAGCACTTCTTAAATCCTAAATGAACATTATTTACGTAATACCATGGGTGACCCAAAAGAGCTAGGAAGTCATTAGCCTTATCCACTCTATGACTTCAAAATTAGCCTTAAAAGTGACATTGAGGATATCCATGATGGCATTTTTAAGTACATTAATGGGTGAAGCATGAGTCTTGTTAGCCATAAATAAAAAGTGGGCTAGAGGCTTCAAAGCTAGGTTGTCCATCTTTCATCAGGCATCCTTAGTAAGAACATTTAATTTAGTGTTGATATCAACTAAGATATCCTATATAAGCCATCCATCTATATCAGTGTTATCCAAAATCTCCTTATCCCCCTCTAGGCTAGGCTTAATGTGAGTTTCTTATTTTCATGCATTGTTTAACCAACTATATTCAGTAAGCCTAGGCATATGATGCCTTATCCAGTTGCACAATAAGGGTACAATGTCCTCATTAAGTAATCATTTACACAGCTCTTAAAATTCATCTTGTATTGTGTCATCAAGGTCTATAGCTTTCTACATATTAGCACACGCAACACCATCATGATCCTTAATGAATTGGATCTCTCCTTATAGTTATCTTACCAGATTCATAGTGTCATGGAGAACCTCCTTCTATGGTTGAGCATCTAGATAGAGAGTAGAATTGGGATGCTCTATTTGAACTTTCTTGATGGGTAGATTAGACATAGGCTAGGACTGACCACCACTTTGTGTTGTAATATTGAATTTGGGACCCGTTAGAGTTATAGATGTGGTATCCATTATGGATTTTCAATATGTATCATGGTAGAACCATTCTCATTTATTTTCTTTTTAATATATGTGTAAACACTAGGGCACTCCTCCAGATGTTGTTTATTTTTACAAAAGGCACATGTAAGATATACCAGGTAATCAAACTGGTAATGCTCTAGGGAACTACACTTTTAACATGTTCATGGTGTAAACTTTCTACCTTTATATCATCTACCTTGACCTAGACCATGATAATCACCTCTATTCTCTTGGTTATTAACAACATATATTTGATGCGTACCACACATGCACACCTCATGGATTTCACTAATGGTACAATAATAATTAGTATTCTAATTGTATGCATCACATATATTGAAATAGGTTGATACCATTGACTAAGTGGTGCATTTTAGTAGAGGAAAATTCATGAAATTGTGTTCTTAGTAATTCTCATAAGATTTCTTTAGCATAGATTGAATACTCCTATGAAGACAATTATTCCAGTTGTGGCCTATGGACTCATAATATACACACCATAAGCCACTACAGGTGTCATGATAATTATGTATAGTGACATTTTAAATCTAATATGCCATTGTAGTGAGTTGAGCCTCTATGAAGGGACTAATTCTTATGTCAATACTTCTAATATATTTGGTGTGAAGGGAAACTTCCAAGGCCTCGTGCAAGATGGTGAAAGTTTTATGTGACAAAGTAAGTCTGAAGGGGAGTAATAAACCTCCTATAAACCATTGGGCATGTTGAACATCATTTACCTCAAAAGATATTCTAGAGAGAAGCATTTTGAAACATGCATCATACTCATACACATTCTTAGTGAGTTCTTACTTGATATCCTTTAGGGAATCTATGCTCTATTATTCAAACTCTAGGATGTCAAATTATTGGAGGAATACTTCCTTCAATTGATCATAATCCACCATAAATTTTTTTGGATTGTACGTATAGTAACACTTGGGTATGTGGTCTAGAAGGGTGGTCACAAATTGGGTTGATTTTTTGTTTAGAATATGTAATGTTGCATTCTCATCAAATAAGTTCACACTTATGAACATGATCTATGACATTATCCACACCTTGATACTCTAGAAAGTGTAATGTCATCTCATAGTATATAGTGGGTGACTGAGGGGATTGCTTTGGGGTCTGTTAAGGAAAACTTTTGGTCCTTCTTATAACTTGTGGGGGAGGTCCACCACTACCTTCTACACCTCCTCTAATTCCTCTAGATTAACTACCATTAGTTCCACCTCTTATGCCCTGCATAATAGCAAAAACACCCAAGATGTTAGGTAATGAGGAAAGTTGAGTAACTACAGTCAGGTCGGTACTTTTACCAACTAGTTATGATTGGTATACCAAGCATTCCAAATTATGCAATAGAATTATCATGTAAAGGAAAATAAATAGCCAATGAGCTACTATCTAAAACTTATTCTAAAAATGTATCTATCATAGGTTTGGTTTCTAACTCTACACTATCCATATCCTAGTTACGTAAAATGTTATCATCTAAATCAAAATCATGAGCATGTGTTGTGGGTGGGTAATTAAACCTATCTAAATTTAGTTATTTAGTCACCACTACCTAAGTTAATTCTCCTGTGCATACTTGAACTGGCATCAGGTGTGGTCATATGGTTAGGAAGTCCTATTTCTACTCTTATGCTTCTATGTGGATCCTTATAGCACTTTATGAGTCCTCCCATCCCCTTCCTATATCACTTCCACTCATAACCCTTCACCAAGCTTCATCATACTTTCACTTCCATAATTATTTCTAGTTGGATACCATACTGAACCAAAAATTCTAATTCACTAGTGCCCCTTCATTTTTTCACAAACTACACAACTCATACAAGAAAGAGTTTAGCCTTCCATGGAGAAAGTCTTAAGTATAGAATATATAAAGAGATTCTTAACCTCTGGTGTAAAGTGTTTGATACATCTACCACACATTTATCAAAAGAAGTGAAACTAGGATTCTTCTTGAAAAGAAGATGTTGAGATGATGTATTCCAAGATATTGGAAAGTCTTAAGTATAGAATATATAAAGAGATTCTTAACCTCTAGTGTAAAGTGTCTGATACATCTACCATACATTTATCAGAAGAAGTGAAACTAGGACTCTTCTTGAAAAGAAGATGTTGAGATGATGTATTCCAAGATATTTCTACTCAAAACCCCACATCACCAAATGTTAATAACACATGTCCAAGGCACTCTAAATCATGTTAAAGTCAACTAATGCTCTAGTGTCTAAGATGTCTTCCATTGGTAGTTCCTCAACCAGTCTTGAGCATAAGCCATAATCCAAGCATAATGCTAAATAGGCACCTCTACAAAGTGTGATCCAATAATTTGACTCAAGAGAGGAGATTAATATGGTGTTAGTTCCAAAAATAATGAAATAAACACACTAAACAAAGATAACATATCTAGGCCTAGATCATGGCGGGGGGGGAGGGGGGGGGGGTGCTTAGTGAACAAACCAAATGAAGACACAACTAAAATTCAAAGAAATGAAAACTTTCCTTACCTTCCTTAATTACTCCAAGATGATGTGTTTTTTGGCTTACTCGGATTTTTATTAATAGGTCTTTATCAATGGGGCTTGGCTATCTCCATCTCCTTTTGACATCATGGTTAGCTTGAAGGCTTGGCTTGATTTTGGAATTATAACACTATGCATTTTCTTCATGAAATACAATCCAACATTAGAACTCTACTATGTTCCAAGATCTATAAATGAAGAGATCTAAGATTGATTTTATGGACTTTGAAATGACTTGGAATGGATTAAATCTTAACCTTGGTTGTCTTAGTTAACCTCAGTAGGGTTAAAAGGTGTCTAAAATCTCATTTTTAGCATGGATAGATGTTCTTTGAGATATGTTTTATTTGGAAAACTCACAAAAGGTCATGATTAGATTCTAAGATGTTCTTTAAGAAATTTATTGAGTTTTCCTTTTTGATAATTGATTTATTTGCTCATGGATGAATTCAATTAGGCTTAGGGTTAAGATTTGTAAGTTAATTAATCTTTATTAAGAATTTGAAAATTTGTGCAATATTTTGATTTTATTTAATGTGCATTTGTTCAATTTATTTGATTTAAGGGCCAACTTGATTTATTTGCATGGTTATGAAGCCAAATTTGAGAATCTCCTACTTAACATCAATTATTCCAAAAAGTACTTAGACAAAATTTGGGGCCCAACAAGACATAAATTTTGTAGGTAGCTATGGAAATTAATAGGTAGACAAAAATTTCTCTTTCTTATTTCATTTTTTTAATTTATAATAAACTTTAATTAAAATATTGAATTTAAGTTAAATGTCATTACAATAAGGCTATGATTTTGAGAATCAAATTCATATTCATTCAGATAAATCCCTTTACTTTCTAAGGTCTTTTATTTTACAGGAGTATTATTTTACTCTTTTCTACATTATAAATGATATGATACTATTTAATATTATTTTCAACATGCATGCCCTCAATTTTGGATCAAGACATAATAGTTTATTATATCTTAAATTAGACATAAATATCTATATCTAAAGAGATTTCGTTGTCTCCATTCATTATTATTATTGTTAGTGATATTGTACATAAATTTTGAAGATGGAGGAAGATACATATTCATATTAATAATTATTATCACATAATATTAGAGTTTAGGAGCTTGGAATGTCTATGTTTGAATTATAATGGGTTGTTTCTTTCAGATACATGTCATCACTAGGCCAAGTAATGGTTTCTCAATATAGTTATTTTTTTCATTGTGTAATATCATTATTTTTTCATAGAATTCATCCAACATTTTATTTACCTTCGTTAATCAAAATATTATTCTGACTTGTGAATGAAGGCATAGGTTTTCACAGTCATTATTTTAATGAATTATAATTTTGGGATAGAGAAGGCATGAACTTTAAAAGATTGATTTTGGATAATTTCAAGTTGAATTATTTGATTTAAATTTTAAGGGATTTATGGAATGTAAAACCCTTGATTAATAACGTGTTAGAATAATAAATCATGAAATAAATGTAGCAATAATTATAGCCACTATTTTTTACAATAATTACCTTTTTTTATTATTCTATAAATAGAAAATGAATTACAAGAGGTGTACTTAGAAATTGACTAAGATAGATGAATCATAAGCTACAAATGGGTATAGAAACTATGAAGGATGTCATAAATAGGAACCAAGAGTCATAAACCCTTGTGGACAATACCATTATCTGTTGGACAGTATAAAAGTGTGCTAGTGTCTTCTATACCAAGGTAGTGACCTTTTACAAGCATGGATAATGAAATTTTAGGTGTACCTTTACCTAGTTCTATGGAGTTTATACCTATGTGCATGGATGTTGGTTTTTTCTCTATTCCCTATTTTGATTGATTTTAATACCAAACCCTAGGCCTCCATGTTTGTTAGGGTACTTGAGAAACACAAGTAGAAAAGAGTGGCATCATCAGGGTAGGATGGACATGACCTAAACACCCCATGCGTTAAGCATTGCCTAAATACCAATACCTCAAAAGGGGATCAATCCTAATGTGTTTCTCCCAATCTAAGTTCCAGTGAAAGTGCAACTGAATGCTAAAATGATTATTCATTTGAATGCTTTAAGTGTGAATTGATACTTAAAATTTAAGTAATATAAGATCTGGGTTGTTGTAGATGGGTATATACAGATATAGGGTAGAATAAGGATCAATGATATTAACTTGAAAGATTGTTTCTGAGTTTTTTTATGAATATTTGCATCTGATTTCCATCTAATGGATAAGTGAATGAAATTAGTGTATATATAACATTTCAGTGTTTTTCAAGATGTGAAATAGGTCTAGGCCAACCTAAGAATGCTTTTAAGAATGAAAATATATCTATTGTAGGATCAAAGAGCTAAATTATATTAGTGTTATAGGTATAATCACTGAGAGGGGGTACAATCACTGAGGGGGGTGAATAATCCAACTTTAATTTTGATCTTTACAAATACTTAACTAGTTACCACAAGCATTCATGAAACATACATATCATTCATAGATATAAGCAAAAGAGACAATGATCAATAACATAACACATGAAATACATAGGAAATCCTCTTGGGGGATAAAATCCATTAGAACCTAAAATTGGAATATTATCTTATAATAACAATATCCAATTTAGACCATATACAAATGATCAAGGAACTACAATCCCTATTTAGTGAGACTCCAATCATATAAAGTGCTACCACACCTATCTAGCTGAGGTACAATAACAACTAAAACTTTTAGCAAGTTCACCTTGAAAGGAGGCTATGACCACCTTAGATAATAAGGTGATATAAAAACATATATGAATAAATACACCTATAAACTAATGTCTTCAACACCTAGTGATGGAAACTCTGATTATCACTCTACACCATTGCTCATGCTCAAACATCAAGCACACTATTCTACCAATATAATCATGACCGATAAGTCTTATAAATAGTCCTTAATTTGTTCTATTATTCAATACATCCTTAAGGATCTCTACCGCTCTTTCGATCTATAAAAAACACACACAATCCTCTCTCCAATCAATTCTTAGTCTCTCATACAAAATTTTAAACCCATCATCTTTGGTTCCATAATTTATAGAGAAATCTTGATAACAATCATCTTGGTTGGCCATTAGGAATGCCTTATCCCTTAATACATTTTTCATATGAAGACACAACTCAATATAATCTTCATAGGTTTGCCCTAGCATCTATAGGTCACCCTTAAGGAACTACACCTTTTAATAAGGCCCTTGTAGGCCTTATAAGTCTCATGTGAATGCATTCACTCTTTTAATACTCCATCAAGAAAATAAAAAACACAATAACACTTTAAAATACATGGCTCCTCTCTTTATGTCCCATTTAACATCCTCAAATGATCATAATTAACTTAGATTACCTCTGCATATGCTCAAACAACTCAAACACTGACCTAGTGCACATATCCACTATGAAAAAACACACATTAAACTTATCAAGCATTGTTCATATTAAAGATAGATTGATCACACCTCTAAAATCCACACAAATCAACCTCATGGAGTCTACAACATGTTCCAATAGTTAATCCATCATAACACATCAAAACAACATCAATACAATCTCAAATATCCTTCTCAGGTCACTTGCAGAATAAGAATGAACACATAATCATATTTTAGGATCAATATATTTGAATATACTCATTTTTAGATCATAAAATCAATATAGCCAGATGCACCTTGGAGTCTTCTACCAATTTTATTTTTATTGCATGAGCAAATTCATCTTCTATCAAATGATATGGTTAAAATATAGAGCTCTAGTTTTTTCCCTCTATAAATTCAGATATTTATATAACAATGATCATATTTAACCTTCAAACATAATGATTGAATCTCATGAACAATTAGCTTCTGATCAAATACACTCTATCGATCTTGATTGATCTTTAACATATAGGGCCCACTGCTTAATTTTTAAACTTCTATCATTTTGACCACATCTCATGCATCTTTGAAATGTTGTCTTAACATACTCTATCAATTTATGTGGATCAATTAGGTCTTCATCGATAAACACTCATGATTTGATCAATCTATATGAATGTCTTCTCCCCACTAGATCATTAACCTATACCTTTTTTATTCATTAAATATTTTCCACCTATTCTCATCTCATTGTATCCTAACTCCTTGGAGCAAACCACACCATTGATCTTTCTCAAGTTTTAACACATTAAAAAATTACTAAGTATGGGGACCCTATTAGTATGACTAAGTAACCATTTTTTATCCTTAATAACTTTTTCTACACTTTGATGCAAGATCTCAAAATTGGACTAGATGATCTCACACAAAAGAGAATCTAACCATATGACATACTGCTCATGGAACCGTCATACATGATAAATATAACATCATTAAATTCCCTTCTCAAAATCTTCTATCATAGATCAAACCATGTCCAAAACTACCTAAGAAGCCAACTTTGAGCATCCATAACTTTTATGCCACACTTTAGCCCATGAAATCAAATTTAGCACAAAAGATCTATGCTCAAAACTAAACAAACCCATATGATTAGATTATATTGATACCTTCACACGTCTAATATATAACATCATCAAAATGCTCACTCAACTCTTTCTACCACATGACAAAATTGGCTATGGGAAAACATAGTCAATCTACTTGAGCGAACAACTTTGCATATATATATATCTCTTGATGCGCTACATTATATGATCTAAAAATTAGCATAAATAAACTAGGTCCAAAAATGAACAAGTCCATATAATCAAGTAAATCATCCACATTTGCAAGTACTGACCTCATCAACATGCTTACTTAGCTCTTTTTAGCCAATTTTGCAAATTTGGCTAAGTATGGGTATAAAGCTATAAATGAACATGTGGTATAAATTTGTATAAAATAAAAGATGTACAAAAGCTAATTCTATAGTAGTATTAGTTAGAATTGTTTTTATAGGATGATCAATATCAATATATAATCAATGTTAAATATATGATATAGAGTATATAAATATATAACCTAGCAAATCAAAAGTTATGTAGTATTATTTCCCCAATGGATGAATGTATTAGTATTGGATATGTGTATCTGTGTATGTGCTCCCAATGGGTATATAGTAGTAAATATAGATCTATGTATAAGAACTAAGTCATGTAGTGATCTAAAAACACTCAAAGAAAATAAGTGAAGCATGTATCTATGATAAAACTGACTATACTAATATAGAAAACATATGTAGTACCTTAGTGAACATCAAGGAAAAGACTCACAAGGTTTGGAAACTATATACCACATCATCCATGGCTTTCCAAATTTGTAATGCTATGAATTTTTAGTCTAAATAGCCAAGGAATATTGTTGATGTCAAAGGTAAGAATATAATTACTAAAAATCTTTTGAATAAGCCAATAATTTGTCTCTGAGGACCCACAATAGTGATCTTTCAAATCCTCAGTATAGTTTTCATGAAAATCAAAATCCTTCAAAAATTCTTGGTGTTAAAATTATAGAAACAGAGGCAGCACTTGAAAGATTAGTAAAAACTGATGAAATCTCCACAAATATGATGATTAAAAGTTGTGAATTTAATTTAGAGAAGTTATAAACTATCAAAAATATCATCCAACACTCATAGTTTAAATTGGGGGTAAATAATGTCAACTCAAAAGATGATAAAAAACTAAGAGAAGATAGTACTATGATTGAGGCCCTAAATAGTGATTCAAAGATTGAGAAGTATGATTCAGAAGAATAAATAAATTCTAAATAATGGCTATCTATTTCTTAGACATAAAGTTCACTATGAAAACAAAATTATGGAAAACCTAAAAGGAAAGGTAGAAAAAACATCCAAGAGCTTGTTGCAAGGGAAGTCTCTATAGGTAAGCAAGGAACTCTTTCTAAATAATTTGGACCTAAGAAGTGAGAGGTATAAGTCCTCCCTTAGGTATCATGAATATTATTCATGGAATGTTAAGGGTATCAATGCCCCTAATAAAATATGTTTGGTTAAATGTCTACTCTCAGCTAAAACCCTGATGTATTGCTGATACAAGAAACCAAATTAAATGTAGTGGAAGCTTCAAATTTGATGTGACTCAGTTGGAAAATATAGAACAATTATTTTATAGAAGTTTATGGGGTTTCAGGAGGTTTGGAAATTTTTTGGGTTCCCTATAAATTTCAAATGGATATTTTAGAAATAGGCAACCATTGGCAATTTTGTAAAATCACATGTTATAAGATAGACTTGAGCATTTATATCTATAATGTTTATGGGCCTAATGATTAAAATGGTAAATTTATTCTCTAGAATGAACTGACTAATATTTTTTCATGCTTTGATAATTTTAATATTGTAATGGGTGGTGATTTTAATTCCATTTTATCTTTTTTGGAAAAACAAGGTGGCAAAAGCACATGAATTCTAGGTAATACCAATTTTACATGATTCATTTTCAATATTGATTTCCTAGATATTACTCCAAAGTAGGCAATGTTTACTTGGAGTAAAAAAATGTGTGGTGAGCATAATATCTTGAAATGGCTGGATATATTTCTAGTCTCTAATAACTGGATGTCTCAAAACTAGATTATAGAAAGTTGCATCATTTCTTTTGCTATATCTAATCATTTTCCTATTGTTTTGAGAATCAATATTGATCATAAACCCTTCCTTTGTCCTTTAAAGTTTGATAAAATGTGTTTCTAAGATTGATCTCTTCCAGGACTTATGGAAGCTTGATGGAAGAACTACCACATTCAATTGTGCTCTCACATGTTCAGAATGGCCAAAAAGCTTTAATATATCAAGGCCTATTTTCAAAAATGGAACATTAATTATTTCAAAAATATCTTCCAAGAAAAAATAAGGGTTGAATCTAAGTTGGAAAACCTTAATCAAACTAAATACTAAATTGTAATGGATCAAATTTCATATGGCAAAGAAAAGTCTTTACTTGCAGAATATGAGGAATTTCTCCAATGAGAGGAATCTTTTTGAAAAACAAATCTAGAATAGATTAGTTAAAAAAGGGAGATATAAATTCTACTTTTTTCCACAATTCTATTAATATTAGGTAATTTGTCTAGAATTTCCCAAACTCTTTCCTCTATTAGTAACAATTTGGTCACTCAACTAGAGATTAGGAATGCGGTTGGCAATTTTTTTAGTGATCTTCTTAATAATGATAAGGCTTTGAATCTTGAAGCTTAGAATCACAACTTTAGTTTTATCCCTCAGCTAGTCTTCCCTAATCAGAATGTGAGATTACTAGCTCCCTTCATCTTGGAAGAAATTTGAACTATGGTTTTTGATGTGGAAAAGGACAAAGACCTTGACCCAAATGGTTTCCTTATGGATTTTTTAAGTCTTTTTAGGATTTGGTGGGGGAAGAAATCTTAAAAATGGTGGAAGAATATAGAAGGAGGAATAAAGTTTTATGATATCTCAATATCACCTTTATTTCACTCATTCCAAAAGGGGATTTACAAGAAATCTTTAGCAATTTTAGGCTTATTTCTTTATGTAATACATTGTATAAAATAATCTCTAAAGCAATGAATGCAAGGCTTAAACCTATCCTTGATTCTATGATCTCAGAGGAGTAGGATGGTTTTGAATTTGTAATGAATATTCAAGAAGGAATCATTATTTCCCATGAAATCATCCACTCCTTATCCATTACTCACCAAAAGGGTATGATGCTAAAACTTGACATTAGTGAAGCATATGATAGGGTTAACTGGCATTTTTTGATCAAAATTATAGAAAATTTTGGGTTTGATAAGAGATGATGTGATTGGGTTTTTAGTTGTATCTCCAACCACAAATAATCTATTTTGGTCAATGGAAGTATGACAACTTTTTTTGAATTTTCTAGGGGCATTAGATAAGGAGATCTCATCTCTCCCTTTATTTTTATTTTATTAGCCAAATATTTAGGAAGAGTAGTGAAATTATCTAAGGAAACTTATTTTCTACACAAGATCCAAGCCACAAAAGGTATTGAAAATATTACGCATCAACAATTTGTTGATGATACTTGCCTTTTTAGTTAAGCTTCGATGGATGAAGCTCAAATTTTCAAAGCCATTTTGAACAACTATGAGGTGCTTATGGACAAATGGTAAATAGTGGAAAGTCTAAAATTTTATTCATAAATTTTTCTAAGAAAGAACAATAGGCCATTTCTTTAGTTTTGGGTTTTAACATTGGAAAGTTTCCTTCTAAATATCTATGTGTTCCTCTCTTTTATGGGATGACAAAAAAAATACATTGGGATGGATTGGTTAAATCTTTAAAATCTTGGTTGACTTCTTGGCAAGGTCATTAGCTAACATTGGTTGGATGTATCGCACTCATTAAATCTATATTCAACTCCCTACCTATTTATTGTTTCTCAATGCTTCAACCCCCTTATCATATAGTTAAGTAACTCAATAAAATCATGAAATATTTTTTTGTTGTAAGGATCTCAAAATAAAAAGAAAATCCCATCATTGAAATGGGAAAGGGTATGCAAAGTTAAGAAAATGGGAAGATCTAGAGTGAAGAATTTGAGTCTCCAAAATAAATCTCCTAGGGAAAAACTGGTATGGGGAATGGTCTCCAAACCCAACTCTCTATGGTCTAGATTGTTGAAAATTAAATATCATGTCTTAGACAACCCTTAGAGCATGATTTCGATTACTAATCTCCATAAAAGAGTCACACTTTTGGATTTTTTTGTTGAATTTCGTGTCTTTCATCTTATATCATGTTTCTTGGATAATAAACAATGGAAAAAGAACCAAATTTTGGGAGGACTCCTATAATGGACATAAGCCAATTACTGATTTACCTCACATGGAAGAGGCCAGGCATATTCTTTCAATAGTTTGGGGCATCTTGGTTGTTAACTATGTGGAACTTTAGGAGTCTAATGGTATGTCTTATTAGGGGTGGAATATTTTTACCATATTAGATAACCCATTGGATTAAGTTTTTATATTGGCTAACTGATTAAGGAAGTAGAAGATCTTCCTAAATGATAAGGATGATATTCTACTTTTGATTGGCACCAAATGTAGTGTTTATACATTTAACCTTGGCTATCAGATGGTGGATGCTAAAGATAACATGATGACTTGAGAAATATTTCTTTCTTGGGATAAGATAGGGCTTTATAAAGTTAGTTCTTTTTCATGGATTACTATTTAAAATTGCATTCCAACTTAGGATAGGCTAAATAAAATAAAATTTTTGTCCCTTCCTAGTGTTGCCTTTGAAAAAATAATGAAGAAACTACTAACCATATTTTATATGAATTCCCTTTTGTAACATGGTGTTGGGATTGGTTGTGTTGTAAATTAGAATGGTCTTGGGGCTGGCCTTCTTTTCTACACACTTCATTTTCATCTTGTCCAATCGATGACTACAAAAACTCTCTTTTTGGTCTTTGGTGAGTCACCCCTACATTCCTTGTCTGGACACTTTAAAAGGATAAAAACTAATGAATTTTAGAAGGCAAATAAAAATCCCTTGTTGTGATTCGAGAAGACCTCGAGGTGTTAATTTAGAAATTAATTTCATCTCAGGACAAAAGGAGGAATGGTTTTATTTCAGCCTAGGATATGAGGATGAGTGTGGAATGGAGGCTTATTTCCCTTCCACCCTTTAATGAGTCAATAGTAGTTTTTGATAAAAAAGAAAGAAAGGAAAATAGATCTTAGATTCATCCACCATTAGGGTGGTTCAAATTAAATTTTCATGGTGCTTACAGAGGAAACCCATGTGCTTTGGGGGTTGGATGTATCATTTGATATTATAGTAGATCTTTGATCAAGGGAATGTCTAGAAAACTTTTAGATGGAACTAATAATGAAGTGGAAGCAAAGGCATTGTATACAAGGATTGATCTTGCATCCATTACAATATTTATAAGCTTATCATTGAATGATATTCTCATATTATAATCTTTGTGACTTACAAAAAAGATGCCACATATTGGAAACTTGAAAATATTTTATCTAGTGTTTTGGGAAAGCTAAATAATTTTGCCTCTAGAAGCCAAACATTTCTACTGAGAATATAATACTATTACTGATTTCCTAGCCAATTGTAGAATTGATCAACCTAAAACAATAAAAATAGATAATATACATGACAATTTGGGAGATTTTCCAACTTTAGTTTCATTTATATGGGTTTTTTAATCTTTATTTCCTTTTAATTTGATTTTTCAAATTAAAAAAAGAAAGTCTTTACTAAATGGGTAAATTCTAATTTCTAATAATCTATTTATTATAAACTGAATACAAATTTATTTTTTGGGCCAAATCTTTTGTTAAATTTTCTTCATAATCATCATTTATTTGTTGGGCCAAATATTTTGTTAAATGTTGGCAAAATTGGTGGCTTGGGGGGATTGTCACTCCATATTGGCTTCTAAAAATGCCACGATGGGTCATCACAAAGGAAATGCAAGGTTGTTTAGATAGTAATAGAGAAATATAATTTTAAGCAGCTACAAATTAAAAATTAAGGACTCTAAATGGACCATGAAAGGTGAGGTTTTTGCTATGGATTTTAAAGATAAGGAAATCATCATCATGGATGATTTAGATGATATGGTTAAATGTGATTAAGTGTATTATGGTTTAATATGATTAGTTTAGTTTTCATGTCATGGTGTTCTACTAGGTGACCTTTGGGCCTTTCTGGGGATTTTCCCCTTTTTTTTGGTAGTTGGTTGTTTTTTGTTTTTATTGCTTTTTCTTAGCTTTCCACGTCATTTGGCCTTGCCTATTTTTGTTTCTTCAATCAAGCTCCTACATATTTGGCTATTTTTTGTATAAAATTTTTATGGATGGGGACCAATTTAAACTAGATATCAATCCCAAAAAATAAAATTAAATATATTTAGTACCTATAAAATATAAGAAATGTAAATATAGAAATGCATAAATATCAAATTCATATTTTCTAAGGTAATATTTGAATGTTTTTATATTTTTTTGAGTATGTTATATTATTTTTGTGTTTTTGGACATGTTATATTTTTTTTGTGTTATATGAGTATAATTTATATATAATAAACATGAAAATGGAACTATCTACAAGGAGCAATGAAAGAGAAACCATGTACAAGTAGAGAGGAACATACTAACTGATGAGTATTTCAAAAGACTCACTATTAAAGTGCCCTATATCAAATAATGGAAGAGTGATTCCCATGTTGTGTGAGGAGATATATGAGATGTGTGAATCAAATGTATTTAGAAAATTTTATATGAAACTACTTGTGGAATGGGGCTATAAATATACGAAGTTGACTGAATAGGCATGTAAACTATGGGGTTCTTAGGGACCCATCTGGTAGAGGAAGATGTGATTAACATGGGTGTTCTATGTTGAAACACTGATCTAGATGATATGGGGTAAAGAGAGGTTCTCTAGAATCCATGTCTCTAACACAAGGGTATCTCTAATATAGGTATTTATGGGAGACTTACGTGTGGTAATGCTATAGGAGTACACCTCACCTGTATTGGTGGATAAATTGATATCAAAGGTGTGCTAATAAAATTTATGTTTTGAGTTGTAACTAGTATCAATTGTATAAATATTTATGGAATAGGCAAGGGATACTCATATGGAAGGCCCTCAATTGTAGCCACCTAAATAACATTCATATACTTAAGACATCTATGTACGGCGGATGAAATGGCTTGAAGTTGTTATATCTAAGGCTTACCCGATAACATGTCAAATATATGAGCACTAGGAATATTAGAAACCATTACACCAAAACCTCAAGGTGTTAATGAAATCTTCATGATATTATTCTAATGTGCACATGCAAGTTAAAAATATTAGATGGCTAATTAGTACCAATCCATTTCAATGGTAGTCAACTCCACCCCCACCATTCTATGTAATTATTAACTTAACTAAATAAGGTGTATTCCACTCATTTAACATAGGACATATTTTTGTTTTCTAATAAGTGTGCCATTGGTTGCACACCTTTTATAATTTAGTTTTGTCACTATTTGATGTTATTTGGTATTTTCACTCTATTTCTCTCTTTTTTTTACATGACTTTCACTAGGTTATGTTGTGGAATACTACACACATATTTTAATATGGGGTAGTTTTTAAGAGTGGATAAGATAATTATGCTAAAATCACATGAATAAAATGTTGGAAGGAATCACATGTAATCAAAACAAACCTCATGACAAGGATGTGCACAAGATATGGCATATCAAAAAATTATGTAAGAGGCACTACATGAAAAAGTCATGTAAGAGATGGCATGTGAACTAAGAATGTGAAATTAAAACAAAAAGTTAAACCCTAATATAAATAAAAGTTAAAATAAAAAGGTAGCTCCCATGAATAAATTATGAAATTTGAATTTTTACAACTATCATGCACTTTCAGAAAGGTGAAACAAATCTCAGAGAATGAATGGGACATGCATTTATTAATATGCACCAAGGCTTAACCATTTGAGGTATTAATGGTTGAAGTGATGGATGCCAACATGGGGGTGTTAATTTAAAACATTTATCTACCTATAAAAGACTATGAGACATTCCATTTTCATTTTTATTGAAAACTTATAAGATATTATAGATCTCAAACAATCTAAACAAGTGACAACAAAGGTGACCACATAAATTTTTAAGTGACAAAATGTGTAACAGAGATTATTGTAAATATGAATCAATGAAATAAGTGGAAAATTAATTATAAGAGTGGGTGTAAGATAAGTTGCAGGTTGCATATGTTACAACCACCATTAGAAGAAGATAAAGTAAAAATATAAAGTATTTTAGGTCTAGGAAAAGAAATCAAAATGTATTTATTTTGTAGAATTGGTTGACCACATGTTAACCTTTGGGGACCTTGATTTTTGATGTGACCAAGGTATAAAGAAAAAATGATCCACTACTAGTCATTCCTAAAGTAGAGGAGCATGAGGGTAAAAAAGAAGAAATACATTTTTATATCTAGGAAGAAGGATCTACTGTATAAAACACATAAGGTGAAGACCCTACCAAGATAACATACGAGTGATCTACTAGAGAAGCATCAAGGATGGAACATGTAGCATAGAGGTAGGAACAACATCACCCCTACCACTAATTATGATTGAGGGAATATAGTACCCCAACATAATTCTATGCATAGACAACTGTGAGTATAAAGTCTCCACATGTCAAGTCCTAGATTATAACCATCATTAATCTAGTAATAAATGTGACTTACAATGTGACCATCAGGTAGAGTACCAAAATATATGGAATGTGACTCTAGAGAATGTAAGTGTGCTCTAAGTTTTCCAACTACCTTACTTTTGAAAACCAGATGAGGTGCCTCAGTTCTCAATATCGCACATCCATGAAGATTATATCTACTTCATAGGGTAAATAATGAGGATCACCCCTCATCAGATCAACAAGGCAACCAATTTAATTTATTCTAGAGTAGACATCAATTTAGATCTCAATGATCAGGTTTTGATTAAACAAACAAAGGCAAAACTAAAATATAGGAAGGAAGGACATGTTTTGTATATAAAAATTATTATACATTCTTCCATTCAGATATCTATGAAATTAGAATCAACCAAGATAGGAGGTGTAGATAGATGGAAGGAGGTAGATATGGCCCACCTCCATATTTACAAGGGAACTAAGTAAAATTATTCCCAATTATTTTTAGATAAAATTAAAGAACATTTTATAAAGGCACATCCCCTACCCAGCCATAAATTTCCTTGGGGAATAATTTTTATGCTTTTTATTTTTGATGAGATTGGCATACTAGAGTATTCTAGTAAGGAATTGAAGTGGGTGTACCCATTAGAGCATAAGTCCCCTAAAAGGAGATTCAAATAGTTCACCTATTTTGGCACCATCACACTCTCCTACAAGATAACTATGAAGGTTTGGTATGAGGGGATGAAGGAAGCATTTCAAAATTAATGGCATGTGCCTAAGGATCTACCATTGTAGATGGGAAGCTATGCCAAGTTTGCAATGAATAAAAACTATTCACTCATGTAGATCTAGTTGGAGACTATAGATAATTTATCAAGATATATTAAGTTGACTTATGCTTTCATAGCCAAATATTTCATGGATTATATCAACAACATTATAAATATACACCTGGTCAATAATGATGTTGACAAGATTGATGTTGAGATTCACACTCTTTGCAATATTTATGTATATCTAGGAAGGGAAGCATATACTAAGTGAAATGATTTAGGTAAAACTAATATTAACCCCTTCAAAATAGTCATGTAATGTAAAATCTATTTGGTTTATTATATTCTTAGGCCACAAATGAGATCATGAATCCACGGGGTAGAGAAAGATCTACTCCACCCATAACCAAAAACATGCAAAGAAGAAAGGGCATGAAAGAAATATAAAAGGCCAAGCACTGAGGCCACTAGTTCTAGTGGGGTGAAAGAATAACCTAGGGCTGGTCCAAGATGACAATGATAGGCCATGCCACCAACAAGAACCCAAGGGTTTCCTAAAAAATAAAAGGAGGACATCATTATGTCCCAACTAGCTACCCAATTGGATCCCAAACATGAAGCAACCTGAGTAGTGATTCATAAAATAAGTAAAGAATTTATAGAATCACAACCTATAAAAAACCCACTCCTGAGCCATGTGAAGAATAACCTACCATCAAACAATAAATGGACATTGAAAGTAAAAATCCTTAAGAATAAAAAGATGGGAAGGCCCTAACATAGATGACCTTGGCACTAGTAGAAGTGGATACTAGGAAAAGAGTCTCAAATTTATATAACTAGAGTGTCACCCCCAAAATTTCAAGGAACCTTTGTAAGAGGCAAAGCAACAATAGACAGATTAGGATGATCTCACACGTACCTTATTCTAACAGGATATACTAGACAAGAAACTATATTTATGGGATTTTTTTTCCCAAACATGAGTATATTGAACAAACTCATCATGAGTTATCCTTTTCAATGGAGGTATATAATGATGAAGCCTTTTTTGAGATCCTAAAATCTAGCACTGATATAAGCCCAAAAGTGGCATATGTTCCAGACATGATTTGTGTAGATCCCTAAAAATATTCTCTATCTCAACTAGGTGTGATCCTCATAAAGTTTGTAATAGAGGTTTCTAGCTAAAACATAATTCATAGCCATGATGTTGGCCAACTTCACTACAAGCATTAAGAGGTGATCCATATGTATATAGAAGAACATGTGAAATTTTGAAATCTTGAGGAATAAATTGAAGTGCTTAAACACCAACAGGATGTGGTTGATAAATCTCAACTTAGAACATTATACCTTTGTCAAATAATTTTGAGGATTGAACCAATGCTTTTGGATGGTATTCCCATTACTTGTGAGGCCAATAATAAATTAGAGATGCTCATGGAACTCTTGATCAAGAAATGTAAAAAGTGGTGAATCCCTAATAGGGGAAGCTATGGGAAATTGAGTAATTTATAAAGGCCATGGAGATCTACCACACTTTTTTGAATAAACTGAGCACCGCTATTCCCATCATAGATGTAATTTTTTGTAAACTTGGCATGATTAAGTAAATTTTTGGAAGTGTGACTACTTATTGAGGAAAAAAAGTGCTAAAATTGGTTGAGAATGCACTAAATATCAGGGATAGGGAATAACATGTGAAAGTATTCCAAGACGTTGAATAATTAGAAAAAATAAATAAGCACCCATCAATAGGAGTTGAATGCTAGTTTATCAGCATTTTGAGGGCAAGTTTTGGTAGAGGTAGGGGCACTTAAAGATGCCCACAAAGATGTAACTACTTAGCCTGAGATTTTGAAAATTCAAGAAGATGGTTTTCTTGAGAAACCTAGAGAAATGAAACAAATGAGAGGTAAAGTAGAACTTGTTACTTCTAATCTTTAGACAACCCTCAACCAATGGGAGGAGCTCAAGTGTTAGGTTTAATAGGTAGGTCATAAGTTTTTATTAATTTAAAAAATAAAATATAATATAGGATGAACAATTAGTTTAGTCTATGGTGATCTTAGACCCCAATTTTCAAAATAATATATTTTATGTATTTTGGAGCCATGACATAGAGATGCAAGGGCATGAGAATAAAATGAAGGACCTAGGTTTAGGAGAGAATGATGCATAAAAGTGACATAGAATAATAGTGTTTAAAAACTTGGTGTAGAAGATCAAGTTGAAAAAATAAGGAAACAAAGAGAAACATAAGACACAGGACTCATAAAAGTGCAAAACTAGGACAAGGGGACAAAAAATGGAGAAAATTACAAAGTAGTTTGTGGAAGCAACAAAGATTACATAATCATGAATATAACACTAGTATATGAGGGAAGAGGAGAATGCAAGTGAATATCTATCATAGAGATACTATATAGGGGTTATTAGGCTAGAGTCAAAAGGGAATTAATTGTAATAGCTCTCCATGACTTCTTTTTATGAAAAAATCATTGGCTTTTCATCTTTAATGTATTGTTGATGTAACCCTAAAAGGGGTTAGCTTGTGTATAAATAACCCTTATCTTTGATTATAAAGTGTTGTTGGATGTAGATTTGAAGATATTATCAAGATAGGGATCTAAAGAGATTGTGTACTAAATGAAGTATCATTTCAATCTTATAAAATGAGATCAATGAATACTTTGTTTATGAATCTTGATGTGTTAAACCTATTTGGTGTTAATTCTACTTTTATGATACTAGATAAGTACATAGAATATGTGAATGAATAAAATGGTTAAATCTAAAGTGATGTTTATAGTAATAAATAATAAATGTGTTAACTCAATAGCCTAATTAATACAGAGTTAAGTCTATCCACCACTGCATAATAGAATCAATGGGAACTAGTTTAGGTTGTGTGCCTTGAGTGAGCATGTGAGGTCACTACTCTCATGATAAAGGAACCCAAACACTTCCTCTATGATATTTGATATGTTGGGATATTCTCTCATGGGGATCCTAGTGTTTATACTCTACCAAACTAATATAAAACTATGATATATGTTTTAAAGCTCCAATAATTTGACTACAATATTTATAATTTTATCTTCCAATACTTAAGGGGTTTTTATATAAACCCGTAATTTTGGTGATCTATAATCAATATCCAATCTCTTAGATAAATGAAAATCTATCTATTATTTTTCCAAATTTTTTGGTACTTATCTAGAAAGTAATGGATCAACATTAATTCCCTATATTTTGATAATAGTATGATTAGGGTAATACCAATAATTTCCCAATGTCTTCAATGGCCTCCTAAATTCTTTTTAAATCTAGGCATATGATTACCATTGATTATTTTGTAGATAGAAGGGTAAAAGATATCTGTAATCCTATACATGTGTTCTTTAAACCTGTGAATGTGGAATATATTAAAGTCATCACAAATTATACTACCTACATTCCATGGTTACCATTAAAATTATCATAGTAGGGTGAATTTAGCACTCATGACATCTAATAAATAAGAAATCATGTAAAAATGTTTAGTTGGTCTATTTTAAGACACCTTGTGCTATTTCAAGTTGTAACTAATAACCTCCCCAATAGCAAGCATTTTCTTATCATCTAGTATCATTGAAAATAAATGGACACAATAATAATCTACATATGTTATATATGGGTGTCCATATATCCTATTTAGAAGAGCCACAATAATCCTAACTCCTGGCCTAAATTGCATGAGGGAATGTTTCTCCTCTTTACAAAGTTGTATGGATTATTTACCCAGGTCTTTAGTATTTATCTAACATTATTTTAATTTAGCCATTTTGTTATGGTATAAAAATCATACACTATATTCATATCTAGCAGTCCATAAAATTTCTCCAATTTTGGCCTAGCTATGAATTCCATGGATTTCTTCCTACCTACTCTATATATTATATCATTAGTATAAACAACACCTATAAAAAAATCATGAAAGACATCAATGTAAAGAAATACCTTTGGTTTTTAGCTTCCCTATGAAGTAATATTTATTTAATAGTTAATAACTTGTTGATGTATTCCATATCTGATAGAGGTAAGTTGTTATATTCATATGGTTTGACCCTTTCTACTTTTATATTGAGTTGAATAGTGAATAAATTTACCTCCCAAAGCACTATAGTCAAATATTATATCTATTATTTCAAATGATGTACCAAATAAAAATATTGATGGTGTAGAGAGATTCTCTCATGAATTAATTATTGTAGTGTAATCAATCTTTAAATTTTGGTTGCCAATTTATAATTACATAGTAGATAGAGAGCCCTAGATTCTAGTTGTCTATCTTTTCATGGAAAATAGTAATTGAATTGAGTTGGGGATGAAAAATGAGCCTATGCATTACAAATTTAATTCCATAATATTTCATTCATGGAAATTAATTACATAGCAATAGTCCATGTCAACTATCTTTCCACTTAAATTTTATTTCATGATGTACGCTTTCACAGGATTTGTGTTTTCCATAAGTCACACTTTTTTTTATTTTGTTTGCTTATTAAATTAATAATGAATTATTAAAATCCTTCCATAGTTGACATTTATTAATATATCACTAGATATTATCTATGCAAAGAGTTGATTGGATTGATATCTAATTCAAGTTATAGTTATGCCAATCACAAACATGTGTTATAATTTGATTTGATTATTTGGTTCATATCTTCTCTTGGGTATTTGTATATTTACTTGTGCATGTTGAGGTGTAGTGATGACATGTGTCATGACACATATCATGGCATATAGAAACTAACTATTATAGGAAAGACACGTGATACCTTATCACTTCATCATTTAGTTCATAGCTTTATGATCCATCACTTTAATTGTATATCTTAAGCCAATGAGATGATGCCACATGGCATGAAATTTTTGAGTTCGGTAGTCATTGATTTTGATAACTTGGTCATAAAATGTATAACTTGCTATGTAGTGAGATTAATCCACATGGCTTAGTCTCACAAACTCAGTACAATTTGAATTTTGATATTTTAAGGCAATAGGTTATGAAGTGAATGAGTGACACCTAGCCAGATTTCACTAAGTTGGGTAATCGATGCCTTTGGGTATATGTAATATTGGTTTTATTTTTGAAAATTATCAATAAGGTAAGAAAGAGACATGTAGGTATGATTTTGATGAGTTAGGAGATATGGTCAAATACGTAGTTAGCCATTTTTCTTGAAATTGATGATGAGTTGATAAAGTGTCATGTTGCATAATATCATTGAATTAAGACATAGAGTGATAAATCAAAATAATTTAATGAAAAAGATTTGATTAATGATGACTTGCATGGTTAAAATATATTGAAAATATAAATCAATACTTGAACAAAACCTTGTTAGCTCTATTAGCAAAACATTTAAACCCTAAATATGATAACATTTAGAATTTAAAATTAAAATAGGTGCGTAAGATAAAATATAAAAATAGTGTCCATTTATAATTCAAAAATTAAGGTCACAAGAAAATAATCAAACTAATATATAAACATATAGTTTGGAATTCTAAGATCATGTAGTAAATTTAGACATGAACATGGGATTTTTAGCTTAAAGTGGGTCCCCATTTAAAAAAATTGAAGGTGTGGGTGTGTTGGTCACAAAAATCCTATTAAGAATAGACTTCAAATTATCACAAGTATTTATTCACAAAAATAGTGGCATAACAAGATAGAAATTGGGTATATCTTCCATGTTAAATTCTAAAATTTCCCTGATCAATTGTTGTTTGTGAGTCCCAACAACCCAGCATTCACAAAGTAAATTATATATTTTCAAGGGTTAACATTTTGAATAGTAGAAACCTTATATTTATATATGATTATTTTGAGTCTTATTTCCTCCAATGTTGAATCCTCTCCAAGTAGTAACATGTCATTCAAAAATGTAAGGTGAATTATACTCTCCACAATATCACTTATGCTTGAAATAATTTGGTAGGGGTTTGGTTAACCATAACAAAGAAGGAAAGGGAAGAGGTGAATCTCTAGACCCATTACCTCCATTACTCATAAAAACTAGAATTACTCAACACCAGATCCAGAAATCCCTAGTTGACTCTGTCATAAGATTTTTCCATGTCTAATTTGATTAACATATACTCATTTTTGTGCTAGTTGAGAGAGTGAAATGTGTCACAGGAAATATTTATACCATTTAAAATTTGTTTTCCTATAATAAAATCCTCTTGTTCCTATGAAATAATGCTTACCAAATAAGGTTTTAATCTATGGACCATTACTTTTTTAATGATTTAATATACTACATTACATATGTAAATTAATCCAAATGAATAAAAAGACACTATTCATTTTTTTATGAGAGCTAAGAATGTATTATTCCATTCTTTTTAGACTAACCATCTCTTCCTAGAATCTTCCATAACTCTTACAAAATCCTTTTCCAATATATTCCAAACAATTTTGAAATAATCCACTAGGGAATCCATTTGGTATTGGTGTTTTCTCAAATCCAATGTTAATTACATCACTTTTCACTTAATCCTCAAATACTAAATCCATCAATGGTGATTTTTTTTTGATAGATAGACAGGGATGAGGTCCATAAACATTTATTTCACCTCACTTATGTACATCCCCTTCTTCGATAACATAGAAATATAAGTATTAACAACCTTAAATATGATATCTGTAACATCTTCTAATATTCTACCATTCGAAGTGAAATTTTTATCAATCCTAGTCCTTTTTCTCTTGACATTGGTTGAGAGGTGAAATAATTTATTATTTCAATCACCTTAATTTGGAAATTTTATTCTATAATTTTTTTTCCAAAATAACTCTTCTTATATGAGTATTATTTTTTGTTCCATGAACAAAATTTTATCCATTACAACCATCCCATTATCCCAAATTCCTTTGGATATGGAGTATTTAATGCCCAATAATTATTCTTCCAACAAGCCATTCCTTTCAAAAAAAATCCAAAACTTTTTTTATTCCAAATATTTACTCCACCATTGACTGCCTTCAAATTTTGGGATAGGATGTAGCCTTTAGATGCCTAACTTTTATACTACTGGATCTTAGCTTTTCCTCAATGTTGGGATCCTAAAGTCACATAAATATAAATTTTAAGGGTATGAATCTAGTATTAATATCATACTCAAATTTTAGTGATATTGGCCAATCATCTGAACCAAGAAAGTGATGGATCTCAATTATAAATTTACATTTTCCCCCATCCATTATTTGTTAACCATAAATATATTCAACATTTCAAGCATAAGATATTTTTAAGTATTTATATTTCTAAGACAAAATTTCACTCTATGGTTAAATATATACTAGTCCAACATCTTGGAAAAAATATTTTAAGTAACATGTATTGAGAGAACCTTGAGGACCCTCCTTTTTATGATACATTGAGAATTACACTAAAGTATCCTCCCAACATCCATTCTACTTCATTCTTCCTATTCCTTGAGTCTAATTCCTTATAGCATGTCTTATTTTATTTAACATATGTGGGCCCTTAAATATTGGACAAAATAAGGTGTATTTTACCTTTTATGTCCTTGAAAAATCATTGATGAAATTAATTTAACTATAGATTATACTATAAGTATAACTGTTGGGGTTCTACGTGATTTTTAGGCCTCTAGAATATCTTTTGACATATATAGATAAAACCTTATATCGTTTCCAAGAAAAATTTATTGCAACCTAAATTATCACTTCGATTAAGTTTGTTTCCTAGAGAAAAATTAGATCATCCTTATATTATCTAACCGACCTTTTAACAAGGTGGATCTTCTCAAAGGCACTCAAGTCTCTAATATTAAAACTTAGGAGTTTATATATCCCAAGTGACAAGGTTATCCTTGCCACCCAATTTCATCTCCTTCATTAACTATTGAGACCATGCTCTAAGTATATCTATATATCTAATTGTATCTTTTTTTCCTTGACTTCATGTCCCTAAAGTTTCTTGGACTAGTAGAAAGAGTAATTATATATGCAATATATGTTTGAAGCCTATAATAATTATAAACTTTCATGTGTTTTACCGCTCATTACCCATTCATACTAAAATCAACAAGGCACTCTTCATTGGCTACATTTTAATTAACCTATTTCATAATATTATCTCCTAAGGTTTTATCTCTACATATCCTAAAGCCATCATTATGACATTGGAAAATAAGTGAGGGACCTATATATCAATTACATAGCAATAGATTTCATCCCATTATAATTTTCAATTGGAAGGATTACATATTAATTCATAAGAGGTTAATGTGCAAGGGATTTAAATCAGGGTGAAATAGGCACAATTTCACCCCTGATAAAAGTATCTACACCTTTGGGTCTATCGGTGTGGTCATAGGAATTTGACTCAAGAGACTAGGTTAGATCAAGTGTTAGTTTTCATAAAACAATGAAATAAACACACTAAAAACCATAACATCACTAGGCCTAGATCATATGGGGAGCATAATAAACAAAAAAAAAAGAAAAACATAACTAAAATGTAAAGAACAATAATATCCTTACCTTCCTTGAATGATATAAATGATTTATGATGTGGCTTGCTCAGCTTGTGCTCAAAAATCTTTGGCAATGGAGTTTTATTTGCTCCTCTCTTTCGCACCATAGTTTATTTTGATATGGATTTGTCTTGATATGGCTTGATGTGTCTTGGCTTATGATTTTGGTATTATAACATTATTGTTTCCAATATTTCCCAACATTATAACTTTACTCTATCTACACTTTCTAAATGAAGAGACAAATGACTATATTTATCAGCGTAGAAACTAACCCTAATCTGAGGTGAGTTAAGGTCTAGTTTAAATATGGAATGGGTTAAAACCTAACCTAATTGAGTTATTTAACCCCAGTAGATTTAAAATTTGTCAAAATATCATTATTTTTAATGAATAAGCATGGGTGAGATATTTTTAGATATTTACAAAGGCTTGATAACTCACAAAAGGTAATCATGAAAACCTAAGATATTTTGTATTTTTGAATTTCCTTTTTAGAATTTAATTAATTTCTCATGGATAATTTAACTAAGAATTTAATGGTTTAGAATTTTAATTAATTTTGATGTGGCTTTTAGAATTTTTAAGATTTTATTTAATTTCATGTGTGCACTTGCCCCATTTAATAGGTCCATAGGCCAAATTACATGTTGTGATGTTGTGGGATGATTGAAGATGAACCTATGAGAGGTTTTTGTTTTTTATAGTATGATACCCTAATTAAGGATTTTTTAATGAGATTTTGATCTTTGACGAATGATGCACAAGTGAATTTCGTATGTTCAGTGATTCTTAGGCTAATTTGTAATGGTTGGTAAAAATCGGTCTAAAGTTTGATATGAATCCATTGGTGGATAATTTTAGGTGTATATAGGTTTCCCCTATTTGGGAAGATGCTGCAATATATATTCATAATAACATCTTCTCAAATAATTAAAAAGGTTTGTATGCCTAAAATAAGATGATGATTAAAGAAAAAACTCCACACAATGTTTGGGAAGCCTGTAATGATGCCCCCTTGAGGGAGTGGTCATCATATGTTTGATGGATGGTCCCTTGAAAAGAAGCAAGAATAAGAATGAGATTAACCCATGGGTTAGATTAATCCAATAGAGAAAATTCTTCCATGCATAGTTTAAAAAGAGTACTAATTTGCCAAAGGTGGTTATAATCAGTAACAAAGGTTAAAACACTAATTTTACCAAAGTTTGTTATAATTAGTGGTAAAAAAAATGCCCCAATTAGAGTTGATGAGTCAAAATAATGATTTTCCCATAAAAGGTTATAATCATTAAAATGACCTAGAATAAAAAATGATTTTTTATTGTGCCCTAGTAGGGTAGATTGGAAAGCATAACTGAAGGATATAACCTATTGTACAGATTAAAGATGAGCAGGCATAATGTAGATGTGATGGTTTAATGAAAAAATAAGCCACAAACAACTAGGCACATGAGGATGCGTAAAGTGATGAAAGAGATGATCAGAAGAATAAGAAATGATCAATGGAAATTATTTAGTTGCACATGCCAGTGTAGATATGCTCATTATTATTAGAATTGATATAAATAGAATGGTTAATGGGTTGATTTGATCAAGGGGGTGGAAGGATTTTCCAAGGTACCAAGGAGAAAATTTTATAGCTCTATTGATTGTAAGACTTCTTGAGATTATTTTTTCTATAGTACATGATAGGATGCCTCATGATAGAACACCATGAGAACTTTAATGAAATATGCATAAGGACTAACTTTCGATCAAATAAATAATTGATAACAATACACCAATGATAAAAACCATGATGACAATGTTGATGTATGAATATGGATGGACTCAAGAATAATGCACAAGGAATCACCCAATGAACACATATAGATTGAGTCGAGATATAATACTAAAACAAAATAAATAGGCAAGCAAAAAATGAACATATAGAAATAAAATAAATAATAAATCAAACAAACACAAACAAACATACTAAAATACTAAAAGTAAAATCAAAAGAAAGCATCCTAATAATGGATTTGTCCCAGTAGGGTAGATTAAGGATGACTGACTAGGCTTAAAAAATGCAAATGTTTTTGGATTTTGAAAATTTTGAATGTTTTTGGAATTTTGAGATATTTTAACTCTTTAAAGATTAACAAGATATCACTCAAAAAATGGCGATAGCATTGGATTAGGTTTCTTGTAAAATGGTTAGAGCGTATGGAAAATCAGGATTGAGTTAATTTCAACATAAATTGAGCATGACATACATAATAAAAAAATGACCTCAAGTCACAGTAGCTCCACCCACATAAAAGGTAATGAGAAACCTGACCAGGTAACAAAAAATTCTCAAATCTAGAAAATGGCTAGGTAAATGAGAATAGTAATGGAAAGGTGATGTGGCAATGCATGGTAAAGGTGTTATTCCTAATTTTTCCATATGTGGTTATGATTAGTAACATGATAGTGGTACTCTAATTTTCCCAAAGGTGGTTATAATTAGGAAAACTTAGTATAATGTGAATGAAAGATAACATGCCAGATCAACTGTCACAATACTTTCATAAATTGTCATTTAAACATGGAATTGTAAAACTATTGAAACTAGATTAGAATCCCCTATGAAAGGTGTGGGAAGAACCAAAGGAACCAAGATCAAGATAGGCTTGGGTAGGATGACTAAAAATAAGCTTTGGTCTAAAAGGGATGGCATGGGGTATGGAATTGTTTAGGATGATGATGGTATTAAGATTGGATGAAATGGTAATAGGATTTCCCCCAAGTGATACGATAGTGGAAACGGTAGGTTATGAAATAAAGGAAAAGGGGAATGACATAATGAAAATGCTAAGGTATATGTCAAATGGAAAGGTATGGTTTTTGGTTTTATGTTTTTGGTCTAGGTGAATATTTTTGTTGTTCTTATTGATGTGGAGATGCACAACCTGATTAGGAAATTATATAACCAGAATAATCAATCATTTAAATTTATATCCCACACCTCTTTTGAATAGCTATTATGTCAAGAAATAGCTATATATTTAGATGAAAATGATGTTGCTGTGATCTTCATTGGTCATTGATTTTATTTCCTTTAAACATTGAGATAAGGTATCTTTATAGCCTCTGTAAAGGAAAGTGCAAGTAAGGATGGTAAATGTAGATAAATAGTGGATGATATGTCTGATTTGGCAATGTATATGTGGATGATAATGGAATGTATAATGATTGAGAAACAAATTAATATTGAGGTTTTCAGTCACACACAATGTTGCTAATTCTAGATTTGACATAACTTTGGATGTGGTAGGACCAAAGACTTTTTAATATGTTCTCAATTGGACCACCATTTTTTTTTGTTATTTCGGCCTGACAGTAACTACCATCTAATTATGCTATAGATTGGAACCTATCATTGATTTTGTCTTCATCAAGTAGTGAATAACTATTGTGCTCATTTATTGGTGCCTCGATGAGGTTTTCATTAGTGAATTTGTATTTATTATCCTATAGGGTCTCTGAGAAGGTTTCACTAAGGAACATTGAATTTTGAATATGATTATCTTCTAGTGCCTCCAAAAGGTTTCACTAGAAGATGTTGAGTTTGAACTTTGATTGTCCCCTAGTGCCTATGAAAAGGTTTCACTAGGAGATTGTTCTTCTTCTGCATGAATTTGGTCTTAGCCTCCATGATGTTCTTCAATTGATATGTTTCCATAGATGTAGTTTAAAAAGGTGTGATTCAATCGGTCCCAATTAACACTTGTGGGAGATAGAATGTCAATTTAATGGCTAGGTTGGTTGGTGGTAATGGTAATGGAATGGGAAGAGGCAACACAATCCTCATAGAAGATACAAAGAGAACTTGTGTCAAAGTAAAATAATCATCCTCAAAAACCATAGATGGATCACAAATGTATTTAAGCTAATCTACAAGGAATGCTTAACCAATATTGTAACAAACATTAATGTATTCTAATTCTAAATTTTATTTTGACTTAAGAGACTCTAAATCTAATGTTGAGACTGATGTTGATTTAGCTTTTGATGCTAAATTTGATGTCAGTTCAAGAATAAACTTGACTCTAATTCTGATTCTTCATCTAGTGTTGATGTTTCTATAATGATGTCTTATTGAATGTTTGGTATTGGATAAGTAATGGCTTGTGATGGCATAATGTGCTCCACAGAGACTAGTTTGTCAAGGTAAGACTCCTCAATAATGGGAAAAGGTCAAGAGACAACTCCATAGAGACTGGTTTATCAATGGGAGGATCTTTAAAAATTGGAATATGGTCAAGGCAATGTTTTTTACAAAGGTGGTTATAATCATTAATAAGTGACTTAAAAAAGACTAGTTTATGAGAGTGAGACTCCTCTACAACATGTATAGTATTTAGAGGTGATTCATCATAGGTTGACTTGTCACAAATGGTTGGTTTAATAGAAATATCATAGATTGGTTGGTTTTTTTGGCCTTGGTTTATAAGTAGTTATAAAATACCAATTTTGAATATATCTTAGTCTTTGAATGATTGGATTGGTTGAAAAGGTTTTTATTGTCTCAATGTTGATTGGATAATCAATAGGGGTTTTCTAAAATGGGGAATGGCTAGAAATGGTTAAAGAATGATTGGTGGTTAGATAATGGTAGGGCATTATAGAGATTCATTAGTCCTATAAGATAATGGATGAGGTCTTGAAATGGTAATGGTTGGGTGTCATGGAGCTTGATTTCTCACACAAGCCAAAAGATGAGGCCCTAGAATGGTAATGGTAGGGAGTTGTGGAGCTTGATTGCATAAGACAAAGGACAAGGTCTTGGAATAGAAATGGTAGGGTGTTGTGGAGCTTGGTTGCTTTTATAAGCCAAAGGATGAGGTCATGGAATGGTAATGGTAGGGTTATATGGATCTTCATTCCTCATATAAGCCAAAGGATGAGGTCTTGGAATAGAAATGGTAGGGCATTATGGAGCTTGGTTACTCGCACAAGCCAAATGATGAGATCTTGGTATAGAAATGGTATTTCTTGGATGTTGTGGAGTTTGGTTGCTCATGGATTTTGAAGGGGGGTTAATGGTATAGTTGGGGAATTGGACACTATGATCAATGAGAGGGTGAGTATCATATGTCAACTGACAAAAATAAGGTATCACTTAATTAGGTGCTTGAAGATCTTGTCAAAGTCAATTTGTGTAGCCATTTTATCATAACTTAGACTATACCTAATTCCACCATAAGTGTATCTAGACATATTGACATCAATAATGAAATCTCCATAAAAAGGCATGTAGTTATACAAACTCTTAAAATGATGTCCAAAGGATAAAAGGTTCAAACTTTGTCTAACTTTGTCTAGGGGAGCTATATCTCCAAAATTATCTATGCTAAAACTTGGTATAAAATAGTCTAATGTCATATTTCTAATGTCAAATATCTCACACACAAAAGGTCAAGTGGTTGAATAAAAACCTTCATGCCAAAATCTAGGGACAAAGTGTTTCAAATAGGTCTAATCTAAAAAATTAAAAGTTGATAGGTTTTTTGGCCAAATGTAGCATTAAAAGCTAGGCTCAAAAAAGGCATGTGCTAGAAATTTTGGTTAAATGCAACATCAAAAGCTAGAATTTAAAATTAAATGTGAGATTTTAATCTAAAAAACTTGGAACACTTTGGTATATACTAGGCACATGAAATTCAAACATGAACTTGGTTAATTGGCATAAGGCATAAGGTAAAATACATACAGAGAGATAGGTTGTTTTCTCCCAAATAAAATGCATAAATAATAATGAAAACTAGGATCTTTTAAACAAACAAGATAGACAAAATTGAATGACATAACAATACTAGGAAAATATCCAAGCAATAGTTTTCAAATTTGGGTAATGAATTAACCTATGTTGCATAGCTTAAAAGAGAAATATCAATGTCTAAGCCCCAATTAAACATGATATAAAAAAAATCAACCAATGTTTGAATTTGAACTTAGCATGGTTAATTAAAAACAAAACTTTGAAAACTAGGCATCTTCAAAAAAATAACAATCTAGACAAAATGGAATGATATAACAACACAAGAGAAAGATTCAAAATACATAAATAGCATTGGTTTGAAAAATGGAATTTGGCACAAAGGAAAAAATATATATGAAACAAATTTAAGCATCATAATGACATTATCACTCTCTAAATATGTAAATAATGGTGTGTTTCAAGACTAAAAAGGCACAAAATATTGAAATTATTTAGGTAGCATAATGTTACCCATTTCAATCAATACACACACAAACAAGTTTGGAAGAAGTTTTAAGGCAAAGATGTGTAACAAAATGGCCAACATAATGCCTCCTCAAACAAAAGAGTGATGTATAAATAAAACTCAATATGATATGGAATAACAAACAAATGATTTTAGACTCAAAATACCAAGAAATAAAAGGATGAAATGACATAACATCTAAATGTAACATCCTATATCCTATAACTAACAAGGTTGGTCAAATGGGGTTAATTAAAACTATAGTTTTTGAATGTCTAGATTGGTCCCAATCATGGCTAACACTAGAGATGTAACACATCAATTGAGTTCATACTAATTAACTTAATATGCAAGGGTCTATTCCTTTGCATATCAATTATATTCATGGACTACTTAGTGGAATCCCCTGATTATCCATATCTGACTCAAGCCTTTGTTATGAAAGAAGAAGTTAGTCACTCAACCCCCTACCTCTCATAGTATGTGTACCCTGATTTGTATACCCATCCATGGAGTGGGGTTGAAATAATTTAGGGATATGTAACCCCAAGTCAAATCTTCCATAAAGAACTTGTGAATAATATATGAGCTCCCCTTCACAATCCAATTGCATGAAAATAAATGACTAAGTGTAAAGACTTTAGGGGTTATTTTTAGATCACCCAAACCATGTGGGTTTTGGGGAGAACCTAGACAAATTTATTTCCACACCTTGGACTAGGTATAAATTATAATTGAGAAGGCACTTTTGGTCACCTAAGCTCCCTATAGGATATTGGGGGAAAGCATATACATACTCTTCATTTTGTATAAAAAACATAAGAAATAAAAACTTTCAAAATTTTAAAATATAAATGTGTCAATTCATGCACCAATTGAAATGTTTGATTAAGTTCAATACTTGACCCCTTGGCTTAAGTGTGAAATATTGAAATAAATTTCACAAAATAAATTAAATAAAAACACCTATATTAATTTTATGTGCTTAATCCAAATATTAAAGCCATAGCCATTCTTTTTTAGGCACCAAAATGAAGTGTTAAAATCATTAGAAATTCTTGGTTCCTTATAAACACTAAATTCAAATGTTCAAGATTTAAAAATTTTATTTTATCACCAAAATGAAGTGTGAAAGAATTATCTAAATTCATTCTAAACACCCAAAATGAAATGTTTTGAAGTCTAAACTTTCAAATTCATGTTTTATTCCTACCTTGGTCTTGCAAAGGTTAGAGAGTTTCCACCTACCTAGAAGCACTTTCAATGACGAATAAATAAGATTTCAAAACATATCTCTCAAGTTTTTATTTTAAAAACACATATATCAATATCGATCACCTATGACTCATGCCAATTACTAGGGAACTGATGCTGGTTGGTAATAATTGATATTGGTCGATAAGGACTGAGATTGGTTGCCTATGAACTTGAAGCCAAAACCAACACGAGATTAAAAAAATGTTATTTAGCTCAATTTTAGATAAAAACTTATCAAACCCTATATGGAGATGATTAGATAGGTACTATAAACATCAATTAAACCAATAAATCACAAATAAATATTCTAAAAAGATTCAAAATGCAAGTTTTTAAGTTGTGTATTCACTCACAATCTGACTGATGATGGTCACCTAAAACTAAGCTTGGTTAGGTAGAACCAATGATGGTTTGGTATAATTGATTCCGTTTATGCTTGATCAATGTTGGTCTCTATGTAGATTTGAGTTAACACAAAAATTAAAAATATGGCAAAAAATAAAGGTAAAACTCCAATTTTGAAGATATTCAAGCATTTATTCAAAGATTTATGAGTTTCATCTTGGTCTCCTTGGTATGTGGGGTGATTATAATCCCATTTGGTGTGCCATTTGTGATAATAGCAATTTGACTCAAGAGACTAGGTTAGATCAAGTGTTAGTTTTCATAAAATAATGAAATAAATACACTAACAAGCATAACATCTCTAAGCCTAGATCATAGAAGAAGCATAATAAATAAAAACAAATGAAAAGCACAACTAAAATGTAAAGAAAAACAAGATACTTAACTTCATTGAATACTCCAAATTATTTATCGTGTGGCTTGCTCGGCTTATGCTCAAGAAATCTTTGGCAATGGAGTTTTCTTTGCTCCTTCTCTCCTTAACAGCATAGTTTGCTTTGATATAGATTTTGCTTGATATGTATTGATGTGGCTTGGCTTATGATTTTGGAATTATAACATTATTGTTTCCAATCTTGCTATAAAACCAATATTATAATTTTACTCTTTCCAAGGTCTCTAAATGAAGAGACAAATACTTGTATTTATAGGTTTAGAAAATAACCCCAACCCAAGGTGAGTTAAGGTGTAGTTTAAATATGGAATGGGTTCAAACCTAACATAAGTTCGTTAAATAACCCTAATAGAGTTTTAATTTGTCAAAAACTCATGATTTCAATGAATAGGCATATGTGAGATATTTTTAGATATTTACAAAGGCTTGACAACTCACAAAAGGTTATCATGAAAATCTATGATATTCTAGATTTTTGAATTTACTTTTATAGAATTTCATTAATTGCTCATAGATAATTCAATTAGGCATTTAATTAGGTTTATAATTTTAATTAATTATGATTAAGATTTTAGTTATTTCAAGATTTGATTTAATTTCATGTGTGCACTTGCCCCATTTAATAGGTCCATAATCTAAATTTCATGTTGGAATGTCATAGGATGATTAAGATGAATTTGTGAGTATTTTTATTGATTATGGTATGATACCCCAATTAGGGATGTCTCAATGAGATTCTGAGCTTTGACTAATGATGCACAAGAGAATTTGGGAAATTCAATGATTCTTAGGCTTAATTTGTAATGGTTGGTAAAAATCTGTTTGAAGTTTGATATGAAGTCATTAGTGACCAATTTTAGGTGTCTTCAAGTGGAAGGAGAGGTCAAATTTTGTTTTTAAAGATATATAACTTTTTTCATGAAGAAATCCTTTTTGGAATCAATATATATTATTTATTCCCTAATTTCATTTAGAAAGAGTTTATTTATATTTGAATTATAATGAGATGGATTAACCCCCAACACCTTATGATGAACACCATCAATTATTTTTCATTTCAAGTCTATGTTGTGTTGATAGTTCTTGGGTTTCATTGGTTTAAGGTAATTACCATGAGTGGAGAAGATATCATTATGCATCCATTTGATTTTTTTTTCTTATTTATCCAAAGCTAAATTTAGGGTTACGTACTTTTTAAAACCAAATATTCAATGTTGATTGAATTGATATATTTATAATTATTAAAATAAAAGAGGGTACATGATTTATTGTATTTATGGAAATATATCTATGAATGTCCAACCTATTTACATGAAAATCACCTGAATGTAATGTATTCAACATTGGGATCTTCCTCTTAGATCTTGAATTAAATAGTAAATTGAATATGTTACATATGGGTTTATCAATATCCTCTTGAACATAGATGCATGCATGGGTACATGATTATTTTCTTCTTTTTACCTTTGAAATGTTGATTAACTTCTCAATTTTAAGGATAACTTGTTCCAAAATTCCATTATTATAGTACTTAGATGGTTGATTTTTGAGCCTAACCCAAAGGGGAACCTCATGGATGAGTTCCTCACTTGGGTTGAAATTGAGTTCCCAATATTTCTTGAATGTATTTGCATTTTTTCAAAACCATGGTCCCTCTTTCAAGACCCAATCACAATCCTTGGGTGATTGAAATATCACTTGATAGTATTCCTAGTCTAAGAAGGGGATATCAGGACTAGAGTAAGAATGTTAAAAAGAGACCATTAGTTTATTTAGTGATTCTATATTAAGCCAACAACTTAAAAATCTATAAATTATAGATCTTTTAGAGTATTCAAAACAAAATTAATACAAATCATTATTTAAAATTGTGATAATGGGGATTTATTTATACATTTGAATATGAATACCATCCTTACAGATAAAATGAATGATATCAACTACCTAATATTTAACCTCTAAAGTATTTCTAATCCTGCATATGGCAAGGAAGTCAATAGAACTTTAAAGTTTTACATAGCCTTTATTTCAAAATCTTTATCTACCAACTCTATGTCTTTGACTAATTTGCAATTTTCATACACTAACTTGTGTTCAATATTAAAAATATCTTTCAAGAAAATTTCTTAGTTTCAAGCTTCTATCTCAAGTTGATTAATTTTACCTACTATAAATCTTTTATCTCATTCATCAAGTCTTAGCCCACTTACTCAAAATTATTTCCCCCTATTTGTTCCCTATTATGATTAAAAAAACCTAATCTTTAGGGATTCCAACCTTAGTTTTATTTTCCATTGATGATTGACTATAATTAACACCACTAATACTCATAAGATTATAAATTAAAATTAATATATTAATTTTGATCATCTATTAGATTCATAATTAAAATCCAAATTTTATGAATTTCAACCACAATTTTAAAAAAATGTTTTATAAAAGGAAAACATTTTATTAAAAAAAGTAATTGCTTTAAAAGGTGAAAAAACATAATGTAAACACTAAAAATTAACCTAGAAAATTCAGTAACTAATTCTCGAACAATTATAAAAAAATATAAATATTTGAAAGAAGTCTTATTTATCCTGAAATTAAAAAAATAAATTCAATATAATCATAGCTTAATGCCCTTAAACACTAAATTTATATCAAGTGTCTTCATAGTAGACATCATATTATGGCAATGTCTTACATGTATCCATGTGGAAATAAGAGGTTATAATGAGATTAGGATGAAAGTATTAACTAGGTTGCAAATAAGTCCCTTGGAGTCTATTTTGTCTTAACATCCATTATAACCACCCAAACATAAACATAATATACACACTAGACAAAATCTCTAACATCAATAGTTAGTAATTCTATAAAATTCAAGATAATATAGCTACATTAATCATGATTCTCAATCCAACATGAAATGTATTATAGATATATAGGTAACCCAAAATGGTTATGGATCAAATATACACATTTAATGGGTTCTGAATGAGATTTATAGATAATTGATTAAAATTATTTTTATAGTTATCATATGAAAATTTATATAAAACTTTGTATGAGATAAATAAACAAGAGATAATTCTACATGAATAGTTTTATTTACATAAAAAATGACAAAAATAGTCTATAACTAAAGTGAAAATATTATCTTCATTAAGAATCTACATATGTTAATTCTCAACCATTGTAAGAGAAGAGAACTAAATATGAACTAATTA
Source organism: Torreya grandis (assembly GCA_037957365.1). Taxonomy (NCBI): domain Eukaryota; kingdom Viridiplantae; phylum Streptophyta; class Pinopsida; order Cupressales; family Taxaceae; genus Torreya; species Torreya grandis. The sequence goes on from JARHVA010007356.1 coordinate 149,851, forward strand.
TCAATGCCAACTGAAAATGAAAAGGAAAGCTCATATTAGTCTCTCATTTGTAAGTGTTAATATAAACACTATGAAATTACATTAATAGCAAAGAAATATATAATTAGTTGTACATTTTTTTAATATATAAATCCAGATATATTGGTTGGAAAATATGTTTAGTTTAGACATACTTATATTTCACATGCGTATAATAATTGCAGATTGAAAATAATTTTAATGTTCACAAATTCTTCCTAATTAAATAAATAGTTAACTATACAACTCATAAAATATTAGTTTTATTATGCATCAATAAAACATATTAGATTAATCTAATTTATTTTAGGTTGAAAAATAATATAAAAAATAAATTTATCTACAAATAAAGTATAATGAAATTAAAATATTGGTAAATTTTTGCATATTATAAAAACCTAATTATAAGTAAAAATTATTCAATGAAAAAATAAATAATTACAAGATATACGTTATTCTCATATAGATATGAAATAAATATAAAATGTTTGTGTAAAAAGGTTAGTTGTCAAATTTTGTATAACAAAATAGAAATATATATAAAATAATATGCATTTAACTAAAACTAAAGAAAATAATATAATTCTTTTAAAATAAATAACCTTCATCCATAAACCAAAAATTTAAATGAGATAATTATGTGAGTCAGAAATTTACCTATTATAAATCGAAAAGAAAAATATTGTATTTATGTTAACAAAAACTAAATCCTCAAAAACGTTTTATGAAAAATATAGTCTACAAAACATTGGAGAATAATTTTATTGATTTTTTATTTTTTTGTTTTGTTTTGTTTTATTTTGTTTTATTTTTTTAAATGTAATTACAATGTTTTTTTCCTTGAGGTTTATAATAGTGAAATTTATGTCTCGAGTAATAATGGTGTTTAATGTTTTGGGTAAGGAATGGAGGTTTTCTACGTTAAAAAGTAACATTTCATATTTTTTTAATTTTATGTTGAATGATGACTATTTTATATATGTTTCAATTTAGTTCTACAACTTTCACAACAATCTTTTTTAATTAAAATATTTTACGTTTCTTTCATATTTATATGAGAATAATGCATATTTTGTAAATGCTTATTTTTTCATCACATAGCATTTTTTTTTTTTTTTAAATCTCAAAAATACAAGGCAATCACTATACAATAACCTAAAATTAGTGGCTACTAATTATCCAACAAATATAAGAAAACTAAATTACACTAATAATGATTCTCCTACTCATTCAAAATTAGCCACCATAGTTTTCAAAGTTTTACGCAAACCATGTAGAATGCATTTATTCAAAAAATGAGATCTCTTTAAAAAAAATTCATGAACACAATAAAGAGAACATAAATTCATATATAAATGACATTGAATAATTCTCAAACCAATTATAAGATAAAAGAACTACATAAACCTTAATTCTCAATACCAACCGAAACATATTGTAGATATTTAAGCAACTCTAAAACCAATAAAAATGAATTACATACATTTATTTATTTCCCATATATACAAATAAATAACTAATAATAATTTTTAAATATAATTTAAAAATAAAAATTAATAAACAAATGATAATTATAAACAAATATTTAAATTTACTAAAAATAACAAAATAAATTTACAATTAAAAATAAAATAGTATCTTCATCTAAAATCAATGGAAAATAAAATTCAGTCAATTGTAAGAAAATGAACCGCATATGCTATGATTCTCAATGTAAACTGAAACACCTTTTACATAGACATGCAATTCTAAAATATCTGCGAATGAATCTTATACTTTTTTTTTTCCCCATATACATAAAAGTCTTATAACTTTTCAAAGGATATAAATAATGAAAAAAATAGAATTTATGGGCATTAATTCAAAATGTGTCCTTCCATACACTCAAACAACAAAGTAAAATAAGGCTAGTAGAACAATAAATATGGATACCAATAAAATATTAAAAAAATAATGTGGAAGATGGAAAAAAAATTAGCAAGCAAATGAAAACATGAATTCCAGTTCAGATGGATGGGTCATACAAAGAAAAGACAACTCATGAGCGAAAATACAAAATGCATAATTCCAAACAATTAAAAATAGAATAAATGAAACAAATGGAAAAAAAGTACTACATAAAAATCAACACGCACTTATGTTAATAATGATTAAAGCACTCCGACTGCAAATAAAAGCATTTGTTTAAAAATATGATATGTTTTAAGAGAATTATACTTAACAAAATTTCGCTTCATTAAAATAACATGTGATATGGTGGCTTACATTTCCTCTAAGTCTGAATGCAAAAATTAAACTTTTATGGATACATACTTTTATTTTAATTATAATGAAATATAAATAATTTTATAATATTGATTTATTGTATGTAAGGATTTAAAAATATTATACAATTATTTTTGTATAAAATATTTTTATAGATTATTTTAGACGAAGTATGGATTGAATGTACACACATGTTTCATGTTAATAGTGAGTTTTTTTCTTTTTTCTTTTTATTTAATGTTAGTGAACTATAAATAAATTTATATTATTTATTTATTACTGATAAAAATATAATAAAACTAATGTCTAAATAAATATATCAATAATATAATATTATTGAACAGTTTAAAAATATTTAAAAAGTTAAAATTATTATAAAATAATATTTATAATAAGAATTCATTTCTTCCAATAAAATAATAGAAAACACAGAAAATGAAAATAAAATTTTAAATTTTTCATTTTGTGATATGTAATTGTAGAAATAATATGGAAAGAACTTTAGGGAAAAGCAAGGAATAACAATAGTGAGAGCATTTCACTAGTTTTGCTCAGATAAATCAAGTCATAATAATAATAATAATAATAATAATAATAATAATAATAATAATAATAATAATAATAATAATAATAATAATAATAATAATAATAATAATATATCAGGGAAAAAATGCACAACACTGATAAAAAATAATTGAAAAAAGTATAGTATTTCTCTAGCTTTCAAACATATAGCATCAAGAAAATGGCTTTCAAAGAATATTGATAAAATAAATGAAGAGAACTAGTTGAATTAAAATATTTAAAAAAATCAAAGAACAACAAAGAATTAGATCATATAGAGAAGAAATTATAATAACATTGTAACAATATTCACTAAGGATAATAAAAAGTACTCTAGAGGTATTTATCCTTCAATATTAACTTTGCATTTCATAATTAAAAAGTAGACAAATTAAAAACATGAGTAAGATGTTGAATCCATTATCTTCCTCGCTCTAGCTTCCATTATTTTTTTTCATGTCATTTAAATCCAATATAGTTTATGGAGGTAGAAATATGGTTGATGCCAGTAAAATGTCTTATTAATCTTCTACATTTACACTATTAAAGAATCTATTGGATACCATTAAATTCAAAATTGTATAAAAAACTAGTGAAACATAAATAGTGAAAATAAAATATTTTGTATGAACTGATATTTCAATAAGAGCATGAAAATGCAATCAAGTGGGATATTCATTTTTTTTAAAATTATGAATATTTATATTCAATTTGTTAAAAATGACATGCATATTTATATCTATTTTTTTGAAATGCCATACATATTTCTATTCACATTACCTAAGTACATAGGTTCATTTGACATTGCGAGTGTATATATATATATATATGAAATAAAGCGTTAGATTTAATTAAAAATGAAAAATTAATTTTACTATAAATGTGTATAATATCTAAAACTTTGTAATGTTGAGTAAATGAAACATTATTACTTGAACATTTGTATCATGACTTTAGTTTTGTGGATCTACTTTATTTTATGGCATTATTAGTTGAACATTTGATTTCAAAAATTTATAGAGAAAGTAATTCAAGAGATACCTTTATCAGTGGTTGACTCCATCATTTAGGAACTTGAAAAGATCCCACCTCTTATGTTTTCAGGTGAAGAATCAAGTGATGCAACTAGTGCATTGCTGATTAAGTTATAGAAATACTCTAATCTACATAACATGATCTCAAATGTGATGGCAAGAATAATTGCTTATTAGCTTGTTAGAGTTGCAGCTCTTTGGTGGAACCTTATCTTTCCTTTATAGAGTCATCAAACTTTGAAACTTACTTGACTTGTTTTTTGAAAGAAGTTTTGAAAGAGGTGTTTTAGTGCCAATTTTAAAGAGCAAAAGATAATACATTTTTAGATATTAAAACAAGAAAACACATTTTTGACCGAATATGAGAATAAATTTATGAATTTATTATGTCATGTGAATTATATGCATGATGAGAAAATCAAGGTAACAATGTTTAAGCTTAGATTGAGGGAGATATTGATGCATAACATCAATATGACTAACCCAAAAAAATGGCTATTGCCATTGAATCTACCCATAGGGTGGAAGAGAAAGAAAGGTCATGGTAGAAAGAGAGACATGATTTCAAACTTAATAAATAGTAGTCTAAATTTAAAAATATTTCTCCTTCACCCAATAATTTCAATAAATATAATCACAACAAAATATCTACAAGGAGAAACAATGGTTTTAATAAGTTTAAAGGCCAAAATAAAAAAATTAAGTTTCAAAAGTCTATCAAAACTAGAACTTTTAAGAAAAATCAGTCACAAAGAAATTTGAATTTACCTACCATAGGGGCGAACACTCTAACTTTAGCACCTAAAAGCACTCTAACATTTTGGGAATGTGGATATAACCACTACCATAAGGAATGTTCTAAGTTAAAACTAGGAAAATTAGCTAATCATAGGGTGTATGTAGTTGTGGATAATAGGAATGTTGAATTTCAGGCCACCCCTATTGAAATGAGAGGTAATCTAGTTGATTTTTCAGTTTTAGTTTTAATTTATTCGAGTGCAAATAATAGTTTTATCTCTCTTAATGTTGTTAATAAATTTAAATTTAATCCTATTAAATTAATAGGAGGATGGGAGGTTGAATTTAGTATAAATACAAGGGTGCCCATTTTGACATGCTTAGAGTAAATAGAGATTAATTTGTGAGTTTTATCAACTAGAGCAAACCTATTTTTAGCACCTTTAGGATCTTATGACATTATTCTGGGAATGGATTGGTTGTAAAAACATAAAGTTACATTGGATTATAGTAATAAGTGGTGCAATGTTGTGATGACTTGGTAACAATTATTAGAATTCAAAGTATTACTAAGCTTAAGGCATGAAAACTACTTTCATCCCTATAGCTAATTTTTTTTTATAATCTTTATGTTGTTCAAATGTAAGAGATATGTTTGGATAAGGAAATCATTTATCATAATTTTCCTTTTCTGAATGAAATTTTTGATATTTTTATGGAAAAGTTGTTTGTACTTCCTCGTAGGTGTGAATTTGATTTTTTTCATTGATGCTATGTCAAGAGCTACCCTAAATATAAATCTCCATACCATATGAATGTGGATAATTTGTATGAACTTAATATTCAGCTACAATAATTATTGGAGATCATAAGATTTAGACCAAGTGTGTCTCCTTGGGGTGTTCATATTATGTTTGTGAAAAATAAAGATGATACGCTTAGGTTGGGTGTTGATTATCTCATGCTCAAAAAGGTCATAATCAAGAATTGCTATCCTTTCTCAAGGATAGATGATTTTTTTGACCAATTGAAGGGTTTACTAGTCTTTTCTAAGATTATTTTGAGACATATATACCATCAACTAATAATTAAGGAAGAGGATATCTATAAAATAAATTTCCATACGAATTCATGGTAATGCTAGATTGACTAATGCACCTGATGCCTTTATAAACCTTATGAATAGTGTATTTAAGGATTATTTGGACAAATGTATTTTTTTTCCTTAATGATATATTGATCTATTATAATAATACAACTGAGTATGAGCAATATTTGTGTTTAGTTTTGCAATGAGTAAGGCAACATAAGCTTTATGGGAAGATTCATAAATGTGCATTTGTCAAAAATGAAATGCATTACTTAGGTCATATTATTTCCAATGATGGCATTGTTGTGGACTGTAAAATATAAAATTTATTCAAGATTTGCCTTTCCCTACAAACATACGTGAAGTGCATAGCTTTATAGGCTTGGTTATTATAGAAATTTTGTGTAAATGTATTCCATATTGGCTAATCCTATTACCTCTTTTAAACTCTAGGGTAAGATGTTTGTTTGGACTTTGGAATGTGAAGAAGATTTTAAGAGTATTAAAGAGTTGTTAACTATAGCACACATGCTTGTTATTACAGATCCTAATGGAAACTTTGAAATTTGGTTTGATGCCTCTAAGGAAGGTTCTTACACAAGATTACAAAGTGGTGGCATATGAGTCACATAACCTAATGGAGCATGAAAATAATTATCCCACACATGATTTAAAGATTGTTTCTATTATAAATACTTTAAATAAATGTAAATATTTTTTTTCTAGGTAAGCATTTTAAAATTAAATCTAATCATCATAACATGGAATATTTTTTTACCCTAGAGGATCTTAATGCTCTCTAAACATAGATGGATAGAATTTGTGAGTAATTTTGATATGAACATTGAATATGTTAAAGGTAAGGAGAATCATGTTTCTGATACTCTCAGTCGATGCATGTATCTCCTTGGCTTATTTATTTTACAAGGTCATTTCATAATTATTGTTTTAGAACAACAACTTAATGATAAATATGCTATGAAGTAAGTGTAGGTTTGGCTCATGAACCTTTAAAAAATAAATTTCTTATTTTTTTTTATTGAAAGTGATTTTTTATTCTATTAAAGTGCATATAGCACCTCATTTTTCTCATGCATGTGTTATGAAGATGACACATGAGCTAAAAAATTCCTATTATTTACCTAATCTAAAGCACAATGTTGTTGATTTTATGAAAAAATGTTTGAAATGTCAATAGGTGAAAGTTGAACATTATCATCTAAGAGGTTTGATTTATCCTCATTAAATTCTACAAGGTAAGTGGACTATTATTTCACTTGATTTTATTATTGATTTTCCAAATTCACGTAGTAAACATGACACTATTTTGGTTGTGATTGATAAATTTATAAAATTTGACCATTTTATTACTTGAAATATAATTGATGATGTTTATGTGTTTATGAAATAGTTTTTGAAATAATTAGTTCGGTTACATGGCATGCTAGAAGTCATTATCTTTGATAAAGATAAGTTATTTAATTCAATATTTTAGAGAACCTTAACTCCAACATTTAGAACATGATTGAATTTTAATTCTTTGTATCACCTAAAATTGGATGGTCAAATGGAAAGGCTTAATTGAGTGGTTGAGGACATGTTAAGAATGTATGTTTTAGATAAACAAATCAAGTGGGAAGATTCCCTACATTTAGTTGAATTTGATTATAATAATTCATATGAATCTATGGTTAAAATGGCTCCATTTGAACCTCTATATGGGTGCGAATGTAGAAATTTTCTTATCTAGGACAACCTAGAAAATAGAGCCATTGCTAGCCATACTATTCTAGAAGAATATAATGTACAAATCATATTAATTTGCCAAATATGAAGGCCGATTCAGGTAGACAAAAGAGATATGAAGATTTAAAGAGGACTTCTCATGAATTGAATGTTGGTAAAAAAGTATTTTATGTGTTAAACAGTAGAAAAGTTCTATTAAATTTAGATAATTTTCTACATTGGCTCTTGATTTGTTAGACCCTTTGACATTATAGAAATAATTAGCCATGTTACCTACCAATTATCTCTTCCTCCATTTATTTATAGGATTCATGATGTTTTCTATGTTGCTTTATTAATAAAGTATGTATTTGATCCTTCCAACATTTTTTATTGTAAAAATATTTAGGTTTCAGAAGTGGAAAAGATATTTTTGGAACTAGCGAAGATCCTAGATCATCGCATTATTAGAATATGAAAATAGGATATTTCATAAATTTTGGTTCAACAGAATCCATTATCTGAGTGAAATACTACTTGGGAATATGATAATCTTTTTAAGAAACATTATCCTTGGCTATTTTATTTGTTAGGACATCTACTTTTTAATTGGGGGAGGGTGTCATGACCTAAGTTTTGTGGGCTCTAATTTCTTTTATGGCACTATTGGTTTCACATTTTATTTATGTTTAACATGACACTTAGCTATTTTAGTTGTGATTGAACTATTACTTGGATGTTATTGAGACTTTATTTTGAGATATTATGATGATATGATGTGTATTGGACATGTTAATGTTACCACATAGATGATTAAATATTTTTTTATTATAGAATTGACTCATATAAATTTAAATTGAAATAACTTGTCATATTTTATGGTTTTTATATTCAAATGCTTTTGATGTATCATTTTCAAGATTGCAAAAATACAAAAAAAGAAAATGAGATAGGTTGGATCTGGTATTCAATAGCAGAGGTTAAAAAAAGGTAATAATGAGTTATTAATATTTTAAACTGATAGACTTTGATCTTCATCTTTTCTGGTCCATTCTTGACAATTTAATGATTATTCATTTGGTTGATGAACAAAGTTGTGCTATATTTAGTCTTTGACTAAGATTTTTTTTCTTGGTCTCACTTCATGACTATTGTGGTAAGTAATTGTATGTTATTTTCTTGATTAGATGTCAAGGAAACTAATCATAAACATGGATTTATTTTATATGGATTTGACATGTGGATTCAACCATCTTGGTGACATATAATTTGATTTGTTTGGAGGGGGACCATGACTAGGTCATGGGGTTTTCATTATTTTTATTTGTTTTAACCATATCATATTGAACTTTGGGGTTTGACTCTATTTGGAAAGTAGATCATGATAACCTGATTCCCAAAGTCAAACCCATCGGGTAACTTAGAAGTCTTATTATTTTTGGAATTTTAGGAGTATGGATAACTCATTTAGCTAAACCCTAGATGGACTCTACCAAAGTGTTTGGTGAAGGCCATTGAAGGCCAGGTGGGACTAGTTTGAGTTGTTAAAATTTGGTTTTCTAGTGCATTTGGGTGAGAATGAGGGTTCTTTGTTGGACCATGTCTTATTTGTTTATGAAAATAATGCATGACCAATATGGGATTTAATGGAAGCCATTAGAGTTTGAAAGGGCTTGAATATGTGCAAAGAGAAGAGAAGAGTTTGTTTTTCTTAGAAGCCACATTATTCTTCTACATTATTAATGTGTTAAATAAGTGGTTTGATTTTCATTGAGAATGAGTACATAATAATAGTTTTTATGTGTTAATTATGGAATGAAGTATTATATAAAAATGATGAACCATTATAGGTTCATGGTGAGTTATTTAGACTTCACAATGAACCCATGATGATATTGTAGACTTATAGTTGAATATACTCTTATGGAAATGTTTTGGGTTTATTTTTCCATTGGTTTAATACATAGTCTTGATACTCAACCTATGTAGTTTTTTCCATGGTTGAATATTACTATGGTTATGGTTGAATGGAATTTATAACTAAGTTTGTTTAAATCGTAGGCTTATTTTGTTGGATTATGTTGTTTCCATTATTTTAAATGAATGGGTTTTTATTATTTGTATTATCATATACTAGTTTACCTCGATTTGAGGAATGGTTTCCTATTATGGTTATGTTAAATTTTTTTAGGCTAATTTATTGTTGAAAGTCATTATATGTGGATATATGTTAGTTATAAGTGCTCATTTTGAGTTGTGTTAGGGTTACAAAGTCTATGTTTGATTTGAGTGGATTTTTAGAGGATAGGGTCTTATTAAAAGTTAAAATGTGCTATTTATTATGTATAAAATTTATTAAATTTATATGGGGAATACCATATAAAATGTGAGTTGGATTCTTTTTCCTTTCTACACACTTAGTTTTTACTCTTTCTGGTGTCATCAGTCCTTTCAGTGTCCATATGATTGAGATCATTTGATGTCTACTTTTTTGGGATATTTATTGAGAATAAAAGTCGTTTTGAATATCATTAGTACTATTTGATTATTAAAATACCTATATGGTATATATATGAATATCACATTTGAAGTCATTGGATATAACAGTCATTTTTTATCTATGGACATCAAATGGATATGTTCACATGTTGAATGATAGTGTTAAAAGTAATCATAAATACTTTTATTTCATGCACTTATCTTTGAGTCAATTTCTTTTCATTTTTTTATGGTTTTGATTTTCAAAACTCAAAATCTCTATTATTGATTTTTTTTACATATCCTATTATTAAACTCCACATCCAACTAAAAGATGGGGTGGTCTAAGGCCACCAATGGGTGGCTCAGTGGGCAAGATTGGTGGGTGTTTTCATGTAACTTTTTGGAAGATGATCCAAGTTCTTGAATTCTTATTGTAATTGGATTTATTTTATGTTGACATTTATTGAAAGGCATGATTTAATTCAATGTCTTATTTTAATTTCAAAAATATAATTCATTTTTATAGTCTTATTATTTATTTGGAATGATTATTTTATTCAAAGTTGAAAACAATGTTGATAAATATAAAGTAGATGTAATATTTTCTTAAGTTGCTATTGTAAAATGTGGATATATTATCTCTATTTTTCTTATAAGTAAAAATTTATAAGAAATTTATTTTTTAAGTGATGTGATATTGGGATTATGAACATTAAAGTTAATGTTCAATATTATTTGCATGTTGTAATTTCAAAAGTAGATCTGTTACCTTGAATTGGAGATAATATTTAGTATTCTAGTGTTATTAAGAGTCTTCATTAATTTAATTTCTTATGTTAGTTTATGAGGAGTGTTATTCATTTTTTATATTCATCAATGGATGAGAAGCTAATCTAATTGATTGATAAGGTGTTTTGGTATGGTTATTTTATTTGTATTAGCATAGAAACTTGCATTTATTTGAACGTAACCTATAGAAATAATAAACATGTTATTCTCATTTCATGGGTATTGTAGTTTATAATGTAATGGGATGAATGCATGTTATGGATTTTAGTATTGTAATCTTGTAATATTATTCCAAGTTGTAGAATGGTATATCCATAGTGTGAATAATATATTTTACATCAATTTTTCATTTTTGTTTAGTATCAATGAATGAAGATAATACTCATTCTTGATTGTGTATATTAGATGTAACAAGTTTTTTTAATAATATTATTAACTATAGTTTATCTTATTGATTAATTTCATTACAAAAGAGGACTTAAAAGCCTTCAAAATAGTTCTTGAAGATAATCTTGATATTGAGTAAGATGAATTACATTCTTGTTTTATTTTTTTTATTGATTATTATTATAAGTTGATGGATATTTAAAAGTTACAAATGACTAAGAAGGAATTGATAAGGTGTTCATAATTTGGAAACTTTAGTAATTAAATAACAGTTTTTATGACTTATTAGTTTCTTAAATAAAAAAAATAAGTTATTTGAGTAAGTTAATAATAGGATGATTGATGTTTGGTGTAACAAGGCTAAGGTAACTAAGGTCATCATGAAATTTATTAAGTTTGTATTATGTAAAGAATAAACATGTTTGTTGAAACATCAATAGCATGTTTTAAGTCTTAAATAAATGTTTGATTATTTTTCATTGTTTATCTTCATGTCATAAAATTAGACCATAAGACTAGCATATTTTACTCATAGTAAGATATTACTATATGGTATTTTAGGATGGTCAAGTGTATACACTTAATAAAAAATGTTTGGATATAATTATTTTTGTTACATAAAAGTTGGAGTTGATTCCATTTGATGTAATATCGATGTATGTGTTAATGTTCGTCAATAAGAAGAATCATTAAATTACTTTTGTTTAATTAAGATTATATTAACAAATTTGATGAATGTTATCAATATAAAATTTGTGAGGGAAATGATCCTAGCTCGAGTCATGATGGCATAATCAAGTATCCCTAATTGATGGCAATAAACTTCCTAGAACATGTAATTATGGAAGTGTATTAAATAAATTGCATTATATTTATTTTGTAAATAAACTTGAAGCTTAAATATTATTGCTCACATAATTTTGTAAATCATTTAATACATAAGCTTAATATGGTGATTTTTCTATTTTGAATTAATTTTTTTCTAATTTATCTTGATGTGATTCGACTTGATGTTGACCTCTTGACTCAAGTTAGATTTTAGCTACTTTGTATGGTTAAGGTGCATGTTTCTATATGTCAAGTATAGTCATTTCGTTAAGTCTATAATTTGGTATTGGTCATTTTAGAAAGGCCATAGGTGAAGTATATATATTTTAGTGTACAAGTGTATAATAAGTACACTAGTACACCCGAATTTGCATATTTATTGGTTCAAGTAACTTCCTAATAGTGTCCTTTAGTAATTTACATATCCTTAGTCAAATACTTGTGTTTGGTCTAACATAGTTATGGACTTGATCAAGATTCTATGAATTAGTTTCCTTCCATTAGGTTTGTAACAATGTTGAGTAACTCAAAGTTTATTTGTAAAAAATAGGTTGATAAAATTTGTTAGTACAAAATTTATATCTTAATATTATAATAAATGGTCATAGTCTACTAGCTATGATTAAAAATTAAAAAATTTATATAGTTTTTCTATGGTTTTTGAAATGATTAAAATTAATTAATAAATTTATATTTCTATCCAATTTAAATTGAAAAGGTAAAATTAATTTAAAATAGAAAAAAATAGTTTCACTATAAATACATATAATTTATAATAAAATTTAATGGTAAATTAATGAAATATTATTAATTAAACATTTTTAATATAAAATATATGAATTTTATTATTATAATTATTGCATACAATATAATATAAGAAACAGTTATAGCTATGATTAAAAAAATAATAAATGTATATTTTACAACTATAATGCAACATTCTTAATAATGCTCTCAATGCCTTATGAGTTCAAAGTACCAATGAGTGATAGAAACATCATATCACCACACATGTATAATATCTCTTTGAAGGGGTAGATATTAATTAATCTGATGCACAATTGTCTATAAGAGGGGACATAATTGCTATAATGTGTCATTGGTAGGCTTCCCAAACTCCATTCACATTTTTCAAATTCACTCCATCAGGAACCTTCCTCCTTCTCAACTTAGTTAAGTGGACACCGATTTGATGAGAGGTGACAGGGAAAGGTTGGAACCCATCTCTTGCAAGGAAGTTCATGACCAGAAAAATGTCTAGAAAAAACTCAAACATGAGGGCCTCAATGAATTCATGGAGCATAATCTAGAAGTAGCCCATGACTTTGTTATAGCCTAAAAAAAAATGTAAGGTGACCATTCATGGAATAAGAATCATTGTTTCAAAGGAATACATTAGGGAAGTGACTGTTATGTCTTATGAAGGCACCAAGGCATTCAAAGACTAAATGAAGAAACATGGACTACTGCAACAATTATTTTGGATGAACAACTTTTAAGGAATGATAAGAAAGGTTTCCCATGGGTAGATCTCCCTTACTACTGGCTTGATATGTATCTTCAAGTCATGCACTATATGCCTCTTGAAGGTAAATAAACTCTTATCTTTTCCCACCATTTTTTCTATTGATTCACTTTATTGGGTATAAAATTAGTCTACTTTTCTTTTTGCTTAAGTATTTTGAAAGAACTATTTTTATACGTCAAGTGAAAAATAATAACCCTATCCTCCACTAAGGGTTGATCCTTCTCCTTTTCAATCACAACCAAACCCTCCATGGTCGAGAGGTCCCCCCACAGGGTTCCTCCTCCAAGCTCCTCGATGGAGGATCCCACCTTGGGATCCCACCAACACTTTGAGTACACCCCTTTGACCATCTATTTCAAATCCCCTCCTTATGACCCCCCCTCAAATTATTCATTCCTAAACCTAAGATGATCTCCCTTGATGTGGGTACCTCTGTGGAGACTATCTAAAAGGGGAAAGACATTCTATCTGATGAGATGGAAAGGAAAAAAATTATAGATAGAGAGATTTAACTCTAAGGTTAAATAAATAGGGATGGCCCTTTCCAATCTCATTCAAGACTGGAATACTTTTCATAGACAGGCTAAGTCCACAATACATTCTTTCGTTTAGTCTACTCAACCCACCCAAACCCTTGTCATTCAGTCACCTAAGAGCTTGAAATCCCCCCTTGAGGGATCCCCCTAAATAGTCTCCGTTGTAGGTTAAAGGACAAAAGCAACCCCATATGATCTTTCCTAGTGAAGTTCCTGAAGGACTTGGGAATTGTACACAGGCCAAGATTTCAAAGTTAAGTCAAGACATCCCCATGAATAATCCTAAATATGATGAAGACCCACCGGAGGGGCTTCCCTCCTAAGCTTTGTTTTTGGTTTTTTAGATTCCTTGATTTTGGTATAGTATAGTGGTTTTTGATGTTTTGGATATTTGACCTTTAATTGGCTTTTTTATACTTTTTGTACTACACTTTCGTGGTTCTAGGATCCCTATAAAACCTAGTTTTTACCCTATCAAATAAAAAAACAATTATATTAAATGTATAATATTTTTAAATATATTTTGATCATGTAATCATAATTTTCATAGGGCTTTTTATATTTTTTATTTAAATTTCTAATATTTTAATTAAATTAAAAAGAAAAATTAATTAAAAATTAAAATGAAAAAATAATTTCATGTGATGAAGTAAACATATGATCCCTCCATCTAGCACATTATGATGAAAAAAATATTGGAAAACTTCATGTTACTGATTATCAGTTTCAACTCTACAATTTCAAAGAAGTTTTTGATGGGCTAGAGGAGAGGGTCATTAGAATGAAGGGTTTTTTCATTAAAATCATAGATGAGGATATCAACAAAGTTATTAGTATGTAATATGAAGGTATGAAGTCTTATAAATATAAGAGGTGTAAGAGTGAGTTAATGATTGTTTAAAGACTAAAATTTTAATTCAGATAGAGAAGAAGGGTTATCTAAGAATGGATTTTCCTTGGCCATGTCTAGTTATATGTCTACAAATCATGAAGCACTTGACCATAGAGGGAAAGTAAAATATTATACACTCTTACCCTTTCTTCATAATGAATTATTTAAAAGGCCAATGAAAAATTAGCATGATTTAATTTATTATAATGTATTTGGAGAGTTTTGTCATTATTTACTAGCCAATTTTTTCCAATGGTATCATTCACCAAGGATTATTTCTTATTATAGTCAAGAAGGGAGATCCATTGTGGGGTAAATAAATTGTTCAACCTAATATGTTTGGAAGTAGGGTGGATTCAGAGGATAATTCTAAGGAGAACCTAGATACCTCAAAAGAGGAATCAACTGAACAAATCATCTCCATTCAACATCTGTGTAGAGAAAAAAGAGAAAATTAAAGGCAAGGAGATAGCCTTAGAAGCAATTATGAGGAAATAAAAATCTATTAATCTATACCTAAATAATAGTCCAAGATCTCCCTATGTCATAGGTGATGTGAAAGGAAAAAGTAATAATAAAGGTAATGGGAAAGAGAGGACTAAGGATAGTATGGAATTCACCATGGCAAAGGGAATCAAAGATCTAGAAGTTGAGGCCAAAATCAATAAATTGGAACTCAAAATTTAAAGGCAATTAGAGATTTAGAGCGAGATAAAAAATGAAACAAAGGATATGAGGGATGAGTTGGATATAATCCAGACTGGGGGTGTAGGAAAACATGGTGGAGACATCTAGAAAATTCTCAAAATCTTCCTAAATCTATATTTGGATAAGGTCCTTGAAATTAAATGTGTTGAGATCATTGAGGAAGACAAGAATAAGAAGGCCAGAGGTAAACCCAAGGTTGTAAAGAATGGTAAGAAAGGAAAATAATTCCCTATCAAGAAGAGATAGATAGAAGATAGCATGGAAAGACCAAATAAATGAATCAGGGGGAGCCTCAAAAAGGTGAAAAATAAAAATACTAATGAGGGTAATAAAAATGACACACTGGCAGATTACTTAGTCTCTGAGGAACATTCATCCTAGTCCCTTGTTGGTTGTTTTTTTATGTTTCAAATGTTCACTAGGTTTGGGGTTTTTTTATAAAGTTTAGTGGATTATTAACATAGTCTAAAATATTTTTGATGAAATTTATTAGATTGTTGATGAAGCCCATGGGGTTCTAGTTTTTTATTTATTTTTTGGATAGACTTTATTTCCTACCTTTCATTTTTTTATTAAATAAGAGTTCCATCAAAACTCATTTTTTTACCCTATCAAATAAAAATGAATGAATGAATGAAAAAATAATTTTATAAACTTTTCAATGGTACTGTAATAATGCATTACTTTATAAACATTTATAGTTCAAAATATATAAACTATTAATACTTATAATCTCTAAAAAAAATTATTACTAAATTCATGAATAATTATCTATCAAATATTTGTCAATAAAAAAAATCTATTTTGAAAAATATAAAACCTATAGTGTGTTGTAAACACATTTATAGCTACAACTACAAATTAATAAAAAGTATATATGTTTTATTCAAAATTTCATATTTTTTTGGATGTCTTGATTTTTATTTTTATTTTGTCATTGGTACAAGTGGATTTTTGAAAAGACCCAAAATATTTTATAATATCAAAAATTAATATATTATTTATTTCCAAATTTCAAGAGTCACAACCCAACAAAGCTGACATAACTAAAACTAAAATAATATTGTAACCTAGCATCAAATATAAATCTTTTCAACACATAAAGGAATACACTTATAAATTTGATACTATAAAGTTAAAAGAAGAGTTAACAAGGCCACAATTAGAAAAACACAACCAATAAACAAAGGAAAGAGATGAAAAATGCACCAAAGAAGATTCAAAATGGCCTTAATACTTCAATGCAATTATGGAGACAAGGGAAAATCTAGAAATAAAAGATATAAACATTATTCTTCCTCTCTAAGGCTTCAAACAAAGATATTTTAATTTTAGAGTTTGGTTGAACCTGTAATTCATTTGAGATTCAAAGTGATTTGACTCTTATTTTCCACTTATTTCCTAATTTCCTTATTTTAGATTTCCTTATGATTTGGTCTAACCCTTCTTTGATTGTGTGCTTAACTTTTCAAAATTCTTAGTGAGTCTTGTTATTATAACACTTAGTTTATTGAGATTCAATCCCTTACCTACTGAGGGAGAGACAAGACATTATCATAAGTACTGGGTCATGAAATAGTGACTAACCTCCTTCAAGGTTGGATAAAAACATTTTTTGAATTGAAAATTGAAAATTTCTCTTTACCAAGACTTAAATGTAAATAAGATGAGCACATAAAATAGACAGAGTTTTAAAAGATATCATCTTTTTTTTGTAGTTTGCCTTTCTCTAATTTTTCTAGTTTATTATTGTATGGAAGTATGTCCCTAATCCATTGATCATTAATTTCATATAGAATAAAATCTTATTAAATCATCTCCTTTTTCTGAATCCCTTCCTTTTTATGGTTGATAGAGGGTAAAAGGGTTTCTTTCTTGGTGACTATTGGAGAAGGGAGGTGCATATATTACTTTCATTTTTTTTACTAAAAGATTAAATTCCTCTTCTATCAGAGATGAATCTGTATTATCTCATACTAACAATCTTTCCTCTCTCTAATTCTTGAAATTTATTTCTTGTGCTGAGACTTTTTTTAAAAGCTTATGGCTTTTCAACTCTTCAAGAGCTTGATATAGGATTTGCTTGAAGTAGATTTTAGGTTGTTTAGTTTCTTCTTAGTATTTAATTTATTATTTCTTGCATTTTCATACTGATCCACACCAAGATTTTCACTCTCTTCCTGAGTCTCATTTAAAATTAGCTTCTCTACCTTCCTCTGTGTCCTCTGATTATCTTAACTAGATAGATTTTCTATGAATGCCCTAATTTAAGGCAAATAGTAAATACAAGGGACATTTTTTTAGCAAATAATTTTTTATTCCAAATTCCATATTTAGATGTAAAAAGGATGGATGCATATATATCCTTCCTAGCACTGACATTTACAAAAATTAATGCATCAATCAAATGTTTTGTGGATTTGGTCACTATGTCAATGGATTTTAGTTGTCTAAAAGTTTTGGCAATACCCTAAAATAATTCATCCTACCAAATATAAAGAGGAAATCATGTAAATATAATACAAATAAGGATTTATCTAATATCTTCCTTATTTATATCAAATCCCAATTTCATTTTTCTTAATAAAAAGTTATATTTTCCAAAGGAACCAAGGTCCATTTATCAAGACATTCACATAGTCTTTGTGATTCAAAAATGAAAATATAAAAAACATTAGGATAATTTAGATATATCTACACTACCTTTTGGTTTCCACTTACTTTGTTCCCAAATTTTTACAACCTCAATATTAGGCCTATTGCTAGTAAATTTACTGATGGGAGACATAGTTCATTTATTAATGGATCTATCCATCATTGAGTTAGGTATTCTGATAATACATCCCTCATTGTTATTAATGGGATATAACTCTATAAAAGAATAATATTCTAAATAATTATTACCTTTGAATAGATCCATCAAATATTTTAGGTCATTCATCCCATCCTTTTTAGAGCAGGCATTTTCTCCTTTCTATATCTAGCTAATAGGGTCATTGTTTTCTCTCCCCCTAAAAAATAATTATCACTCAAACTAAAAGTTTATCAAATAAAAATGTATATCTATGTAAATGAAATAGAATTATATTTCCAATATAACCAAAGCATGTTGATTCTTCTTAGATATAGTAAAATTTCAATGAATATAAAATAGAAATAAATGAAAGAGTTCAAATTATATCATATACAAAATTCTATGTTTCTAGTTAATTTTAAATAATAATATAGAATAAAATTAATCCTAACATCTAAATCATTTTGAAGAAACATGAATTAATTTTTTCTCTATATTTGTATTTTATGAAATAACTCATATTCACTAATTCAAAACATAAATAACTAATGATAGAAAAAAATTCACATGTTTAATTACTATAGGTAATCTGAATATATAAAATTATATTAATTTATGATAATGATAACTTTTAAAATAGAAGTAGAAATCTCTATTTAAATAAAAAGTATTATAAAAGAGCAAATTGTAAATACTTTTATCTATTCATTATATTTCAAGTAATGTGGATGACATAAATATATAGCTATTTAAGATAATGATATTATTTTTAGGAGAAGCAGTGGTTGGTATTTAAATAACACTTATGCAAAAAGATAAAATGTAAATAGATTGTGCCAGTCAATACATTATAAGATTTGTGTATTTTATAAAAATATATTTCATATAATGATATTGTTTTGAATAGAAGTAGTGGCTACTATTTAAATAAAGGTTATTGAAACAGGGCTAATCATAAATAGATTTATCTAATTCATATATTATAATTAAAATGAAGTGTATAAAAATATAGCCATTTTAGTTATTAATATTTTTAATGGAAGTAGAAACAACTATTTCAATAAAATTAGTGAAAAAATCAGATTATATATAGTTTTCAAAAGTTCATATATTAAAAATAATGTTCATGTTATAAAGA
Organism: Torreya grandis; assembly: GCA_037957365.1. Lineage (NCBI taxonomy): Eukaryota > Viridiplantae > Streptophyta > Pinopsida > Cupressales > Taxaceae > Torreya > Torreya grandis. The sequence goes on from JARHVA010007356.1 coordinate 169,366, forward strand.
TATATATTTATTTAAGATAATGATATTCTTTTAGGACAAATATCAATCTTTATTTTAGCCCCTTATGATTCTAAACAAACAATTTTTTTAAACAAAGAATTGTACCATTTACATCTTTATTAGTATAATATTTTTATTTATTTTTTATGGGTAAAGATGAGGGTTTTGAAATTCCCCAAAAACTTGTACAAAGGACAATAAAAATATATCATTACCTACTCACTATAAATGCCTCTACCAATGGCACATAAAACAAAAAAGAGACAAGACCCCATAAAAATACCTAGAAAAAAATAAAAAATGAGGATAGAAACTTGAAACATATCCTCATATCCAAAGATCATACCAATTGTAGGAAACCTTCAACAAATTGTTACCAATCTTGATTCAAAACTAACAATAGTTAGGTTTTTCCTAGATCCCAAAACTAGAGAAATCGTATCTTACACAAAAACTACCAACATATGTGAAACTTCTATGAATAAAAAGAGATAAAAAACACTCCTAATCTAGTCACAGATTCCATAACTTCAAACCTTTATCTATCATGAAACTAGTAGAAAATGTCATAAATATGACATTTAGGTTAAAAAATAAATGAAAGTATGGATCTCCATAATATTCTAAATAATTCT
>JARHVA010007356.1:175000-435000 GCA_037957365.1 Torreya grandis
GATCACTTAACATCCAATTTTTTCAAACATACAAGATGAATTAATATGAGTGAATTTTCACAATTAGAAAATAAAAACTTAAAAAATTAAGTTTTATCTTCATAAAACTATTACCACTAGATATTTAGTAGAGACATTAATGAGCATATATTCAAAAATAGTTAAAGAATACATGATGACGATAAAATAGTGTGTGATTTTTTGTTGGGAAGAAAGACTAAAAAAATTGAAGCAATGGATTGTAATGAAGTTAATATGATTTAAAAGTATCAAATTCATGATTCACACTTCCAAAAATTATGGGATACTCTTGGATATAATATATCCAAGATAAAAAGAACATCTATCAATGAGAATACCAATGCTAGATGAAAAGATAAGGGTGTAGAGATAGAGACTATGCTAGAAAGGGAAGTAGATCTATTTGAAAAGTATGTCAAAGCTTTATCAAAAACATTACATGGAAATATAAGGATACAAGTGATTTTACTTGTCTTTTTTTATTTTCATTTTAATTAAAAACCCATTAAATTGCATCACAAATCATGTGATACCACAAAATTAAGAGGTCCTCCTATGTTATTTCTACAATGTGGTATTCTATATTTTAAAAAAAAAGGCATAGTTGATCTATTAACTTGTGTTGGACCCAACACAATGAATTATGTTTGTGTATTTATTGTTCTTTGTTAAATACTGATATTTTTTATTAGGGTAAAACTCTACATAATATAGTAAATAAATCTTAAATGAGGACATTAATATGGGATGTTATAGAATATAAACTGAACATAAAGAATTTGACCATCTTTCATTTTTTGTATTATATTTGGTGTTCACAATTTGATGAAATGATGGAGGAGTAGTTCCTAATGTATTGGTCTCATGATGAGTCATTGAAGCTTATGTACCAAAAAAATATTTATCTCATTGTAAATAGATATCTATTTAAATGTGAAAGTTATTTAGAGTTTTGGAATTATTTATTTTAAAATGTTGCGACGTATATTCAACTCTAGTTGTTATTATATATGTATAATTAAATCCCTTCAAGAATCAATATAAATTTAAAGGAGTTAAGTAATATTCCTTATCTAAAATAATGAATAATATTTATTATTGAGGTATTACCACAATCATCTAACAAATAATCCAACTAAATTTTCATCAAAATTTACACTGATTATCTAAATTATTCTCTGTTAATGTTCCAAAATAATCATTTTTAAATAATTTAAGAGTATACCCATATTTTTTAAAAACATGCTTATTAGAGGCACCCATTGAAAATGAAATGCAAAAGTAGGAAGCAACCATAATCCAAGTGCACATAATTCAAGATGAAAAAGAGAATTCTCATGCATATGTGGAGGCCTCATTAACCATTCAGGGATTGCAGACATGTATTCAAGATCAAATAAGTGTATTATTCCATTACACATTTATTTAATAGATCATTTTAATTGAGGTGGTCTTTTAAAAAAAATATAAGTAGAACCACATTAGAAAGAGACTATAAAAAGCATAGAATCTGTATTATTTAAAATTTAAATATTACAATGTTAATATGTGAATGTATTTATGTCATTCTAATATTTAACAAAAATGGATGCTACTTTATATATATATATATATATAATTTATTTTTTATATTATTATATGTATTTAATTCTTATATCATTTATATGCATTTAATTTTAATAATTATAACTAGTGGTCATTAATTCCAATATATAATTGGTATTTACTTATTTTATGTATTTCATTTAAATATTATTTATTATCTAATATTTATAATTAGCAGAAGTTAATGAAAATATATAATTGGTTGTGCTTTATTATATGTATTTCATTCTAATAAATGTTATATGTAAATAGAAAAAATAGAAAAAAAAATATTTAATTAGAAATGGGTGTAAGAACCCTTTGGTTAGGTATTGGAAAACTTGCCATAATTTCTTTTTCTATTTTGATATCTCACTTGCAAAAGGTTTTGTACTTGTCCTTATTATTTAACAAGTTTGCATTAATTTGATAAAAGTTATGTGTATGATAATAGTACTACCTTTACTAAAATAATAATCATATATGGAAACAATCCTTCCTTGTTTTAATTTCTATTATTGTAAAGTTTATATACACATTTACATCGTATAATTAGATTTCACACTTATTTTTAAATCAAGGTATGCATCATAAAATATATTTATATTATAAGTGTACAAAAAATGATTAATTCAAAATGCATATTTTCTCTCATCACAAGAAGTTAAAGTATTTTTTACCATAAGAGAATAAAGATACATTTATTTTTCATTTCAATTACCACAACAATAAAACCTAAGTATATAAGTCACAAGCATATTAATGATCCAAAATTCCATCTTTGAATAACATATAAAAAAAATATGATCACAATGGAATAATAAAATAAAGCATTTACAACATTATTACAATACCATGCTCAATACAACACTCCATTGTAGTTGTCTATCTAAGATGTGTGAACAAGTCTTCATAGTGAAATCCTCCTGTTTAATAATAGATTATTATTGCTAAAGACCACAAAAAAATAGATGAGATAAAAAATCATTGGAGGTATTTTAATCTAACTATATACCCTTTCATATCTCCCACACTCTTCTCATCCCCTAACGCTAGCCCTTCTCTTCCAAAAAGGTACTAGATACATATGACTGACAAGTAGAGATAATCCTATAAGGTAGAGATAGTTTAGAAATTTTCTCCATAAAGTATAATAGGTTTGAAATACTTTTCCATGAAGTATAATAAATTTAACATATTTATTCCCACAATATAACATGTTTAATACATTACATCCCACATTTGAAAAGGTTTGACATCTTTATTCCCATAATAGAATAAGTTTAACACATTGATCACAACAATATAAAAGGTTTGGCCTACTAATCCATGCAGTAAACTAGTTTTAACTACTAATCCACAGTAAAATTATTTTACATCTTGCCCCACATAATAAATTGGATTAACTTACTATTCCATGCAATAACATATTTTTAACTTCCATATTTATCTATGAAGAATCATAAAGTATCCAAACACCCAAATTTTCTTAAATGTCATACTACAATTTATATTACATGGAAACTTTTCATTTCAACAACGATTCAATGATTATCAATCAACCAAGAAAAGATAAACCATACCCAAATCCAAACTTGAATTCCTAATCCTAGGTTTATTAAGGTTTAACCGTCCAATACTATTGTTTTCTCAATGAGATTTAAATCCATCTTAAAATCAATATTCAATATTAATAAGAGTTTCATATCCCCAATTCATGATATACTATATACTCAAGTTTCAACATTCCATATGATAAATTATCAACCAACAAAGTTCACAATCCATTATAAAATTATAAATATCTAATTTATTTATATTCCAGAATTACACTTTCTTTAAGATGTAAAAATATTATTCAAATCAACATAAGGTATTAGGTTATCTCATATCATTTTAATGGGTTCCCATAACCCAAGTCCAATAAAATGCCTTCAATTAAAAGAGTATACATTGATCAAGTTATAACATGTTCTCATAAGCATCCCATTCTATTTTTTTTTTTTTTTTTTTTTAAATAATTTATTACTAAAAATATCAACCATACGTTAAATGTGAAGTCTCTAACCAAGTAAATATGGTAAGCTAAATTGTGACACATAAAAATCACACCTAAAACCAACCAACATATATAATAAAACACGTATGTTTTTATATGAAATAAACCTAGGTGAAATAGGTTTCATATTAAATTTTATCTAAGACTTCATTAAAACACAAATTCAAATGATATGTCATAGTATTAGGTTTACAAAAAAATTGTAAAATTTAAAGCTATCCATCTTACTATAGGTATCACAAAGCATTATTAGGTGTCACGGGTCTATGAAAATTACTATTTATAAGGTGATAAAAATCACCACCTTTCAAGGATAAATTTTCTCAAGAATGCCTTACTATCATCATAATATAGTAGCCAAAAGGATAAAAATGACCTAGGTAATTCTTTCTAACACCACTTTATGTTATCCACCAAGTAGTGAGTTACCCACTAATAGATTAATACCATAATTTAGATCCATTTGTCACAAAATATTTCATGACTAATTCAATAATCATAAGTATGGATATACCCTACCATATTAAATTAAAATTTGATCTCTTGATAAGGTGAGATTAAATAACCATGATATGTTACTGTCACTTTAGTTTGCAATCACACTTTTTCATTACCATAAGAAGGTTACATTATCCCATCTCAACACTAAAGTATAAGTTTCCTGCTCAAAGGTATCACTGAAAGTGTATTATAACTAAATAAAAGTCCTCAATTCCATATGATTATAATGTATAATATGTATTATTAGTTTTACACACCCCTTATGATGGGAATCCATCAAAAAAGTAGCAGAAAAAAATGTAGCAGTTAAAAACACAGTGTGAAAAATGTAGCAATGATAAAATGTAGCAAGGAAAAATGTAGTTAGGATAAAACATCACAGGAATAAAACATAGTAAAGGATGCTCTCACATAGAAGATGACAAAATTTTAAACCTAATGAAATCACATTTTCCTCTATTATTTTGCTTGTAAATTTGGCGTATTAGATTTACACCATGAATGTTAACTACTATCAACAAAATGAACTAGACAACAAATAAACAATGTGATAATCAATAAAATGTCCTAATTATGCTCTTTGAAACAATTTTGTGACATTACCAGCACTGATACATTTTTCCTTACCATGTTTTGTCCTCACAATGTTTTTGTCATACTACATTTTTGTCACACTACATTTTTACCACTACATTTTTTACTATTACAATTTTTTCTGCTATGTTATCACATAAAGCCCTTATGATGAGTGTGGATTATATGTTAGTAATGCGTGGGTTTAAGGTTTCAATTTATTTTAATGATAAAATCAATTTCAAAGTCCACACCTCAAAACATCTAACATGATTAACACACACAAACATGATCATTTCATAACCAAGTTCCTATATTTAATAATCAGTTTAGTCTTGAAGTTCCCTAAGAGTATACTCAATTTATGCATCTTAACCAAAGGATAAGAAGATTTCCTAAAGGTATAATAATTCAGATTAGTTTCCATAATTTGATCACATAAGTTTGGTGAATTTTGCATTCTAAAATCATACAAAAATGATTTAAATAACTCCCTTTGTTATTTTCTAGAATAACTCCTTTCATGTTCTAATTTGAAACATATAATTTTATTTGGATCATATCAACATAATATGGTTGTGTGTGTGTGTGTGTGAGAGAGAGAGAGAGAGAGACACACTAGGATACCATTAGCATTAGCATTCTTATTTGTGTCCATATTAAAATATATTCATTAAATTAATAAATTTTTTCATAAAATATGCCCATAGAATTTAAATCCTTAGAGGGACTAGGATACCATTAAGATTAGTTGATAGGGTAAGAAAGAAGCTAAAAAGTGTGCCTCATACATTATGCTCATTTTTGATCAACATTACTATATGTATTTTTGTTAAAATTTATTGTTTACTCAAATTATATGTTTTCAGGTGTATTATTTTAAATCACAATGGGAGGCCATTGGTTTCCATTTTCAAGATCCATTTAAATAGGTTTATATCTTATTGTAAATGGTTTATAAGATTCAAATAAATATAATCACCATGGACAAATAAATCATGTATAACACACTAGACTTTGTTTTGTAAGGTGTGAATGATAAGCTAGGACACTATAGCCATATTGATTAATAATGATTACATAGTATTTTAATATTTTGGTATGTTACAAATAATAGCATTATTTGTAAGTTAGTATAAGGTATTACCATATTATAATTCAGGTTATAATAAAAATATTATGGAAAATAGAAGTGAAAGATAAATTAAAAAATTAACTAAAACATGCCTAGAGCTACTTAAAGGAAAATAGAAATATATATATTAAGGATATTGATAGAATAAGAAGTAATATTTATCAACATAATATTATAGAATGTACATCTACTCTCTTGGTTTTTTAGGGGTAGATTGATTAAGTTATAGAAAGGTAGAGATATCTGAAGAGAGTCGAGAAGCTTATAAATGGGAATAATCTAGAAATGGAAATACTCTAGAGGATGGAATAATTTATAAAAGTGGATGATTGATCCAGATGACAATTCAAGTGATAATTTGGGTGACGGTTCTATCCCAATTGATGACAGAACTTTTAGGATCCATAACTTTTGCACCGTAGCTCCGATTGACTCCTTGTTTGAACCATTGGAAAGCTAAGAATGAGGAAAATGTGGTGAGATGACACATAGCTTTGCTTAGTGGTTTTTGACCCCTAAAAACCCAATGGAAGTTACCCAAATTTTAATTTTAGTAGTACAATCTAAAAATAGTAAGTTTTTAAAAATAGTAATTCTTTGAATTCTGTATTATTTTAAATCATGGAAGTCAAAGAACTTAATCTCCCTCAAGAATGGTGACCTTCCACATCCTCCTCCTACCTTAAAAATGTGTATAAATAAATATGTAACTTGAAATGGAAGATAGACATCTCTTCTCAGAGATAAGCATATGTTTGTATTGTAATCTTGAGTAATAAAACATCTCTTCTCAGAGAATTCATTGTTATTGTGTTATTTTCATGTTCTTGACATATTTTTGAATCATAAATTTTGAGTTTTGGATCAATGATTCTCAAAGAAGACAAAAAGTATCCTATGTGGAATAATCATTATTACAACACCCCATATAATGTTTATTTGGGTTACAAGATTCTAATATGGATCCTGATAACTTCATTTGATTAGGTACCCATTTAAAAAGAACATTATTTCACCTAAGGCTTCATATGTACATGAAGATGAACATGCACAAGATATACCATGTCTTAAAATTTGACAAATTTAACTATAGATATTGCTTTAGTGAATATATTTGAAACTTAATCTTCTATTCCAAATAACCTTAACTCTGGCAATTTTTCATATATTAAGTCATGAATAAAGTGAAGTGCACCTAAATATGTTTTGATATAGCATTGAATAGATGATTTTTTTCCAATTTGATAGTGCTTTGATTATAATAAAATATAATAGTTGGATTATTTTGAGGTAGATGAACTTCCTTGAGCAATATTATTAGCCACATATCTTCTTGAGATGCCTTCAAAGAACCAATATATTTATCCTCAATAGATGAGAGAGACACTATATCCTACTTCTTACTTCTCCATGAGATTGGACCTACACAAAGGTAAAATGCATATCCTGAAGTTGGTTTTTTATCATCTACCTCACCTACATGATATAAATCTATATATCTCACTAAGGTTGTTCCACTTCCTTTTTTTATATTAATTTCCAAGTTGATATGTACTTGTAATAGACATTATGATTTTAGTGGATTATTTCTAATGGTCAACATGAGTATCTAGCATGTATCTAGAAATAATGTCAACTACATATGCAATATCTATTCTAGTGATGGTGAGGTATAAGAGATTACCAATAAGTTGTCAATAAAATGTTCCATCTATTTTATTCAAATTACAGTTAGTAATTAATTTTAATCAAACTTTACATGGTGTACTAGCTAGTTTAGATTAGTGTAGGTTTTTATTTTTCCCTATTTTTAGTTAGGAAAATTGTATTTCTTGTGCTTACTTGGAGTTTTCTTACATTTGTGGGATAGGCTAGCTTATGTGGAGACGTGTGTCATGGATATGTCATAGGTTTCATAAGAATTTCATAAGTAACTCCCTTGATGGGAGTTACTTCTCTATTCTTAGCACCTTGTCACCACCTTTCATGGAGGAGTTACAATCTATTCTTGGGGTGCCTTGGCCACCTTTTATGGAGGAGTTAATTACGTGCTCTTCTATATGTATTCTTCACTTTGGCCATCTCATGTTAATCAGATATTGGGTTTTCTCCTATTTTTTCTTGTGCAATTTATCTTCTTGTATAATTTCAAATTGCTTTAGCATCTATGTGGTGTGCACTTGCTTCATCTTGTGTGTTCACGTCTCCATTGCATTCACATTATCTAGATTCTGGCAACAACTCCGATATGGTATCAGAGCCAACCCAGTAATCATGTGTCTGGTTATGCTATTAGTTTGTTTTGAAATCAAGAAGAGTGGAGTTTTCTTTATTTTTTTAATTTCTAAATTTGATCTAAAATTTAAAAAAAACAACTTTCAATATCTTTTCTTGTATCTTTTCCTTGGGATCCTTGGCCTTTGGGTGTCTTGGCAATCTTATCCTTAGTCTTTATAGGCACAACATCAAATTTAGATGCTAGTTTTGCTTCAGCTCAGGTGCCATTGTTGTGTGCAGGGAGCAGAGGGAGGAGCAACATCAGCCATGCCAAGTAGCCGTACAACATCCAACATGCAGGTGCGTAGTGAGAAAAATCAAGACTGTCTTTCTCTAAAAATCGTGCCTTATTCTAGTCTTATTCTGCATGTCAGACCTGCTATGCATTGAGAGGTCTGCAGATTATTCTTTTACTTTTTTTTGCCAGCAAATCAGAACTATTTTTTTTTAAAAATGGCACCCCTTCCTTACTTGGCGTCCCATGTGGACCCTTGGACACTTGGCATCCATCAAATTGTCTTTTGCTTTATTTTTTTTAGTTAAAAACTGACCTGTTAAAAAAAATTAGTCAATTTGACTAAATATTAAGTTTTTTATACAATTCGATAATTTGGGGGTTTAGATTTAAACTTGTATCTTCAACCTACGAAGACGAAGGGTGAGGCCCGAGTTGGCAGGAAGCCAATTCCCCCTCACAAAGACCTCCTTTGGATATCTCACTTTGTGTCGAATCCAATGAGTGGTTGGAAGGCCACTTTCTCTCTCAAAACAGGCATTTTTTTAATGTTTTAGTGCTTTTTTTACAAAAACACTAGTTTATGGGAAAATTGAACCTTTAATATCTTGCAAATGGTAGCTCAGATTTGGGTGCCATTTTTTGCAAAAGTGTTTATAATTCAATTATCCACAATGTAGGATTGTTATTTGTCAAAAATTCACTAGTTTATAAAGTGCCTAAAATTTAGATCTCTCAGGATGCATTTTCGGCTGAGTCCGATGTCCTATTTGCTTATAGTCTTGCACTGATTGCTCTAAGACACATTCTCAGTTGAGCCTGATGTCTTTTGAGTGTGCACTTTCATATTTTTAGGGGGTTCAACATTTCAGTGGGGTGTGATTGCTTTTCACAACTTGTAAATCTTTGCTTTCATTCTCCTTTCTGCATAATTTCACAACTTGCAATCAACACAACTTCACCTAAATTCAGCTTAAAATGGATTTTTTTAAACTTAAACCCCTAACACCCTTCAAGTATCATGAATGGAAGGTTAAAATTTTAATCATTCTTAGAAGCACAGGATTGTATAGGATCACCATGGGTACTGAAGTAGAACCCAACACTAATGCTAAAAAGGTAAAATGGTACAACCGTAGTGATGGAGTCTATGGATTACTGAGCTTGTCTGTATCTCCAAAACTTCTCTTCCATTTAGGAACCTCCAAGACTCCTAAAGACATATGGGACACCTTAAAACTCTTATTTGGGAAGCTTGATGAGATGAGAGGTCATGAGCTTGAAAATGAACTCATAAGTCTAAGTCCTAGCAACTTTGACACCCTACATGACTTCTTCACTAATTTTAAGGCCCTTATAATACAATTGAAAGAATGTGGGATAGAGAAGAAAGATGATCATCTCATCCTTTTGATTCTCACAAAGTTAGGTCTAGCCTATTTAGTCTTTGTCTCCACTTTCCATGCCACAAAAAGTGCCCTTGGCACTACATGGAAAATGCCTTCTTTGGATTCATTCATTGCTGACTTGACTAGGTAGCAAGATAAGCTAATTCAAATGGGCACAATGAAGTCTACTCAACCCCAAGCCTTGATAGCTGGAAATGGTAAGGATAAGACTTCAACAAAGGAGAAGAAGAAAAAGAACAAGCACCAAGAGAAGAATAAAGAAAACAACAATCCTGCCAAAAACAACATTGAGTCTTCCTCCTCCAATGCTAAACCTAATAAGGAGAAGGTTAAGTGTGCCTATTGTAAAAAGACAGGGCATGATGAACATAAATGCATGAAGAAACAAATAGATCACCTAACTCTTCTTCTAGAGAAACACAACATAGGTGTTCCTGAGTCCATCAAGTAGAATTCATCTACCCAAGATTCTACCAAGGCAAAAGGAAAGGGTAAGGAAAAAGAAAAGGGCAAGGCCCTTGTAGATACTACAACTTCTACAACATCATGGGTCATTGATTCAAGTGCTTCTCACCACATGGGCTCTTCACTAGTTGAGTTTTCATCTTTAGAGCCTTATAGCATGATTTCAATTATCTTGGGTGATGACACATCAATTTTTGTTGCAAGGAGAGGGTCAGTTGAAATGGAAGGAGAAACATTCAATAATGATCTAAGTGTTCCGTTTCTTTCAACCAATCTCCTATCAGTGTACCAAATCACTCACATTGGTCGGGGCATGAGAGTTGAGTTTTCACTAGATTCAGTGGCTATTAGGAAGTTGCATAGTGATATTATAGTGGTAGTGGGTAGGGCAGATCACCAAGCAAGGTTATACACATTCTCACATTTTACACCTGATTCTTCTCCAATGGCATTGCTAACTCATTCAGATGGAGTTAGCAAACTATGGCATGAGTAGTTTGGCCACCTTAACTACCGTTACCTTAAACAACTTTGCAAAAATGACATGATCATGAGCTTGCCTCGTGTCCAATTATCAAAAGGACTTTGTGAGGGGTGCTCCCTTGGGAAGCATCCTAAAGCAAAATTTGATAAAGGCAAAGCTTGGAGGGCTTCATAACCTTTGGAGTTAGTCCATAGTGATGTATCAGGACCCTTTCCCAAACCATCTTTCATAAGGGCCAAGTACATCCTCACTTTCATTGATGATTTCTCTTGCTACACTTGGATATATTTTCTCAAACAAAAGTCTGAAGTGTTTGAAAATTTTCTAGGCTTCAAGGCTCTTGTTGAGAAATAGAGTGAGAAATCCATCAAGGTTCTTCAAACTAATAATGGAGGGGAGTATGTCAGCAACAGGTTTGAACAGTTTTGCACCATAGAGGGGATTGATTTGTAGTGCACAGTCACTTATAGTCCTTCATAGAATGGGGTTGCAAAATGCAAAAATAGGTTCTTGAAAGAGATGGGTAGCTGTATGATTCACTCCAAATCCTTAGCACCATAGTACTAGGCTGAAGCCATCAATTGTGCTTGCTACATTCAAAATAGGGTTCCTCACAAAGCTTTAAAAGGGATAACACCCTTTGAAGCTTGGCATAAAAGGAAACCTGATGTTGAGCACCTTAGGATTTTTGGATCCCCAGCCATGGCAAGCATATTGAAGAAGAAATGCAAAGCTATGGAATGTCAGTCCAAGCCTTGCATCTTTGTAGGATATCCAAATGGTATCAAGGGATATCACCTTCTAGATCTAGTCACTCATGAGTTGTTCATCAAGAGAAGTGTCCACTTTCAGGAGAGTCCTAGAGACTTAACACTTGGCACTTCTTCTCCCTCATCAGATTTACTTCTTCATGATTATTCCTCATCAAATTTAGATCAGCCACATCAAGTTCTCGAGTTAGAGACATCTTCTTCTTTGAGTTCAGATAACGAGGATAGTGATGCAATGTCATCCACCTCTAGTCAATCAGAGGATGAGGAGTTAGCACCTGACTCACCTACTTTTGGGCCACTTTGGGCTAGACAGACACTTGAGAGTGATGGCACTTGGGTAGGAGATCCCGCAGATGATAGATGTACTAGGGGGATTTTCAGAGAGATCCACATGCCTTCTTTGCTTTAGTTTCAGATCCACACACTTTTCGAGAGGCATTAGGGGTACCTGAGTGGGATAATGCTATGGAGGAAGAATATTCTTCCTTAATCAAAAATCACACTTGGGACTTGAATTCACTTCCTAAGGGAATAAAGATGGTTTGATGTAGGTGGATATATCAAACCAAGTTTGCAGTAGATGGGTCGGTTGATAAGTACAAGGTGTGATTGGTTGCCAAGGGTTTTTCACAGGTGGCAGGCATTAACTAATCAGAGACCTTTGTACCCATTGTAAAGATGAATTCTATCTGACTCACCTTGGTTATTGTTATAGCACATGGTTGGGATGTGCACCAGATGGATGTGAAGAGTGCCTTTCTTCATGGAAACCTAGAGGAGGAGATCTACATGGAGCAGCCACCAAGATTTGTTTAGGATTATTCCTTAGTATGTAGACTTAGGAAATCTATCTATGGCCTCAAACAGGCCCCTTAGGCATGGTATGTCAAGATGGATTCCTTCCTTCTCACAATGGGTTTCACTAGGTGCCATTCTGACCCCAATGTCTACTTCTTGTAGCAGAATGACTCGCTCCTAATTTTGGTTCTATATGTTGATGACCTTTTGATCACCGAGAGTTCTTCATCGGCTATTACAACTGTGAAGGTATCTCTCCAAGATAGATTTGACATGACAGACTTGGGTTTATTGCACTACTTCCTTGGCATCGAGATCTCATAGTCAGATTCAGGGATTTCTCTTGCACAGCCTAAGTATGCTTTTGATTTATTATCTTGATTTCACATGGCTGATTTCAAGCCATCTCTAACTCCCTTTATATCAGGAGTCAAGCTTGAGGTTGACTGTTCTTCACCATTGATTGATGCTACTTGGTATCGATAACTTTTTGGTAGTCTCATTTACTTGACTCACACTAGGCTCAACATATCATATACAGTGGGACTTGTCTCCAAATTTATGCAAGAACCTCATGAGCTACATTGGAAAGTAGCTAAGAGGATCTTGCATTACATACAGGGTTCACAAAGATACATGATTCATTATAGATTTGGCATAGAGGTTGACTTGGTTGGATATACAGATTCAGATTGGGCTGGTGATTCATAGACTTTCAAGTCTACTTCTAGTTATAATTTCTCTCTAGGTTTTGTTCCTATCAGTTGGTCTAGCAAGAAGCATAATGCTATTGCTATATCATCAATAGAGGTAGAGTACAAGGGAGTTTTTAATGCAGCTACTAAGGCTATTTAGCTTCAAGGGATTCTTTCTGAGTTTGGCATTCCTATCAGGCAGCCCACCATCATTTATTGTGACAACTAGAGTACCATTTATATTTGCAAGAATCTGTTTTAGCACCAGTGGACCAAGCAAATAGAGATTCACATGCATTTCATTTAAGAGCTTATTCATAGTCAAGTCATTGACTTGATATTTTTCCAGTCTTTAGAGTAGGTTGCAGACATCTTCACCAAACCTTTCACTGAGAGCAAGTTCATTCATTTATGAGCTCTTCTTGGGGTGCGGTCCAAATCTATAGTAGCATCAACTTTGAGGGGGCCCACTAGCCTCTTCTTTCTTTTATGTCTCTCTTTTGGGGGGGGGGAGTTTTTTCCTATGGGTTTTCTCCTTTTCTCTATCTTATGAGATATTGCATTTGTACATGGGTACCTCATTAGGCCTATTTACTGGGACCCATTTTATATTTCCACATTTCCCACCTAAACTGCATTTATGGGGGTGGATATTAGTGTAGGTTTTTATTTTTCCCTATTTTTAATTAGGAAAATTTTATTTCTTGTGCTTACTTGGAGTTTTCCTACATTTATGGGATAGGCTAGCTTATGTGGAGATGTGTGTCATAGATGTGTCATAGGTGTCATAAGAATGTCATAAGTAACTCCCTTGATGGGAGTTACTTCTCTATTCTTAGCATCTTGTCACCACCTTTCATGGAGGAGTTATAGTCTATTCTTGGGGTGCCTTGGCCACCTTTTGTGGAGGAGTTACTTACGTGGTCTCCTATATGTATTCTTCACTTTGGCCATCTCATGTCAATTAGATATTGGGTTTTCTCCTATTTTGTCTTGTGTAATTTATCTTCTTGTATAATTTCAAATTGCTTTATCATCTATGTGGTGTGCACTCGCTTCATCTCGTGTGATCAGTCTCTATTGCATTCACATTATTTGAATTCTGGCAATAACTGCAATAGTTTACACTCAAGCATCCTAAATTTTATTAATACATCAATGGCATATTTTGATTGAGAAATAAATATTCTATTTTTTTTGACATACTTGCATAGCCAAAAAGTAATGCATTAGTCCTAAGTCATTTATCTCAAAATCCTTTTTAATTTGATCCTTAGTGTCTACAATGCATTGCATATGATCTCCTATAATAATTAAATCATCAACATATAGTACAATAATAACAATTTTTATGTCAATATGCTCTACATACATATCTGGATCAAGTTTGCTTTTTGTGAACCCTAATTCTAGAAAGTACTCATTTATTTTTGAATATCATGACCTTGGTGCTTGTTTAAGACCATATAATGACATTTTTAATCTAGAAAGTAGATTTTCTTCACTAGGTTTAACAAATCCAAGTGGTTGATGCATGTAAATTTATTCCTTTAAGTCACGATCATTGTAAGAAATCACTTTTCACATCTATTTGATAAATTTTCTATCCAAATTTTAGAGACAAATAAATTATTTTACAAATATATGTCATCTTAATAGTATGAGAAACAGTTTTGGTAAAATCAATACCTTATTTTTGTGAGAATCCTTTGGCCACCAATGTTGTTTTTTTCTTCTCAACATCTCCATCTGAGTTGAACTTTTTATTATATGTCCATTTTCATCCAACTAAATTCTTCCTTTTTGCTATAACACACAACTCCCAAGTGTCATTTTTCATTAGAGAATCATATTCATTTTTGCATAGTTGCATACTATTTAGTTTTTCTATTTGCATCTTCATATGTGTTTGATTCATCCATCTGCATCACTGTAGTCATAAGAGCATAGTCAGAAAATAAATTCTTAGGGCCTTTTTGATATTTTTCATCAATACTCATTATCTTTCCCATATTCCTATTAGCAAAAATTTAGCTACCATAAATGAAAATCATTTGAAGCTTTGATGTAATTGATCTTAACTTTGTTGATTACCATTATGAAGGTCTTGTATTAGTCATTAATGATATAGTATGATAGGTATCATGTCTTACTTATCATATCACAAGGTCTTTTAAGATGGTCTATTTAGTAGCTGAGTCAAGTCACTTTGTCTTGTCATCAAAGAGTCATTATTTTAAAGCCTTCTTTATGTGTTTAGCATTGTTTGAGGAAAATTTGACAAGGTTGAGTTTAAGTGGAAATCATTTCCATGAGTAAGAATTCTCAAGGAGACAAGGTGGTAACCTTAAAAAGAGAAAACATGGTCTAAAGCTGATTAAATTGGTCAAATAAGTAAAACTAGTAAGTTGATCATATTGGTTTTCAATCGAATTGGAGAATTTAAGGTAATTGTGACAAAATTAAGGTATTTTATTACTTTAGTCTTAATGTACATTCTAATGTTGAGATGACACTTACTAGAAAATAGAAAATGTGAAAGTTATATCATGTAGTGAGGGTATTTTAAAGTCAAAAAACACATTGGTAATGACATCATACTTGTACTTATTTGTGCACATCCTCTAAAGGTCTTACATAACTGATTTATAACATTAATATTCCTTTTATAACTTCCATTCACCATTTTCCAACGTACAAATGAGGAGTTTTAAGATAGATATAGGAAAATAAAGATGGGAAATGTTTTTTCATGTTGTTCTTCCTTTGTACAAGTCAGGAAAAGCTTCATGATTGTCTAGTTCATCATCTCTATCAGTTTAAGAAGGAAAAATGGGTAGAATATTGAAGAAAGCAGGTTTTTGGAGGAATTTTTATAGGGAGTTTCCATTGAAAGGCAATTCCAATATTCTCTAAGCATCATACTAGTCCATTAGATATAAATCCATGTAAAGGAGTGATATGTAAGTCCAATCATGTAAAAAAACTTACTTTCATTCCTATTGAGCTCTTGAAAAACTCATAATGGTCACTTTCATATGCTCATTCCATATAGGAGAGAGAGAGTCAACACCTAAGCTCATATCTAGAGATGAGGACCCTTGTTCCCTTCTAATTCATGTCATAGTTAGTATTTTCATGACCTAAGTTTTATGAATGATTGATAATAAGGTCGAGTGGTCTTAAACCATACAAAACCCCTACTAGTTCAGGTTTCTTGTTGTGGTTGTATTTGGTATACTGTTAAAGACATGAGGACAATGGGAGAGGATCTATGGGGTCTGAGGGGTCTCCAAAATACACCATTAATAAAAGAGAAGTTACATGTATCTATTCTCAAGAACCCATTTCTAGTGATTAGAGTGTGCATGAAAGGAATGGTGATAGGTATAACCATAGTAATATGAGGGTATTTAATGCATAGATAAGATAAGAATTTTTTTTATCACAATTTGTTTGATATCATAAAGTTATGAGATATAGATTCAAGAAAATATCATTATTATACATGTTAAGTATGATTATGTTAATGTATGGGCAGGATAAAAAGGTCTGAGTCTTGTTTGAGGGCTTTGTGATCATCTTGGGAGTTGCTCATACCTTTTATAGATTTATGAAACACTTCACCCAATTATCATAGAATATCCAAAGAATTGATGAAATCAAATCATGTAAACAGGATCATCAGTTGGATCCAAGACAAATTATAAGACCAAATACAATTGCATAAGTAGAGATAGGTGTTTGTGAGCATTTTGAATGTCTTGGAGAGGGTTTTGACCTTATCAATAGGTATGAGGGTCATGAAATAAGTCATAAGTTAGGATAATATATGGTTCATAATGCCCATATTGATCAATTAGACTCAATAATGATATATCACAAACAATATAAATCTCTAAGTCTAACATAGACCTAGAGGCCTGTTAAAAAGGAGAGTTAGAGAAGGTATATTTATGATGTGGAATAAAATGTTTGGAAGTTTGTGAATGTAAGGATGAGTATGATTAAGCTCTTCATACTTAAAAAAATAATCAAAAAACTAAAAAATAGTTTAGAGGGACTCAAATATTCTTCAAGAAAACTAAGTCAAGATCCTAAATGAGCACCTACAACCAAATGGTAGTTTTGGCATAAATGTGCAAAAGATGAAAAGTTGGATTAAAAATGACATTCAAAGTTGGTGAGGAATGTGAAAAGGTAAGGATGAAATTTTATTAGGATCATAAAAGTGAAGAAGGTTCATAATTTATCAAGATGAAACATTGAAGAGAAGTAAATAATCCTAATAGAACCTAAATGACTGTATACAAACCTACCTATATGAGTGTGTAGTATGTGTGTTAGATGGAGACTCATAGGTCATTAGAATTATGATAAATTATAATTAGAATTGTCATAAGTTCCAATTAGATAATGATTAAAATATTTACATAGGTGTGAAATAGATTGAAATAATCAAGAAGAATCATTTTGGATGTTGAGAAGTTGACAAATCCAAATGACTACCAACATGGCTAATGGAGAATTTCAAGTTTGTATCCAATAGTTTGAAGATAACACATGAAATTTATGTATTATGTTTGGATTTTTAGTGGTAAAAAAAGGTTTTAAAATTCATGTTAGTGTCTCCCAAACAATATATAACTCATTTCAAGTGAATAATATGCCAAAAACACAAAAGTTAGGGTTAAACTACCTAATTGCCTACAAACCCTCAAAGTATGAAAATCAAGTTGCAGAATATTTTGGAAATTCAATGTATATTAGAGATAATTAATAAACATGGTATAAAATTATATAGACCTATTTTAATTATTGACAACCAATAAAATACATTTGGAAGGTTTTAGACCAAAAAACTTCCTTTCTCAGTCCTATACACAGTCTTGCAAACCCAAGAGGCTAGTTTTGAAGCTTAGAAGCTCCATTAAGAAAATGCATGGTGTAAAATGGATATTAGAGGAGTTAAGTGGTGTTTAATACTTATTATTTATGGCATTGGTCCATTTATTGAGATAATTTGTAGTTTGAATAATCTTTAGGAGGATTGAGCACTAAAAACCCTCTTTTCACCTTGTGAAAAACTTGAGAAGGTTCATGTTTTTGATTAGATATCAGAGGATAAATTGCATGGAATAAAATGGTGTTATGGGATGTTATCCACCCATTTCCATATCAAATAATGTAATTAATTCATCTATACATATCATTACCTTTATAAATCATTAATAATAGCAAAACAAGCCTAAAACCCTCTCTAAACACTTTTAAGAGATCGATGGAGGTATAAGTACTTATAATGACCTAAAATTACATTTAATGACCCTACAAACACTTTTAAGACCTATATACACCTAATGAAGTCACAATCTAGCATGTGTGAGAGAAAATGTACCAATATATGGCCTAGAAGATTGCCTTTGGAAGCTATTTTGTAGGGTTTTGAATTTAACAAGTCTTCCTAACTAGTGGTAGAGGATTATTAAACCAATAAATAGGTATTTTTATCCCTCACAATTAATTTTATAGGTATGTATATGGATAATATTATTTTCAATTGGTCAACAAGGCCTAAGAGAAAAAGGTGATCAATCTTGCATCAAGATGGTTGAATTATAGGTCTCTAATGGCAGAAATGAATGTGAAGGAATATGAATCTAAGTTTAAATCTTGTATAGATAAGAGAAGACTTGAAGTGGACATATATGGCATTATATTAATACAACATAAACATAATCAAGAGTACCACATGTAAAGATAAAGACTAGTAACTCTTAGACCAAGAATGGGAAGTTTTATGAATGGGGTTAATGAGTCATAAATAAGGTCAAGGGTCACTACACACTACCCTTGATGATGGAGAAGATAAAATCAAGGTGAAAAATGTTTAATTATTTCTTAGGACTAATCTTTAAAAAAATTCTTTATGCTAACTTGCCTCATCAACAGAGGACATTTGTCACATGCAACTCTTAGGCATCTCCTCTCTCTCCTCATATTCTTCTATATATATGTTTGATTTTTGCATTGAATGTATCCTTTGGATGATTATGATAAATCCATACTCAAATAAATTCTTTTACTAAGACTTTTAATATTGAATAAATTTATTTCTTACCTTTTTAAAGTTTGTAATTAGTATACTTGTGTGATTTTTGATGAATGCTAGTAGTAGTACTTTCACTCTCTCTCATTTGTCCTCTCCTACCTATTTAAAAATGTATTTTTTATTGAAGGTCACATGGTGAGTTTGGATAGTCTTGCATATTCTAGAAGTGGATTTAGTCATTATTGTCTTCCTTATGCTTCTTGATTATCCCTTTTATTCAATGAATTGTTTATGATTTCCATGTTGAAATACTCATGATTGAAGGTACCTATTGGTTAGTGTGATTATATTCAATCCTAATTCATGTTCTCATTGAACTATGGTCAAGTGAAGGGTTTTAATTTGGTGCATCACCTCCCTAGTTTATTTTGCTTTCAGTTATGTCTCCCTTTTCCCAACAAGCAATAGGTCTAGTAGTAGTTTTAGGGTGATAACATCAAGGGAGATAGACTTATCTAGTAAGATTTACCTCATTGATAAGGCCACCCATAAACTAGAGGTGTCTCCATGATATCACTTAAGTGAGGATTTTTGAAAACTCTCCTCAAGGGTGCAAATTTTGATAATAATAGTTCATTTCATCACTTTCACTTGATGCTTCAGTTTGATTTTGATCTCCTCCTATAGATGAAGACAAATGTTCATTTGAATCATTATTATTGATATGTTCATCCTCCTTGATTAGAATTGGAGGGGAAGATGGTTTAGGGACATCATCATTTTAAATATTTTCACCAAACCACACATTTTTTTGATATAAATTTTTCCTATTTTAGAATTACACAACCTATAAGATTTTGATTCCTCACTATATCCAGTTATCATTTATTTTTCACATTTTTATATCATTTTTTTCATTTTTTATTAGGAATATGAGCATAAGCATTTAAACTAAACACTCAAAAGTGAGAGACAGTAGGATTTATACCACCTCAACTCTATTTTTTGTTTTAATTCATTACTACTTTAGTGGAATTTATATTTAGAATATATGCATCTATATGAATTTCTTCAGAGAAATGTTTACTATCCATTTTTTTAGAATATAGCATGTATCTAGACATTTCCATTAGTATTTTATTCTTTATCTTGGCAAACCCATTATTTTGATTTTTGTAGGAAACTATAGACGATTTCTTTACACCATTTTATTTTTAATATTTAAATAAGGCATTGTTAATATATTCTATTCCCCTATCTAGTATTATTATCTCTAAGTGTCTTGCACTTTATTTTTTAGCCAAGGCCTTAAATTCTTTAAACATAACAAACACCTCACTCTTATTTTGTAATAAATACACCCAAGTTATTCTACTATATTAATATATGAAATCAAGAACATACCTCGATCCAATGAGATATGGTTATCAAATGGCCCCATTATATCACTATGAACTAGATGTAATGGAATCTTAGCTCTTCATGATTTTCCATGAGGGAACATTTCCACATGTTGCTTTCCCATAGCACAACCTTCACAAACATTTTGATTTTGAGAGATATTTTTTAGTATATAAACCATGTTCAACTTATTCATAATCCCAAGGCATTGAGAGCTTACTTGTCTCATCTATTCATGGCATTACATGCTCATGTTAGTATGTTTGGAAATGCTACATACATGAATATATTCACACTTTGAAGTAGATTATTTAAACTTGTATAATATATTATCATCTTTTCCAATTTTTGTGACTCTAAAGTTTCCATTTACATATTTGATTAAACACTCATCATTATAAAATTCCATCTTGGATCCTTATTTTATAATCTCAGAAACAAAAAGAAGATTAGTTTTTAAATCTAGGACTCACTTCACATTTTTTAATATACCATTTTCAACATGAACATTACTAGTTCCTTAACTTCTAATACACTTTTATTTTCCATATTTTTTTTCATTAGTGTTATCATTACTTAATGACTCTAATTTATCCTCATTATGAGACATATATTGTGTAGCACTAGAATCAATGACCCAATCATCCTTATAATAACTGTTTGCTTTGAGTGCCACACATATAACATTAATTTTATATTCAACCATATTTACATATTTAATGAACTTCCTTTTTGAATCATTTATTTTCTTATAACATTAATTTTCATGATGGCCTAATTTACCATAATAGTTTCATTTGATTTTGTGATAATTGTGACCCTTAGAGGAATCATACTTGGCGTCTTTCCTCAAATTATTCTCTCTTGAATTGTCATGAAACTTATTGTGTCTAGGCTTTCCTCTCATCATAAAAGCTTAGAACACAACTCTTTAGATGTAATGGGGCCATTATATCATTACTTAAATTATATTTGTCCTTATCTAACCATTTTTATTTATGTATAATCTTAGAACACAACTCTTTAGATGTAATGGTAGTTAGACTATCAATAATATATAAACCCCTTATAAATTTTTGATATGATTTATAAATACTTTGTATTATTATTTACACAAAATCTTTATCATTTATGTTCTTTCGAAGAGATGCAAACTCATTCTTCTTTTCCTTTATTTTTGCTAGGTGAGATAGTAAATATTTTGATTATGATATCTCATATTATATAGTTATATAATAAGGGTCAAGATCCATACATAAATTGAATTTTCATACATTTTATTCAAACCATATACACTTCTATTGTTCTACTAATCCCACATTCTGCAAACAAGAGGATACATCAATTTTTTTGGCCTTAAAACAAGAAAAGACAACACTTTATCTATTAGTGTCTTTGATTGAAATAAGGGAACAAAAATGTGATAGAATAAAAATATGTATGGGAGATGATATGGAATGATATTTAAGAGAAATAGATTTATATACCCTGGGGATAAGGGATGAAATCACAGTGGAAATGGTATGGGTCTGATACCATGATAAAATAAAAGCCAATAATTATTATTACAATATTAAAAAATGTCTAGTTGCTTGAATGGTTTGTAAGGGGTGAATTTATTAATTTATAGAAGACAAGAGATATGTGGAATGAGATGAGAAGCTTATGTATGGGAATAAACTAAAAAGGGAAATATTTTATAGGATGGAAGAGTCTTGAAAAGTAGATGATTGTAGAAGAAGACAAAAACTATTATATGTGGAGTAAATACTTATTCCAAAAGAAATAATTTAAGATTGGCCTGGTAGATGTATGACTAATTACTCTAGACAAAAATGAATAACTGAAGATGTTCAACTTTATATGCTAAATGTGTTACTAGTTGTGATAGAATATAAGATTAAGATATTAAAATTGTTTGATAAAAATATAAACAATAGAATTGGGATTTAACAAAGAAAAATAATGATGTTCAATATTTACAATACACTCCCAAACCACACCATGAATATATTATAATGGTTAATTAAATATTATCAACTAGGACATTTTTCTAAAGATAAGAATAGTCTACAAAGTGAGGATTTATTTAGTTAGGGTAAATTTTCATAGCTCTCAAAGTAAGGTACAATCAAATGGTTTAATGTGCCATACACTAATAGAAATATGAGTTCAAGACATACTGACCACAATTTTCAAAACATCATGAGTGTAGTTTAAATGAAAATTGGTGCAATCTATCAAACTTAACATATCTTTAAGATACAAACACTATTTAAAATGAGATGGATGTACTTAGCTAAAATATAATCTACTACTATGATAATGTCTTGATTTGCTATTTTTTTTAGAAAAACATCCCTTCTTAATAATCCTTCTCTCCTCCTGTAAATATTTCCTTTGATTCTATTTTTATTTTATGAAAGAGAGTAGTTTTATCAAGAACCACCTCTTACCATTCACAATGCCATGATCCTATGTCATTTCCTCTCACAAGAATATCACCCCCTTAAAATGTATAGTTCTCATACTTAGAGAATGACATCCTCCCTTCCACAATATGTATTGCTAGTGAATATATGCATTCATTTAATGGTGAAATTTTCTAGAAAAATTAATGATTTGGGAGAGTTCTCATTGGAGACAAACTCTATTGAATTGAATAAAGGTGTAACCCATGTGGGATTTGTCCTTTATCTAGGATACCCCTTATGGGTAATTAAATTCTCTTTGAATAATTAATATTTACATTCAAAATCTAGGATAGATCATACCAATGAAATTTCCAAAGAAAGAGTTGAATTTATTAATTTAAAGGTTTGATTATTGAATGGGCATAATAAATTTTATGCCATTCATATCTAGTGTCCATGTTACATCATTCACCATCATGATGTTAGGTTGAAATCTCTATTAAAATTTGATTATTGATAGAGATCTATTTATTCTTTGCATTCCCAAATGTGTAATAATAAATTATCTCATGTATGATTATATTATCATCTAAAAATAATGTTAACATGTCTAATATTGAGACATATCTTTGGGTAATAAAATCACTTATTATATGACATGTCATAAATAATTCTAATAATGAATATGATTAAGTGGTCACCAACAAACCTCAATCGGTGGTTCTTACAAATTACATCATGCAATGCTTGTGAAATGTAAACTACTTACTAGACATTGTGACACATCACCCAAAACTTACAGTTTGTGACTAGGATTATAAAATAATAGTGGCTAATGGTCATTATTTTTTCTAATTATTATGGATCACTTGGTTATTGGTCTATTAATTTAAATCATATGGATTATCTAGTCAAAAAACATGATGAGGCATGTCCACAAGACCAGTCAACCAAAATTGAAACCTAATAAGTCTCATAGAGGTCCTTAAATAATGCATTTATACTCATAGTCTAAAATAGAAGAGAAATAAGGATAAACGATCATCAAACCATATGATCACCACTTGCACTAAGATAAATGAGGTTTAGGTCCTTATTTGACATTATTATATCTCACTAATAAAATATTCTCTCTCTACTACCCATAGTCTACATATAGTTATTCCTCTTCAATGATGTTCTCCCTCATACTAAGGGCTATACTTGCATCATAGATAATTAAACATATGGTAGTAATCCAATTAATGATATCAAAATCACATGATAGTAAAACCATTATACTAAAAATTATTCTACATAACTATATAATAAAGCATTATAATAATAATGAACTGAATCATAAAAATCATATCAATAAAATTAATCCCCAATAGCATAGAATCTAATTCAAAATTTAAGGGATTATGGAATGTAAACCCTAGGTTGTTAAAAGGTATGAGTAAAGTAAATAATGGTAGAGATATTTAATAAATATAGTCACAATTTATGCAATAATTTACCTAATTTAATCTTTCAAAAAATAGCAATAAATGAGAAAAATAAGTACTTAGCTAGAAATTGACTAAGATAGATGATCTAGAGGCTAAAAACTAGCACAAAATCCAATCAATATGTCATGAATAGGGTATAGGTGTTATAAACCCTTATGTATAGTAATTCACCATGTTAGTGTCCTCTTATTCAATACTAGTTTCATTTGGTAAGGATTGATTTGAACTTTTGGGAGTAGCTATGTCTAAGTCTGATAGGCTTATTTCTATGTAGATAAAACCTACTTCACTATTTGTGACCTATTTTGGATTGATTTTGTATGCAAACCCTAGATCTTAATGTTTCTAGGATATTTTATAAGCACAAGTAGGAAAACTATGATATTAGTTGGGTAGGCTAGATGTCCTTCACACCCCATTGTGTTGAGATTTACTTACATACCAATACCTCAATAGGGGATCAAACACAATATAGTTCTCCTAATCTAAGTGTTGGTGAAATTGAAAGTGAAATGAATACTAGCACGAGTGTCAAATTTAGTGCTTTTAATGAGGCTTGAGACTATAAATCTATGTATTCTAAGCTTAGGGTGGTTGTAGATGACTATATGCAGAAGTAACGTAGAACACAGATTAATAACCTTGATTTTACACCACTTGTTTTGAGCTTGTTTGTGTTTTTTCATCTAATTTCTATATAGTGGATAAAAGGATAGAAGTCATGTGTTTATACATATATGATGCTTGTATGGTATGTGAAATAGGTCTAGGATGACCCTATGTGCATTAGGAATTAAAAATATATTCATTGGGGTTGAAATTATTCAAGGGACATTGGTGGAGTCCCTTAGTCACTATCATGGTGTGCTAGTGTCCAAATATTTATGCTAGTTTCTAGGTGGTAGAACCTAAGACACTAGGGACCTGTATCCATAGGGGAAGGTTTGGGACTAATTTTAGGATGTCTATGGATGTGTAATACCCACATGAAAGATGTATAAGGTTTAAAAGAGGGCCTAAGATAGGTCTAAGGATAATCTAGGTATGGATGGTTTCAAGTAACATTCATTTTACTGAAATGACATCTTATATGACTACATTTCCTCCCCCCCCCCACTTTATTATATAAATGAAATAAAGAGAAATGACTAGGATAAAGGAAAAAAATGTAATTGGACTTACCTATGAGCAAAGCCTTTGAATATGGGTTTGAGTGTGTGAATCATGCTCCATTTTGTATCCTAAAAATGAAACATGGATAAATCAGTCCTTATGGAAAATAAAAAGTAGGGAAAAAATGAGTAAAGAGATAAGAGAGAGGAAATTAATGAATAAACCTCATTAGGTACATAAACCAATACAAAAACATGATGACATACTATATGTGTGTAAATAGTGATCAAATTAGTGAAAAAATTAGATTGAGTTGATGGCTTGCTCAATTCCCATGTGTGGGTGGTTCAATAACTCAATCTGGTTTTGACTTAATTATTTCCCACCCATGCTCAGTGGATTTTACACTATGAATAAATTTGATTGAAATAATGTCTTGTCCAACCCTCCTATGTAAGTGACTCAAGAACTCAAGTAGGCTCTGAGTTCATAATTTCCTACCCATGTGTAGTAGATGTATCTATGACTGAAACTATATGATGTAACTGAAACTGTGTAGTATGGCTCTAGGGCCACTCAAAAACTCTAAAATTTAAAATGGCAAAGGGGCCTCTCAAGCACTCAAGAATGTATCTCAGGGAGTACATGGAAATGCCAATTACTATAAATGGAATAAGATATCAATATATTATGAAACCTAGTGTAAATGGTTTCTAAGGTATACAACATGGAAAATGACATGGAGTTGTTATTGCATCTAAGATGAGTTAGTTTCAAAATTGATCATGTGGAAACAATGTGCCATGCACATGGACCCAATTATGATATATGTGCATATGGATTCATGACTGAGTTGTATAAATCTTTATCTTAGTATATCTAAAACTAAACTAGGAGTGACCATGATGTGCATGATCCCCCCAATATAAGTAAACCTTGTATGATTATGTTTAAAATTGAACATAAAATGATCAAATTTGATAAATTATGAATGAAATTTTAAAAATATGGATCATAATTATTATTTTCTTATATAAAATCTAGATTTTCTTATTTTTGGGGTTATTGGACAATAACACAATTCTTTGGACAATAGTACATTGCACTAGTATCCTTTTGTGTTTTTTTGTGAAAACTAAAACTAATCTCTATTTAACTATTTTACACTATTTTTCCTAATTTTGAGCTTTGTAATTCTCTATTTGCATGATAAAAATTATATTTTGAGTTCACTCAGATGGCCTACTCTCTATGATATACCCTTTTTAATAATCCCTCTTTTGATGGGAGTTATTGAACTCATGAAATAACTATCCTCAAAATAAAATCTATGTATGATGTGTGTTAGGTTGAATACATTGACATATGCACTATAATACAATATAATGTATATACATGACATCAAAATATTAAATATATGAGCATAAGTTGGTAATGTATGATGTATGTTTGATCTAGCATTCACAATGTTGTCAAGGTAGATTTAACAATGTAAAGATGTGTATGAGCAAAAAATCTAAGTAATAATTTGTGTAAACTACCTAGGAGGATGGGGCATGATGTCCATAAAGGAACCAAAGGAGGAGGAGGATATGCATGAGGGAAATCATGTCATCAAAAACTAGGTGTGAAAGCAATAAGTAAGATACAAGTGTTAGGGCCATGATAGCTACATGAAATCATACATAAAACACACATGAGACACACAAAATAGGCCAAGGGGCCAAAATACAAAGGACATGGTCACATGTCACTAAATTTAAGAAAGTAACACATATAAGGACATGTTAAAATGTAGACATATGTAAACAATAAGAAGGTTGGCTTAGATCCACATAGAAGGACATATTTAAATGTCTGCATACACAATCAAGAAGGCACATATGAGGACATGGGCACATGTCTGAAGGATACATATAATGAAATGAATTGACATAGAGATGTATAAAAATGACATATTCAAATTCCCTCAAAATATATGTATAAATAAGGAGACACAATCAAATCTAAACTATGAAAACTAAAAGTGAAAGTATGCATGAACATGCAGTATAAATATGTATAAGAGCAAAGATGTACATGAACTGATTTTATAGTAGTATTAGTCAACAAAAAAATTTAGTATGTGATGATCAATATTAGGATATAATTAATGTTAAAAATGTGATACATGCTATAGAAATATGTGAATGATGCCCATAATGGTTGAATGTATCAATGATGAATACGCGTATAAGCCCCAAATGGGTGGATGATAACATATCTAGATCTATGTAGAGGACCTAAATCCTATAGAAATCTATAATCACTTGAAAAAGAACAAGTGAATCATTTATGTATGATACAACTTAACTATACTAGGATAGATAACATATGTTGTACCTAGCAAATATAAAGAATATAAACATGGAAATACATACAATCTAAATTTTTTATATTTTATAAGTAAATATTTGGATGTTTTTTATTTTGAACATATTATATTATTTTTATATTTTCTAAGTATATGCTATGTATAGGCAACATGAAAATGAAACTATATATAAGGAGCAAAGTGAGATAAACTATGTACAAGAAGCATGATAAATGAAATTATGTACAAGGAAATTGGAGGTAAATGATAATGTGTACAAGAAGGCTAGAAATGAATGAAACTATGTATAGGGAGAGTGATATGGATAATAATATGTGTGTTGGTAAGGAATGGTGTTAGAAGCCCAATATGTCATCAATGGGATGCCTATATGTAAAATAGGTAGCATATTTGATTTCTAAATGGTTTATATCATAATAATATGGGTTATTATAGTCATCTTCTTCATCTGGATTATTGATTAGAATCTTGATTTCTAAAACTATATATACTATAGGTATAGATTTATTTGAAGACTCTATTATTAGAAACCCTCTTTTGAGAATGGTTGTTTGCTTAGTTTGATTCTAAATGTGCAACTTAAGTTTTTGATCTTTTTATAAAATTACCTATGTATCTAGATATTTTGCCTTGATTAATTGGATCTATGAATGATTTTCCTTAGTATGTTCCATAAATCCCAATCCTTGTTGACCAACATTATCAACTACTAGAATGGGAGTAATGATGCCTTAGACATGATTTACCAACCCTTGACCTTGATAATCAAATTGTTATAGATATTTTTGACCAAACCCATACTAGTTTGAAAGTGGGACCTCATTTTGGAGAGGTATATTTGTATCCTTAACTTTCTTTACCTATGTTTTTTTTAATATTTCTTTCTCTAATTTTTCTTTGTTAACCTTTTATTATTATGATTTATGCTTTGGCAACCACTTTTGTATTATCTCTAAATTTGACCCTTTCTGAATGTGTTCTTGTATCACTACAAATTAGTTAACTAATTTAAATTGTATAGGTTTCTCATTATAAATGATGTGTTATATATGATTTTTCAATGACAAACATGAATCTATATGATGACAATGCATTTTATGGTATGCACAATAATATCTTGATCTCCTCACTAGATGTAGAGGAGGTAGATTGATCAAATTATCTTTAATCATTTGCCTTAAAATATCACTTGAAATTTTATTTGATCTTTGAGTATGTTTGAATCACGTGTTGTAGACTCACTTTGTTGTGATTTCTTATTTTGATATGTAACATTGCTTACCACAAATTGACTAGGTGAAGATGCATATAAATGATTGACACTAGTTTGCCCTAGAGGCTTTTGTCTTGTAATATGATTTTCCAATATTGTAATATTTTCTTGTAACATCTAACTCTAATTTTGTAATTCCATTTTTTAAATTTCTCATACTGATAATTTTATCACATAGACTCTCATTAATGCAAACTCTAGTTTCTTCTAATTACACATATAGGCACACACCCTATAAACAAGATATGGTGGCATGGATAGGTTAAACATGGGCATTAGTAACATTAGTATATGTTTATTAATCTCATGGAGGAGTAATAGCATGGACCTAGTTAGAAGGAAAGTAGATATCACCTTCATGGAGATGAGGAGGAGAAGGGAATTCTTTCATGTGCGTAAGATATGACATTAAAACTTAAAATCTGGTTATTAGGGTGGAGTATATCAGGTCTAAAATCCTTAACACAACCACTAAAAGTATGAAATGAAAAGATAGAAACCCTAAATCATATGGGGCTAATGTATAGGTAGTATTTAAATTATGTTGGGTTCACCAAATGATTTAACTTTTAAGGAATTATGGAATGTAAACCTTGTTGGCATATGATATTATTTCCTACTCTTTAGCTTACTTCAGTGTTACTTCATTGGAGATATTTATCTTGAATTCATGATGATGATGGTTTTAGACCTTAATTACACCTATATTGGGGAAGTTAGTCCCACATGCATGTGATGGTTGGGATTCTCCTATCTTCTACCTATTTGTACATCTCTATTGTAAACCTTTTGGTAATGTAATAGTAGTTGCTTTTTTCTTGGTGTGCATTATTAAAGATTTCATTGTTGTATTAATGGTCTCTTAGAGAGATCTTGGATGAATATTTTTAATAACTCTTTCATGGTATAAGATCTTCTTTCAAGTATTCATTACTCAGCACAATATGCACACCTCTTTCCATACAAATCACTTATTTATTGAGCTTTGTACATTTGCAATCTTGAGATCTATGTTTGTGTTTTGAAGATTTGCATTTAGATTAGTTGTATGTATTATCCCTAGTTGTACATCTAATTTTGGGTGAATGACTTATTTTTTCTATCATAGTTTCAATGTCGGTATTAAACCTACATTTGTTTTCAAGGTTGATCTATTGATTTTTGCATCTAAGGGTTTGGATTTACTGATTTATTTTTGGAATAACATCTGGATCATGTGTTGGATCTCATATTTTATTTTGAGATGGTTGTAATGCACTATTTTTTCACTGATCTACTTAACCTCCCTGATGTATTAAACATGGAGATGTTGGATTTTAGTGCAAGTCATGTAAGGTGAATTGTTAGATGGTGGATGTTTTGGTTTTTAGTGGTCTAGTTTATTTTCCATTTAGAATCTCTTTCTACAACTTGACCCATATGGATTTATTTTATCGATCAAACTATATCTCAACCTATCTATTTTTTTTCATAATTAAACTATATCTTGACCCATCTGGTTCTTTGTTGTTTATTTGATCACATCTCAAATGATAAGATCATCCCCATCCATTATTTGAATCAATATGCTAATATCTATTAACATGGAATTGGTTTATTTTTAGGTTTATTACATTTAAATATTGCATTCCTTTGGATCTTACATTGCACTCAGATATATTATTTTTTTGTATTGGCCACATCAGACTTTACATGAAGGCATTTGATCATTATATCAAAACCATAACTATATTGAGTTTCTGATTGTAACTCTCTTTTTTTGCATAGGCATGGGATCTGAACATTGATTGGAAAAGAACACACATCATCTTTCCCACTTTTTTAGTCATGTTATAGATCTATAAAACTTGATCCATACCAAGGGTGGATTCTATAAATTTTCCAAGGGTAATTGAACATGACAGGCTCATTAACATAGGATCCTATGTAGATCTACCCTCAACCCAAATTGATCAATGTGGAACCTTGACTTGTTATAGTTCAGATCATTTGGTATATATCCCTTAGCTGAGCCTTATCTACATGTCAGTAATTCATTTGAAGGTTGAATAAAACCAACAATCCTCTTGGTTGTGCTCTCAAATAGTTCTAATTTTGGGTTTGTATGCCCATTTGCATCCTTTCCATTTTTTAACATCAACAATCAATTTATTGTTGATAATAATCATGGGTGGGGCTAAATCCTTTTAAGCGGTGGATTTACTGTGATATGGTGAAGGCTTTTTAAAAGAAGTGGCCATTTTATTTTTTGGTATTTTTTTGGTGACATTATTATCATTTTTTAAGTGGCGATGAAATTTTTTGAGGGGCATCTTTTTGAGGTGTAAATTATAGATAGAGGAGGCATTATTTTCTTCTTTACACATGACACTTTTTTATCTTTTTGTTCCTCCTTCCTCTCTCTACTTGGCTTCACATTGAACCTATCACATTCAACTGCTCTATTATACTTGGTACCACTTATTCTTTATTCTTGCTATTGTGCCACTTTGCTCTTGTTTTTTAGATGCATTTTAGGCTGTGACCAATGTCCTATTTATATGAGCTTTGCCCCATATTACTCCTTCTTGGCCCACATTACCCTACTTATGCCACTATTTCACTTTGAATTATCTTGGATGCATTTTAAGTTGATTTCAAATTCCGTTGCATGTGATTTATAGGTTGTCATTTTTTTAGTAAATCCTTTCATGTGTTTTTTTGTATACATGATGGCCTATTTCACTATTTTCCACACTCTTCCATTATCCCATGACATGTTATATTCTAGTTTACACATTGGCACATTGACACACTTTTAGTTTGTGTCATGTATCCATCAAGGCCCATTTATTATAATATTTCCTTCTTATATGGAGACATGATTAATATATTTCATCACTTTTCACTAACCTCTGCCTTATTTTTGATTCACTATACACTTTCTATTCAATAGATCCTTGATATAACTTGTATTTAATGAATCTTGAGGTCAATGGACAATTTTATATTTATTATCACCTTTATTATGAATTTTATGATCCTATATAACCCTTCACACCATGCACAAACTCTATGATCATCAAATCACTATTTTCCCCAAATCTACCTATCTTAATAGTCAAGGCTAGTAGCCTTTTTTTCATCTTCAATTACATGTACAAATTAGTATGGAGGAATAATGGGATTATATTTATATAAGTGAATACCATATATAATTATTCTTGTTTTTATGAAGTTTCATCACTTAATTTCACCATTGAGTTACTTTACCAATCCTATTTTGCACTTTGTTAGGCAAAACAAGGCCTTATTAAACCCTTTCTACAAACATCCATTTATAACTATACTTGATCATATTCATGACCTATAAAACTTTCATAATTTTTGAAAACACATGTACACCTTAAAAAATAAAACAATTTATGAAGTTCCAATGGTTCAAAAGCCTTAAAACTAAAGTTGAATTTCAAAACCCTAAATTAGGGTTTACAGGCCCTTTAAGAGCCAGAGAGCACTCAAACAGATCAAACTCAATTTAAATGAGGATTAAAAATGTCCTATAAACTTATTAAGGTTTGAAATAATTATCTCTTATCCAAATAAATTTCAAGGCTCATTGGTTCTTTTATTTAGCATTTCAATCAAGATTTTCATCAATCTATACACTAATAGTTTGCAATTATACAGTCTTCAGGGTATTCGATCCCTATCTTGAGATCATGGATTTATAAAAATTAATTTTCAATCCTATAAAATTTATATTATTATTAATACACTCCTATAAAAAATTTATTTCTATTTAACATCAATTCTTGAGACTCTACGTATCCTATCTATCAAACTTTGGGTTTGCAAACAAAGCTAGTTATAGGTCTAAGCACATTTTTAAAAAGTATATGAATTAAAAAGAAAAAAATATTGATAATATCCTTGAAAATAATAAAAATAATCCAAATAATATTCATGGTTACATGATCCATTCAATTCCAAATTTATCCTTTTCACAAATAAATACATTCAGAACTATAAACTATCTATACAGAACGTGCAAGTTTGTTATAGGTCTAAGCACATTTTTAAAAAGTATATGAATTCAAAAGAAAAAAATATTGATAATATCCTTGAAAATAATAAAAATAATCCAAATAATATTCATGGCTACATGATCCATTCAATTCCACATTTATTCTTTTCACAAAGAAATACATTCAAAACTATAAACTATCTATACAGAACATGCAAGTTTGTAAAAAATCTTTCTATGAGTCATGTGTTACATTAACATAAAAATCTCCAAAAGAGTGTTAATAAAATTACCAAATAGGTATAAAAAGGTACACAATATTCAAATAAGCCTCACCATCTACTACTCTATGAATATAAAGAATATAAAAACATAGAGATCTGTAGATTCATTTCCATTTTATACTAAAACATAGATATCACCAACCTTGTCATCCAACTCTCTATGAATGAATCATAAAAAATAAAGAAACATGTTTTTAGATTAAAAAATCCATTTTTATTCATTTGAAAAAAAAATTCATTACAAAAGCGACTTAAACAATTCTATATCTTATCTTGGTAAACCTTCATTCTTTCTTCAATCTTGTTTGCCTTGCTCTTCTCCTTCATCCCCTTACTTAGAATAACCACACACTATATCTCATTTATATATATTAAATATAATCCTATTACATACTTATTAATCATTTATTGATCAATAACTTATCAACATATTGTTACCCACATAGGGTGGTGGACTACCACCCCACACCTTACTGGTCATATGCATTCAAAACAATTTTAAGACCTCTAAAGAGACCTTAAAGGTATATTACAAATTTATTCAACATGACGTAACATTAACATCTACTTATGCCAAATAAACACACTCTTAATCTCTCATTACACATTTGAAAATTCAAATTAGACAAAAGGTGGTAAAACTAGTTTTAAACTCTAATCCAAAAGTGACTTACCCCCATGACTCTAATACATTCTTGAGAATTCCTAAGATGCCCCTGGATCATACTCCCAAGAGGAGAAAATAACTTGACCCTCACATTATTATTCATTCAATTTTTCATATAAGTGTGTGTGATATTTTTTTCCACACCTATGCCTCTACTTCCTCATCCATGTGATCCTTTGTTATTGCTCCTATTGTTCCTTATACTGCTACTTGTACTTGTGATTTCTCTTCTTTTTTGTGTTTTCTTTCATGTTCCTCTTAAATCTTCATGAAATTTAGCATTAATTTCCATTCTCTTTCTATGACCTCCTCTAACATTGTTTTTTCTACCTCTTCATCAACAAACCTGATCCACATCATACTCTCTTCCTCTTTTGACCATTTCAAGGTCTCTTGATTGTTCATAATCTTGTTATCAACATCCTCTATTTTATGGTCCTTCATTATAACTACTCCTTCTTTGACTATCCAATTAGCCAACTCATCATTTTACCTCTCCATTTCATGAACTATTAATTTATTCTCATCTTTATTTATCTATTCTTATCTTTCATTAATCACTTCATGTGCTTCTTGCTTCTTTATTGATCCAATGAACTCCTCAGATAATCTTATTGTGTCTTTATACAATACATCATCTTCATCTTCATAATATTCATCAAAAATTACATGAACTTCATTAATTATTGTGTCTTGTTCTTCTTTATCACCTATTGTTTGATTTTCATCTCTCCACACTTCTCCATCAAGTAGTTCACCATATTCAGGGTGATAAAATGCTTCACCTTCATCTGTACCTGCACTTTTCCATTTATCAACTTCTTCTTTATGGACTATTGTCCATTAAACTTCTTCATTCCAATCATGTGCTTCACCTACATTCAACCATGACAAATCAATGTTAGATTGAAAATTTTGAGGCTATATTACATCTCTCTACTCTTCCATGGAAAGTTGAGTTTCCATGTTCTTCAACTACCTCTCCATATATTCCATCACTTGTTGGTTTGCTTTCTCTTGCATTATTTCTATAAATAAACACTTAAAATTTTTCCTGATCTTAATTCCAAATTGTATATTATAAACATTCCACATATATATTAATTATCTTTCCATCCTTGAAAATATATCCTTCGTTTCCTTTATCTCTATATCCATCATTCTCTCTTTGTGGCTTTCATACTTAGCCCTGTCTCTCACTTTTATTTCTATCTCTCCCTTCATCTTCATCTTGAGTACCTCAATTAGGTAAATAATTTTATTTTGTTGACCTCACTTGGACCAATTCCTTTTGGTTCACACTTGGAACGTATGTCTATATTTTAGACCACACTATGGCCTTTTCACCTCTTTTGTCCTTCACACTAGGATTGTTTACTCTTTTCTAAGTTCTGTTTATGATCTTCTTTCTCTTGAGCTTGTTAATAGCTATTCTTTTTTCAAGGATGCCACCAAAATATTCACTTGTTTATTTTCCTCACATATCACATACCATCAGCATTACATTAAAACTAATAAATCAACCACAAGTAAATAATACCTTTCTCAATCTACCTTCTTACTCTATCCTCCGCCAAGTCTCTTTGTAATCTGCCTTCTTGCTTGATTACCTAAAAATTCATGAAACATGTACTATGAACCATGTAATCATTAATTATATACTTGTATGTACCTTACCATATAATATATATGGATTTGATACCAAATGATGAATAAATTTCATCACTTTTCACTAACCTCTACCTTGTTTTTGATTCATTATACACTTTCCATTCAATAGATCCTTGATACAACTTGCATTTAATGAATCTTGAGGTCAATGGACTATTTTATATTTATTATAACCTTTAATATTACTTTTATTATCCTCTATAAACCATCACACCATTCATAAACTCTATGATCATCAAATCACTCTTTTCCCCAACTGTGCCTATCTTAACAGTAAATGCTAGTAGCCTTTTTTCATCTTCAATTGCATGTACCGATTAGTTTGGAAGACTAATGGGAATATAGTTACATATTTGAATAAAATATATCATTGTTATTTTTTTATGAAGTATCATCACTTAATTTCATGATTTTCTTGCTTTACTAGTCCTATTTTTCACTCTGTTAGGCCAAACTAGGCCTTATTAAACCATGCCTACAAACATCCATTTATAACTATACTTGACCATAATCATGATATATAAAACATTTATAATTTGTGAAAACACATTTATACCTTTAAAAATACAAATTTTGATGAATTTATAATTTTTAAAATTCCTTAAAACTAAATTTTAATTTCAAAACCCTAGATTAGGGTTTATAGGCACTGCAAGAGCCTGAGAGCACTCAAATATCTCAAACTTGATTTATATGAGGTATCAAAAGGTATTATAAACTTATTAAGTTATGAAATAAGTATATAATTATATCCAAATAAATTTCAAGTCTCATTGGTTCCTCTATTCAAAATTTCAATCAATATTTTCATCAATCTATGCACTCATAGTTTGCAATTGTACAACCTGCAGGGTATTTGATCTTTGTCTTGAGCTCATGGCTTTATAAAAATGAATTTTCACTCTTTCAAAATTTATATTATAATTATCACACTCATATAAACCTATTATTTCTATTTAACACCAATTCTTGAGCCTCTACTTATCCTTTCTAACGAACTTCTCCTTTGATAGGGTATGCAAACAAAGCTAGTTATAGGTCTAAACACATTTAGGAAAACTATGATGAGTTAAAAAGCATAAAAGATTTATAATATCCATGAAAAAACTAAAATGACTCCAAATACTAGTCATGGATACATGATCCATTCAATTCCATGTTTATCCTTTTTACAAGGAAATACATTTAGAACTATAAACTATCTATACATAACATGTAGGTTTACAAAAAATATTTATATAATTTGTGTGTTCCATTCACATAAATGTCTCCAATTTTTTTTAATAAACTTACCAAATAGGTATCAAAAAGTAAATAATGTTCAAACAAGCCTCACCATCTATTCCTCTTGGCATATACAAAATATGAAAACACAAAGCTCTACAGATTCATTTCCACTTTATCCTAAAATAGGGATATCACCAACCTTGTCATCCTTGTCTCTGCGAATGAATCATAAATAATCAAGAAACATGATTTCAAATCAAAACTCCATTGTTATTCATTTAAAACATTTGCTCACTACAAAAGAGACTTAAACAATTCTATATCTTATCTTAGCAGACCTTCATCATTTATTCAATCTAGTCTACCCTACTCTTATCCTTCCTCCCCTTACTTAAAATCACCACACAATATATCTACTTTTTATCTATGAACTATAATCCTAAAACATACTTAGTAACCATTTCTTGATCAAGAACTTCTTACCATCTTGTTACCCATGTAAGGTGGTAGAATGCTACCTCACACCTTACTATCCATATGCATTCAAAACCATTTTAGGACCTATAAAGAGACTTTAAAGGTATATTAAAACTTTATTCAACATGAAATAACATTAACATATACTTATACCACCTAAACACACTCTCAATCCCTCATTGAAAATTTTAAAATTCAAATTATATAAAATGTGGGAAAATTAGTTTTGAACTCTAATTCAAATTTGACTTACTCAAATGACTCTAAGACACATTATTAAGAATTAATAAGATTCCCCATACATTAAGAAATTTTTTTGATCCCTTGTTTTTTAGAGCCACTCTCATGATTTATCATGGCTTCTTTGATAGGTTGAAAATGTCCTTATTCAGAGCTATTCTAATGAAGCCTAGTGTCTTCCTTGCTTTTTAATTGGTTTTTATCAGGATAATATTGTACTCACACTAAGTTATAAAGTAACATGTGGGGTTTCCTAATTCAAACTTGTCTAGCTTCATTCATTTGTGTGTTATATTTTGGTCACTTTTTCAATTTCTTGTCTCTTCCATCACCACTAGAGACATCCTCTTTGAGAGAGCATATCTTTATTTTTTACTCCATTTTTTTGAAAGTTGACAGTTTCCCATAGCTTGAAGTTTGGAAATTATGGTGAATCCTAGTATCATCTTGTATTTTTTGATAGTTCAACAATCTCTTTCAATATGATATGGAGTTATTATAGTGCATAGATTGTCAGATTGTTTGGTGCTTAAGTAGTGGATTTAGACCACTCATGTAGACCTTTTTTCCTCCACTCCACCCGTTTAGAGTTATGAAAGGGTGTGCATATGGTTTTTATGGCATAAATCCACCTAGTTAATAATATGGTGGGGTGTGGTGTAGTTCCTGCTTAGGTGTTAAGTGTCGCTTACACCAATTAGTACTCTTTTGTATTTTTGACACCACTGATAGTCTTGATTAAAGATGTTTTGGTGAATCCTAGTATCAATTATTTTTTATGATAAAGTAATGGATTCAACCCACTCATGCATATTGAGTTCCTTTGTGACCTATGAGTACATGGATTATGGACTACTTCAACATCATATTTGGGAGGCTTTCTAGCTTTCTCTTCTTCTTTTCTCTCTTTTTTTTGGGCAGGGGGAGTTTTTCCTATGGGTATTCTCTTTTCCTCCACTTTATGAGACTTATATGTATAATTTTAAATTTTTGAGTGTCTTATGGATTCCTCTTTTGTACATGTGTATCTTATTTAGGAACTTTGTTTTCTATAACCTATATGAGCATTTCTTACTTATCTTCATGTCCTTGATTATTCTTTTAGTGACACTAGTGTGGTATGCCCACTAGTGACACTAGTGTGGTAGTCCCACCAATCTTTGTGCTCATTTCTCACCATTTTATTAGAGGGTGTTCAAGTAATTCTTCCTCATGTTTATCACTCTACCCAATATTTTAGAGCATAGTGTTCATGTTAAATCATCCTCATATTTAACACCATTCCTACGTTGACTTAGTGATTACAGTGACTTGACATACATGGATTTTGGAAAGATGGATTGGTTTCCATAAGGACACTGGATTCACATTGTATCTTTTATTGTATATGGGTACCCTTAGCATACCTTGTTGTAGGGACCTATTTCTTCTACCCATTTGAGCTAAAATTAAGGAGGTATTGGTGTAGGATATTACTTTTCTACTCTTTAGCTTACTTAGGTGTTACTTAATTAGAGTTGTTTATCCCACATTCATGATGTTGATGGGTTTATGACTTAATTCCACATATATTGGGGATGTTAATCCCACATACATGAGATGGTTAGGATTATACTATCTTCTAGCTGTTTATACACCTTGATTGTAAACTATCTGGTAATGGAATAATAGTTGGATTATCCTTCGTGTACAATGTTGAAGCTTTTATGGTTGTAGTAATGGTCTCTTAGAGAGATCTTAGCTAAAGAGTTGTAATAAATATTTCTAACCCTAGGTTGTTAAAGGGTATGAGTATAATAAATTAAGAGAGAGATATGTAATAAATATAGCCATTAATTTGTGCAAGAATTGACCTAATTTGATATTTTTGAAAATAGTAATAAAGGACACAAATAAGTACTTCTCTAAAAATTGATTGAGATAGATGATATGGAGGCTAAAAATTGATAATTTTTTTTATTAGGATGTTATGAATAGGTTATAGGTATTATAAACCCTAATAGATAGTAACATGGTACCTTGGATAGTTTTACATCATGTTAGCATCCTCTTATTCTATGTTAGTGTCTTTATGCAGGGACTAATGTGAACTTATTGGAGAAACTGTCTATGAGTCTAATAAGCTTGTTCCTATATTGAAAAAACCTAATTTTCTCTCTATGAGATATTTTGGACTAATTTTTATACAAAGCTTATATCTCCATGTTGTCAGGATATTTGAGAAGCACAAGTAGAAAAAGTGTGATGTTATTTATGTAGTCTATACATCCTCACCACCCCATTATGTTGATAGTTGCCTACACACCAATACCTTGAGAGGGGATCAAACTTGATTTAATTATCCTAATATATGTTTTGGTGTAAGTGCAAGTGAATAATACTATTCAAGTTTTGACTTTAGTTCTTTGAATGAGGATTGAAACTAGAAATTTGTGTATTCTGAGATTAGGGTGATTCTAGATGACTATATGTAGAAGTAGGGTAGAATAAGAATCAATAACCTTGATTGTGCACTACTTGTTTTGAGCTTATTTGTGTGTTTTACATCTTATTTCCATATAGTGAATAAAGGGATAAAAGTCATGTTTTTAAATTAATATGGTGCTTGTGTGGAGTGTGAAATAATTTTAGGCTAAACATAGGTGTCTTAGGAATTGAAAATATATCTGTT
This sequence comes from Torreya grandis, assembly GCA_037957365.1. Taxonomy (NCBI): domain Eukaryota; kingdom Viridiplantae; phylum Streptophyta; class Pinopsida; order Cupressales; family Taxaceae; genus Torreya; species Torreya grandis. Next base: position 215,370 of record JARHVA010007356.1, read on the forward strand.
GGGGTTGAAATCAAGAAAAGGAAATTAGTGAGATCATTTGGTCATTAGTGTGATGTGCTAGTGCCCAAGGAACTATACCAATGTCCAAGTGGCATAACCTTAGGTAATAGGGGTTTGGATACCTAGGGGAAGGTTTGGGACTAATTTTATGATTTATAGTGATGTGTAATGCTTTCTCAAAAAATATTTAAGGATCAAAAGAGTCCCTAAGATAGGTATATGGCTAAGATAGGGATGGGAGGTCTCAAGTGATACTCATTACACTCAAGTGACATTCTATATGACTACATAAACTAAACATTATTAGTTATGTTTTGTGGTGTTAATCACTGAAAAATGACCTAATTCCCATTATAGGGAAAAAGACATCATCCTAGTGTCTTGTTCAAATTATTATTGATTATAAATAAAAAGGAAAAGTCTTAAAGGACTTTCTCATAATTTTACAATTGATCAAGATACCTTTGGAACATGAGTTTCCAATAAATAGATACATTGTTTCCTTTTAACTTCCTGTAAAAGGAAATCAACAAGGTTCATTTTTTTATTTTAGCTATAAACATTACTTATAGTGTATTAATCCAAAATAATAGTCATTTCTCTAAGATACTTGATTTGATTTTTCATTTATATAATATTTGTTTGCATGGTTTAAAAAACAAATCATTACTACGATCATTAAAACACATGAGATCATTCCTAACACAAAAATGTGGCTAAGGATAGTTCCACAATGCCTCTCAATTCCCTTTTACAAATATCCTACCTATAAAATGGTTCCTCTTATTGAGAAATGTATCGTAGAATATAAAATAAGATAGTGTGTGTAAGCCAATATTGTCATTATTCCACATAGCCCCATAAAGTATGATGATGAATAGGAACTATAAATGTTATATTTACAATGTATATAAAATTTAAGGAATAAATATTCCCAATTATTCATGTTTATGGCCATAATACTAGATTCAAAAATTTCCCATTATTGTATCCAAACCTAGCAAGTGTCGAGTTCCTATGAGACTAACTAGGATTTTTATCATCATTTAGTACTCATGTTCTTAATCCATCACTCATCCCTTATGTCTACCTGACTTAATGATCTCTAAAAAATTGTACATGGGTAAATGTATCACACAAATGTTATATACCACCTACATGAGGATATATTCTATTCTTACTACCAGTGACATGTTTCAATAGTTTACAATATTACAATTAGTTTATATTGAATAAGTTTCCTTAGATTATCTATTGATCTTCATCACTCCACATGATTACAAACAACCTAGGCCTATTATTATTTTTCCTTATCTTTTTAACTTCCCCCTCCTTTATCAAAATATCATGTTAAATAGGTTATAAGGATGTGTGTGTGTGTGTGTGTGTGTGTCAGGGAATATTGTGAAAAAATAATCAAATTGTAACTATGGATACTTTAAGAACTCTAAAATAAATGTGATTATATATATATATATATATATATATATATATATATATATATATATATATAATAGAATCACGTTTATTTTAGAGTTCTTAAAGTATCCATAGTTACAATTTGATTATTTTTTTAACAATATTCCCTGACACAAAAATTATTCCTTTAGTTTAAGGTCTATTTAGGGTTTTAAATTCATTAGGTTATACTTAAAAACATGTTTTACTAATATTATGAATATATACAATTTGAATGAGTACATTAAATTGAGTGTATAATCTAGAGCTCTAATACCACAATGTAATAACCCTCTAGTTAGTTACCAAATAATGGACCATATTTTTATTTTATTTTTAATATCTCACCTAGGAAAGGTTTCTTACTTATTCTTCTTTATTATTCAACAAGTTTTCATGAATCCAGTAAAATTTATGGCCATGATCATAGTACTTTATTATACGAAAACAATGATCATTTATGGAAATAATCCTTCCTTTTTTAATTCCATTGTTGTAAAGTTTGGATACACATTTACTTCATACAATTAGATTTCACACTTGTTTATCAATTGAGTTTTGCATCATAAAATATATTTCCATACTAAATCTACAACTAATGATAAATTCAAAATGCACTTTTGTACCCAAAAAAAAATTAAAGTAACGTTAACCATAAGAGACTAAACATATATTTCTCTTTCTTTGTAATTACGAAAGTAATAACACCTATGTATACAAGTCACAAACATTTTTTACTAATACAAATTCCATATTTGAATAACATACAACAGAGGGATCCTAATCCAACCTTTCAAATTGATAATCCCTTAAGATCTGAAAGGCCTAATGTGAAAACTGAAAATCCAAGATTAGGTGTTAAATGGAATGTCCCCCCTTGTGGATGGATCAAAGGAAACTTTGATGGAGCTGCTAAAGGGAACCCGGGAAAAGTAGGATGCGGAGGAGTCTTGAGAGATCATGTGGGAAACATAATTGATGCTATTGCTATCCCTATTGGTAAGTCGAATAGTCATATTGTTGAAGCTTCTGTAGCCCTTCAAACCATCAAATTAGCTATTGAATCGGGATTTTCTAAATTATGGCTGGAAGGTGACTCCCTGAATATCATTAATATCTTAAATAAAAAAAATCAGTTTCATGGTCTATAGAGGCAATGGTGATGGAAATGAAAGTCTTAATTCAAAAATTTGAAAAATTACCATAACCCATACTTACCGTGAAGCCAATGGGGTTGTTGATTGGATAGTAAATCATGTTGTTCGAATAGGACATAAGGTGAGTTGGTAGGATACATTAAATAAGAATGTTGATCTCAGAGCACTTATTAATTATGACGCAATTCATTCAAAGGAGGGAAAGATTTGCTTGGAATAGAAAAATAATGATTTGGCAGAGTGGCCTCACGGAGGAAGGATTACTTTCATTAAATAGAAATATTCATGAGAACGTGAAGCAAGTTTTGCATGTGCCAGAAAATAGGCGAGTTTCATTACAAGTTGATCATATTTGGTTTCATTACTCAGTAATTAGTGTTTGGGGGTTACTGGATAACTGTATGGCCTACAAAATGAAAGGTGAACCAAGGAAGCAGGAACCTAAAAGTTGCAAAGATTGGAAGGCAAAACAAGATGTTTGGAAGATCCTTCAGAAAGGAAAGGTTGTGAGCTACTTGGAACGGCTACATGGTTCAAAACCCCATATAACGATGGCTTTTTTAAAAAATTGGGTAGACGACAGGGTAACCCTCCATGGCATCACAGTGAAGCTCACTGAGGAATTCATAGCGGAGGTCATGGGGCTTCCAATGGAGGGTATAAAATTCTCGAAGCAGACCAACATATCTAATGAGACATATAGCAAATTCCTAAAGATGGATGTTGAGGAGCAGCAGTTGGAAAAGAGTGGGGATTTCTTCGACCTGGAGTAGATTAAAAGAATCTGGAGAGACGTCTTATGTTGCATTCATGAGTATTTCATACTTGATGGTAGAAGCAAAAGAGTCCATAAATTTCATTTTGTCTTTCTTAATCATTTTAGGCACAAATTTAGAATCTCCTTCCCTTTCTATTTGCGCTTCTCGCTACTCCAAAGTCTATTCGCTCATAAAAAAAAGGAGTCTCATCCTATATTGCATGAGGGATTGATCCTAATAATAGAAGGTTTCTGCAAAAACAAGGCCATTGTCTTGAATCCTTATTCAGACAAAAATAAGGACTCACAAAGAAAGAACGAAATAGTGAAGGGGAAAGAAAAAGTTAAACCCAAATCCTCCAGCTTTAAAAAATAGATTGTAGATGAGAAAATAGAGTGGGAAAGTACTGAAAGTTCTGAGGAGGAGAGTATGGAGGAAGAGGAAGGAACGAAAAGTGGGGAATCTAGCTCTAATGAGGAAGGAGAAGATAAAAGTAAGAATGAAAAAGAAGGGGACACTATAGAGGAAAAAATTGAACAAAATAACTATGATCTCGAGGAAAATCAGCAAGTGCTAGGGGAAACTGAAAAAGAAATGGATGTTTTAATTGAGGATCCTGCTTCAAAAATAGAGAAGGAACATTTAGTTTAGGATGCCTATCATGCAATGGAAACTAGAGAACAAGTAAAGGATGATCTTATCCACAATGAAAGCCCTGTTGAAACTAAAGAACAGAAAAGAATGGAAAGGGAGGATCACACTGAAAAGGATGAAGACAATCCAAAAGAGAACACAGAAGATTTAAGTGATGTATGGTAGAAAGACAGGAGGCATCCCTTTATGAATTCGGCCAAATGCAAAGTAGATGCTATCCTTCAAGTGGACTCGTGGATGTATAAGGAAATAATGGGCCTCAAGAAGAAAATGGAAATAATCGAACATAATCAGGAAGTTGATCAGAACAAAATCAATAATCTGGAAATGCAGATAAGGGATATTCCAATCAAACTTAAAGACTATGAGAACAATCTAAGAAGGATCATAAAGGAAAGTAGAATGAAGATGGAGGAGGTTACTTCTAGCATATGTGTAGCTGCTGCAAACATTGGAAAATGAGCAAATGAGGAAATAAAATTTTTGGAGGGGCCTAGTAAGAGGACTAGATAGAGCTCAAGGAAGAAAGCAATGCAAGAGGTTGCTATGTCAGCGGCAATATCTATACAGGACACTACTGTGATTGGAAAGGAAGTGGTGAAGATGATCCTAGAATTAGAAGAATAGGATCTTTTTGCTCTTATAGTCCTGGTCCTTTTAGTTGGATGTTATAACTGGTTCCATTTTCTGGTTCTTTGTTTTCTTTTCATACTTGAGTTTCTAGGTCTCTGTAAAACCTGGGGTCTGTCTTTTGATGATCTTGAATTGTGGTTTCAGGTCCCTGTAAAACCTATTTTTGATACTGTTTAGTAGTAGATGTTAGGTTTGTTTCACCTGTGGATGTTATTGTTATATCCTTCTTCCTTTGTTTCAAGGGTTTTGGGCCCCTTCAAAACCTATTTTTACCTTAATCTAAAACATACAACAAAAATATTATCATACTAAAATAATAAAATAAAATGTTTACAAAATTATTACAATCTTTTGATTAATACAATATTCCATAAGTATATTTGTATGTCTAAGATGTGTGAATAAGTCTTCATAATGAAGCCCACTAGAGTTATATGATTTGTCATTATAATTAAAGACAAAATAGAAAATAGAATATGGATAACAAAATTGGAGGTATTTTCCTCCATCCATAGAGCTTTTTTCATTCCCCACACTCCTCTCATCCACTGAGAATGGCCCTTCCCTTACACAAATTTGTTAGATATAGACAATTGAAAGGTAAGGAGAATATTATAAGGTAGAGATATTTTATCATGCCACTCTAGGCATTAGAATATGTTTGATACATTTTTCCATGTAGTATATTATGTTTGAAAATAGATTCCCATAGTAGAATAGGTTTGACACACTTATTCATGTAGTTAAAAATGTTTTACGCACTGCTTCACATAAAATATAGGTTGTAAACATTACTTCCCACTATATAAAATGTTTGGCATACTAATCCTTGAAGTAAAATTAATTGGACCTAATTCTCCATAAATTAAACTATTTTAACATAATAATTGACACAATAAACTGATTTGGCCACGTGATTCATGCAGTAAATTAGTTTGACCTACTACTCCATGAAGTAACAGATGATTAACTACCATAGTTATCTATGAAGGACCATAAGGGATCAAAACACCCAATTTACTTGAATTTAATGCTATAGTTTTTAATTAAAGGCTAGTTATTATTTCACTAAGGATTCAATGATTATCAATCAACCAAGTAAAGATAAAGTATACCCAAAGCCACCTTAATTATTGACCTTGGGGTATATGAATATTTAACCATCCAACATTATTTTTATCTCAATTATATTTGTATCCATCATAAAATCAATATTCAATATTAATAAGAGTTTCATAATACCCAAATCATGGTATAATATCTAATCAAGTATGAATATTTCATATGAGAATTTATCAACCAACAAAGTTCCAAATCCATTATAAAATAAGCAATATATAATTTATTTATTTCTCAAATTTACATATTTTCTAGAGACTTAAAACTATTATTCAAATCAACCTAAGTTCTTAGGTTACCTTAAATCATTTTTATGGATTCCCATAACACAAGTCCAAGAAAATACATTCAATCAAAATAGTATACCTTGATAAAGTTATAACATAATCATAATCATCCCATACCACATACAATTGTTTTTTTCAAAATGTAATATTACAAGGATCGACCATACATTAACCATGAGGTCTCCAACCAAGTTAATTCTATAAGTTAAATTGTGACACATGAAAATCACATCTAGAAAAAACTAGAATATATAATCAAACACCTACGTTTTCTTATGAAAAATATTTGGGTGCAATGGGTTTCATAGTCAATTTTATATAATACTTCAATAATAACAAAAACTCAAATGATATGCTATGATATTAGGTTTCGATTAAAGTTTTAGATTTCCAATATGTCCATCTTACTATATGTCTTGCAAAACATTATTAGGTGTCACAATTATATGAATTTGTAGATTTATAAAGCATTAAAAGACACACCCTTGAAATAATAAATTTCATTAGGAAGGTCTTACTAGAATCTCATGATAATAACCAAAATAATAAAAATGACCTAGGTATTTTTTGTAACACCACCTTTACATCATCCCTCAAGTAGTGAGTTACCCATTAATAAATTAATACTATATTGTAAATCCAATTATCATAATATATTTCATGAATAATTCACCAATCATATGTAAGTATATACCCTACCATATTAACTTAAAAGGCAATATCCTTATAAGGTGATGTTAAATAACCATCATATTTTATTATCACTTGAAATCATAATCACACTTTGTTATTACCATAAGGAGGTTCCATTATCCCATATAAACACTACAATAAATGTTTTTGGCTTAAGCATATCCTATCAATCATATTCAAACTAAACAAAGGTCCTCAAATACATATGATTATATTTCATAACAATTACTATTAGTGTTCCACACCACTTATGATGAGAGGGAATTATATAATACCAATGAATGGGTTTAGAGTTTCAATTGATTTTTATGGTAAACCAGTTTCAAATCCCATACCTCAAAACATCTAACATGATTAATAGAAACATCTATTCTCTTAGGATATTAAATCTCCTATATGCAATAATAAATTTAGTATTGGATTTCCCTATGAGTATTGTTGTTCCTTTCACAACACATCTTAATTTCATATGTAGATATCATGGAACCTTTTTTTCTCTAAAATATCATTTTTTTTTGAAAGAGTTTGGTGGATTTTATTTAATATTTCCAATCTTCTATGAAAAATTCCTTAGGATGTTGAAATCAATATTTTAGACTTGCTTAATTGTGTTAAAAAAGTATGAATATGAATTTTTCACTATATGTGTTTGCTTTAGAAATTACATCTTAGACTTCATTAAATATTTATCTTAAATTTCCTAATTCCAATGGCCCATAATCCTTATGAAACATGTTTTGCAATGGGTCAAATTTCCTCTTTTGGATGAAATTAACCTAGACTTATGAATTTATCTAACTTGATTTGAGAGTTGTTCTTATCTTTTCCTTAGTAATTCAGTCCCTTTTAGCTTCATTTCGAGATAAAATGGATAAGTTTCTATATAGTTTCATTTTAATACTTAGTCTTTCCATTTATATTTATATTAAATTGGCTAAATGTTAGGCAAAGAGCATTTTCATTCAATTATTTTCATATATATTTGCTTTTTGTTTTAACTTTTCCATAGCTATTTTTATTTAAATTTGAAGGTTAATGGCTATTCCGTTTCTCACAAGCCCTAGATGAGTGTGGAACTAAAATTTTTCATTTACTTGTTTCCGCACAGTTGAGACTTAGTTATTTGTCAAAGAATCATAAGCTCCCAAATAAACATAGTGTTGCCACTTATCTATATCTCACCACCTTGTATCCCCCATCCCTTTTGATCTTTGTTTTGAATTTTTCAAACTCCAAGACAAGTGATATTATATCAAGTGTCATGATCCCACCTTCCCACCTCTGTGAAACATCTAAATCTTTGGTTGAACACTCTAAGCTATAGGATAAGTAAGATCATGTCACATGGTGAAATCTTGTTTCTCTATGGCCCTAGAATAGTCACTACACATCAAACACACAAATAATTTCTAGATAGTTGAGATGATGCCACTTGTCAAAATATTGGATCCCTACAATTCCTCTTAAATTTTTAGCCAATGTCCATGACATCCCGAATGAATGAGATCATGCCACATAACAAGATTTCATTACATCTCATATGTAAAATAGTTAGCATATACTAAATTCCCAATCAAGTAATGAGAGAGTGAGGAAAAAACATGTGGCATTACCCTACGAACTAAAGCATATTGGAATCCTTGTCAAAATTCATGGATCTTAAATTTGATAACCATTCTTCTTATCAAAACTATCAAACCTAAGAATGAACATAGATATTTACAAAATTATCTAACTTTATTTTATGGTTTTTTGTTTCTTTTCTTTGGAAATTTATTCTAATTCTACTTCATTTTGAATTAAAATAACTAAGCATTTATAGCATTTCATTTATAGACATAGTCGTATTCGACATTTTGGACTAAACTAGCTCTAAACTTAGCAAATAGACCTTTTTATTCCCTAAATTTATACATGTTTTTCCTTTATTTTAGATTTTTGACTTAATTTTTTATTTAAATTTAAACATACTAACATTTATTTACTTTTATAATATGCACCCTTCTATTATAATCTACCACACAATAGTCACTCACCACTTTTGGGCCAAGACTTAGCCATTTGAATATTTTGGGGCTTAGTTGCATTTTGAAGTCCTCAGTCCCCTAGATGCCTAAAAAACTATAACTTGTTACTTCCCCACTTCCCCATGACACTCTAGCTTATTTAATCTGGATCTAGGACTCGTGCGCTTATAGATAAACATGATGCTGCCAAGTATCATGATCTAGTTTCTCCTCATCTATGGGATGTTTAATACTTGGTTTTTTCTATGACATTTTAAATGAGTGAGATGATACCAAGTGTCAATATCTCACCTATCCACTTAACTGGGTAACTTATAACATCGATCTTGCTGTCAATATTCTAGGTGAACAAGATGACACCACATGGAAAATTCCTACTTCACCATGGCATGGGATAGTTTATATAGTTTGGAAAGACTCAAAAACCCTTGGATGAATGAAATGATGCCACATGGTGAAATATTACTTTACCATGACCCTGGGAAGGCTAATATATTTTAAAAAGGTATAAAATCAAGCACATGAGCAAGATGACACCATGTGGGGAATATCACTTCAATGCAAACTCAAAGTAGTTTGTGCACAATAAAAAAACAAATGATCTCCCAGAAAAGTGAAAAAATTCCACTTGGAATGATATTGACACTATGCTTCATTCATTACATAAAATGTATTGCCCATATGATCATGATCTCCTAGATGAATGATATGACATGATGTAGAAAATCATATTACATCTCAACCAAAAGGGAACAATGTATATTGTGCCTATAATCAATAAAAGACTAAAGGAGGAACTACAACATGGAATGGATTGGACAATAAAGGAAATGTTGGCATCCTTGTTATTATTATATGAAATTAAAATTGACAACCATCCTAACCTATCAAACATTAAAATCCCAAAATTGGATTGTGTGTCTAATTCGATCTACACAATCAAGTTGTGACTTCTCTCTTAGCATTAGAGTGATCATGAAATTTAGAATTCAATGCAAATATGATCATGGCAATGAATCAAGTCATCATGTGCACATTCAAATTAGGTGAGGATAACAAAAGATAAAGTTTTTCTTAATAAGCCTTCATATGTAACTACACAAAAAGTGGTCAACAAGCTATCCCAATGAAATTTCAATGATATTCCACTTCCTAGAATTCAATTTAGATTTAATAAACAAGACACCTAATTATTTTCTTGTAATTATGGGATTGAGAAGAACCCAATCTGAAGGAATCCCATGTGGGGTTTCTTTACTGAGATCAAGAAATCACCTAGTAGTGGGTTGAGTAAATATTACATGGGGTATTACCTATATAAGACCAGTTCTATGATTTAATAAGGCTTGGTTCATTAGAGTTAGAGGCTAGGACAAATGACTAGACCATTTTCATTTTCCTTATTTATTTTCTTACTTTATAGTTAGTTTTTCCCTTTGTATTAGCCAATGCAGTTTAAACTTATTTCTATATTTTACCTGAGTATGTGATGAATATTTAAAAAATTTCCTAAATTATCTTATGTTTGAAATATTTATGATGATATTCTTTCCCTTCACATGTATATGGTAGTTGGTTTCTTTCTATTCACATTTATAACTTGGTCCTCAGACTCCTGCACCATCTCTACTTTCTAGTTGTGCTATGTTAGTGAAGTAAAGTTTGGTTTTCTTAAGGGATTTATCTACTCAATAGAAACATATATGTTTCCTGTACAAAGTAGGCCCATATTTTATTTCTCTCTATCTTTTTTCTTTTTATCTTTTCTAATACCCTATTAGATTAGTCTTAGAATAGTCTAAACTGTAATTAGTGATTTCAAGTTTTTTTAGATTGCATGAACTTTTCTTGTCACCCTTTTATGTATTATTGTGCTTAATGGATTAAAGTTAAGTGATAATAAGCTATGAATTTATTGTTAAATCTGAACAAGCTGATTCTTCTGAGCACAATAGTCAAAGTTTCTTTCATATGTATTTAAATTTAACAATTAAAAGCCCTTTATATGGAATAATTTACATCGACCAATTGAGGTATCTTGTTCCCCATGACCTGATAGATATAAACCTTTGAGAATATATAAAACCTTTTATCTAGTAGAGTTGGAGGGCATATCAATCTTTTAACATCTCTTTCTACCTAGATTTAGTGTGCCTAAACCACTCACTAAGAAGTATACTCAAATTTCATCTTAGCTAAAGGATAACAATATTTTATAAAGGTATAATAGTCCATATTAATTTTCGTAATTCATTCACTTAACTTTAGTGATTTGAGCATTCTAAAATCATACAATTTTTTTAAATGCCTCCTTTTATTATTGTATATAATAACTCTTTTCTTGTTATAATTTAAAACATATAATTTTATTCATTTCTTATCAATCTATTAAAGTTATTTTTAACAATAATATATGTATATATATATATATATATATATGTATATATATGTATATATGTATAATTTTATTCAGTTCTTATCAATCTATTATAGTTATTTTTAACAATAATATATGTGTGTGTGTGGGTGGGTGGATTGTTTAAAAGGTTGGTTGTGTCTAGTTATATCAGGTTCAAAATTTAAAAAGTATATTAGATCAATTTACCCATATCAAATTAAAAATATATGTATATATTTTACTAAAAATGTTATAACTATATTATTTTAATTCACAATACGAGTCCATTGGTTTTCATTATTAAAATAAATTTAAAAAAATTTCACATGTAATTTTGAATGGTTTGTGAGATTAAGATAAATGTAATCCCCAAGGACAAGTAAATCTTGTAAAACACCCTCAAACTAGCTTTTGTAAGGCATGCACAATAATTGATGACAATATAGCCATATTGATTAATAATAATTACATAGTATATTAAGATTGTTGTATTTGATAAATTATAGAATCATCTATAAGTTATTTTAAGGTATTACCATATTCCAATCAAATCATAATAAGAATATTATGGAAAATATAAGTAAAATACAGATTCTAAAAATGGACTGACACATGCCTAGAGGAACATAAAGTAAAATCTAATTATGTATAATTAAAGAGCCATTTTATATATGTCAATATTTCCCTGCTATATGTAATTAAAATCTAATTATATATAATCAAGGAAACTATTTTATATATGTTAATATTTCCCTACTATATGTATGACTAGCTATGTTAGACCAAAATAAAGAAATGAATATGTTCAAATGTATTCACTAAGTGCTTTACCAGTTATGCTAGATTATAGAGTTAAGAGATTAGTTTTATTTGATAAAAATATAACTAGTGTTATTGGGATTTAAAAAATAATAATTATGATATTCAATCTTTCCAATACACTCTCAATCGATGCCAAACATATGTTACAATGGTTAATCGAAGACTATCACCTAGGATGTCCTCCTAAAGATAAATGCATTCTAAAATATGGGTATTTTGGTTATTTTTATAATAATTGAAGTTGACACAACTCTCAAGGCAAGACACAATCAAATGGTTTAATGTGCCATACACCAATGACAAGGTGAGTTTAGAAAAACACACAATTTAACATATTGATCATAGTTTTCAAAACAACATGAGTGTAGTTTAAATGAAACTTATCACCATATATAAAACTCAACACATATTTAAGAGACAAACACTATTTATTATTAGTTATATGTACTTATCATAAATGTGATATACTACTATAAAGGTTTATTGATTTTTTACTTTTGAGAAAAATATCCTTATTAAGAAATATTTATCTTTCTTTAAAAAGATGTCCTCTAATTCAACCTCTTTGATTTTAGATGAATGAGAGTAGTTTTATCATGAACCGCCTTCTTCCCTTCAAAATGGCATGACCCTATGGCACTTCATATCACAAACAAAACACATCCCACAAAATAAAAATTATTGTTCTCATCTTTAAATAATGTCATCCTCCCCTCCACACAATGTATTTCCACTAAAATATTCATCCATTTATTAAATTTATTTTTCCACATAATAAAGAATTTGCCGAGGGCGGGGGGAATAATTAATGATTTGGGAGATTTATAATTGAATAAAAACTCCCTTGAATTAACTAGGGATACAACCCATGTGGGCTTTGTCCTACAACAATTAAATGCTCTTTGACTACTTAATATTGCCATTCAAAAATTAAGACAGCTTGTACCAAAGACATTTTCCAAATAAAGAGTTGAGTTCATTAATTTCAAGTTTCATTGTTGAATGCAAACAATAAAATCCATGCCCTCCAAATATAATGTCCATGCTACATCATTCACCATCACATTGATAAGATAAAATCACTATTCAAAGTAAATGATTGATACCAAGTTTTTTTTTTTTTTTTGCATTCCCAAATACGAAATGATGAATAATCTTGTGCATACTTATATTATAGTTTAACTATAATATAAATATTCCTAATATCAAAACATATATTTGGCTAATAAAATTATTTAATTTATATTCTTATATGTTAAAATTAGGACATTATTTATTTGATATATATTAATGTATTTCAATTTTGAAGATCATTAAGTACTCATCAACAAATTTTAACATGTGGTCTTTAAAAATTATATCATAAAATAATTATAAAATAAAATTTACTTGCTAAATGTTATGATTCAATGTCACCTAAAATTTAATTTCAAAATGATGTTGAGACCAAACTTCCAAAGTTTATAACTTTTGATCCATAATTTTGTTTAGACTCTCATTTATATGAAAATGATCATATAAAGAAATTTAATTCAACCATAACCCATCCTATCTAGTTAGGTATGTTTTAAAAAAAATTTGTAGTCCATACGTGCCCATCTGATGGTATAAAAATGTATTTTAGTATTTTTTAAAGATTTTGCTATTTTTAAAAATAGTTTCTTTTTGTACTTAGAAGTGAACTTCAATTTAAATTCATCCATTACGTTAATTTTAGTGTTTATAAGATATGGGAAGATTTTTAGGCCCATTTGAAAGTACATATAAAACTTAAAAAATAGTAGCTAAAAAATCACTATAAAATAAAAGTTACTAAAAATATAAATGTTCTAAAAATTACATGGGTCAGTTTGCTTTAGGTAGATTTTGATTTATTTATGTTTTTTAATTCTGAATTTCAACTCCAATTCTAAGTTGAATTTTTATAAAAGACTTTATTGTAATAATTTATCCATTCAATGAGAATCAATAGAGAAATTTCCTTTCATGCAAATTTTGAATTTATTCCTATGGATAATTTGCTTAGCTAGTCTATGTTTTCATCATAGAATTTTTTATTTCTATCTAGGGTTAGAAAATCACATTTACTAATGATAAATATTATTTTAATTTTGATGGGCCATTGGATTTCAGGTGTAGTGATTTACAACATATGGATTCTCTAGTCATAATATGTAATGGTGAATTTTGAAAAGACAAGTTGACCAAAAGCATAAGCTTGATAAGGATAAGAGGCCTTAAATAATAATTTATACTTACAATATAAAAATAGAAGACAAACAAGGTTAAAATACCATCAAACTAGATAATCACCACTTACACCAAGATATATGAGGTATAGGTCATTCTTCGGCATGACCATTTATCATGCTACATTATTCTCTCTCTGTTGCTCATAGTTTTTTCTATATACTCCTCTTGGATGATGTTCTCCACAATATTGAGGGTTATACTTGTGCCATAGACAAGGGAACATATGACAGCCACACAACCCATGATATAAAAATCATATGATAGTAAAATCATGATAATGAAATTTATTCCACATAACTATATAAAAGATGATGATAATAACAATGGACCAAATAATATCAATGAAATCAATCCCTGATCATATATAAACTAAATATTATTAGCTATGTTTTGAGATAATAAATAATGGGTAAGTTCCCTAAATCCAGACACAGGGAAAATGAGATGTTGTAATGGGGAAAGTGTATAGAAAATAATGACTTATGAAAACATGGGACCTTTTAAAAAATGAACTTGAATTCTATAGATAATTATTAATAATATCTAAATATTTTATGACTTAATTTGTACAATTTATATGTAAAAACATTGATTATTTTATATTTTGAAGGTTTACTAACAATGAAAGTTTCCAATAGAATTGATAAGCACACATTTCAAGTGAACAAAGAGAACATACTTATAAGCATCATAACACTCAAGTTATAAAAAAATGTTTACAATAAATTTGAGATTAAATTTTCTGGTGCTCTTTTGATACACTAGAAAATGTGGAAGCAATTATTGAAATGCTACTTCATAATGGTAAATTTGATAGGATTTTATTGTTCTATTAAGGTACTAACAAATTTATGTTAAATATTTATAAATATATAAAATAATTGGGTAGAGTTTGGATTGATTATAATTTTTAGTTTTTTAATCAACTATTCTTATAATATACCATGAACAAAAAAGGATACCAAAATAAAACATCATGATAGGAAGTCTTGTTAAGACTTTCATAAACATGATTGGTTATTTTCAACATTATTTACTCAACAACAATTGATTAAAAATGACACTTATGTGAGAGATATTGTAAGCAAACTAAAATATTATATTTAATATTTATTTAATTAGTAGTTATTATTTTTTTTCAATAATTGATTTAATGTCCAAGACTTATTTTTAATATCTCTATAAATAATATCTAGTATTATTGTCAAAAAAAATTGAACAATTTATATAAGAATATATGTTATGTATTTTCAATGGATATATATATATATATATATATATATATACTTATTTAAAAAACTTTTGGATTATTTATGAAATAATATATCCAATGTGATTTTATTGAATAATTACTTTCAAATGGGATTATAAATTACAAAAACATTGAATACTTATTTAAGAGGCGCCAATAAATAGTACCATTTTGAGACCTTATTTTGTTTTAATTTTAATTTATCTCATTATTCATTGGGGCCTCTTAAAAAATATATGTCATATTATAGAATACATGGCCAATGTTAATAATAATATGGAGAGTGGAGAGGGATATGCAAATAATAAAAGGAAATGTAGATGAAGTGATCTCACTAATAAATGCTACCATTCAAAATGTGCCTTTAATATCAAAAACTTGCAAGATAAATTCAAGAAGAGGAAACATGAGGATTCCTAAGAAGACCCCAGTAAAAAAACAAGCGGAAAGAAGAGAAAACTGAGATGATTGAGAATGTATCTTTAAAAATATAGCTAAAAATGTTCAAGGATGATTGGGAGGTTGTGGAGAGTCTTTATGACCTTTTTTATCACTATTTATCTACTCTACTACTTTTTCTATTCCTAACACCTGTTTAATGTTATGATGATTGGACATGGTATTTTTTCTATTTATCTTGTTGTAGTTTGGTCATTGAGGCTTTTGTCTGGTTTGTTTCTCATTTTATTTCTTTCTTTCACAATTTATATTCTCTAGATTTTATAAAAGGGTATGGACCCTTTCATAACCCATATTTTTACCAATATAAAGAATTAGAATGAGATAAGAACAGACCTTTTATCCATATTTTTATAAAATGGAATATCCTAGGAGAACTAATAGTTTTTTTTTCTACATCCATAATAATTCCAATAATTATTAATTAATTACAAGTTATATATGTTCTTTTTGAATATTTTTGTGTTTTTTGGCTCACATGCATTACTATAAAAAATATACAATTTTAAAATTGCATTAAAATTATTATTATAATTATTTTGACTTCACAATAAAAATAAAATAAAATTATAAAACAATGTATAATAATAAAACTAGTGGTCAATTGTTTCTATATACATAGTACTTATATAATTCATCATTAATTACTAAAAAGATATATAATTTTTAAGCTCTTTTTTTTAATGGAATGCATCCGCTACTAATTTTAAAAATACAAGTGTAATTTTTATATAAAATTATTTAAATAATTATTCTGGCTTACTGATAAAAATAAACTTATTTCAAAAAATATCATATAATATATGAATATTGTCCACTTATTTCTAAATAAATAATTAATCCATAGTTCATTAGTAACTAGATCTAGATAATATATATATATATATATATATATATATATATATATATATATATGTACCTCTACAATTTTAATTATAATAGTGATAGGAAACTAGAAAATTAGAGAGAGTGGAAAATGGAAGTATTGGAGTCTGACTATAGTGAAACTTGAGTATTATATTGGTGAAATTAGAATCCAATAATGTCAATATTATAATCAAAATTATTAGTAGACTGGAATCATATTATAGTTAAATTTTATTCCAATATTAACAATATAAAAATCCAAAATCAACCTATTCAAATTAAGGTGTGGACTAGAATAAGTCTAAATTTATTCAAATATTCTTTCAATTAGGAAGATAGAACAATTTTATCAATCTCTAGGAGGAAACCACATGTACTACATGACATATATAAAAGGAATTTCATTTTCAATATTGTAGTAAACAAATATGTACCAATGAGGCCAACTTATTAGTCATCAAAATATGGATAGTATGATACCAATCTATAATATATAGACAAATATTGATAAGAATGCATGTTATGTACAATTTAATAATTCATGTAAAAATTATATATAATAAATGCATTTACATATCCATGTACACAATCGATACATGCACACTCCATGTAATAAAAATGTAAGATATATGAACTGTGTAAAGTGTCTCTATGAATAAAGTGGACAAAAGCTATAAATATGTCACCATGTAATATTCACTTGTTTATATAAATCATTGCACATATATGAGGAATTAACAAGTCTATAATCACATATAAATGAATATCCTACATCTTACCAACTTAAAATATATGGTGAGAGGAATATGTAGAAAACATGAATATAGTAAAACCCATAGTAAGCTAAAATAGGAAAGATAGCATTTTATAACTAAGATAATGGTAAATAAATGTTTTTTTTTGGTTTTCTTATTATAATAACTTAAATATTATCATTAATACTTGATCATATTACTTTTCCCCTTTATATCTTTAATTTAACTTGTGTACTTAATTAGTACCAATTTTCCCACTTCATCCTATCCTAATCTCATGTGAAGATTTGTTTATATTTCAAATTATCAACTCTCACACATAAATATGTTTGAATTTATAAAAATTCCCTAAAACATCTTTGTGGACAAACCCAAATTTAATTATTAGCATTTATCCCTAGGTGAAATCAACGCCCATTAGGGATAATAATGAGATACATTCCTGGCCTTATGGGACATTACTATCATTTTCTTTCCAATTGTTAATTTTTGAAATCAACCTCTCCTTTAGGTTATATTCCATATTTTTAGGCTTCCTAGTGCGTGGTTACCCATTTTTAATTATTATAAATTCACACTCTATTAACTATTTACTTCACTTAGAAATTCTAATATAAAGGCTTATTTACACAAGTGCCACTAGGCAAAAGTTTCATATTATTTCTAATTTAGATTTTAATAATTTCAAATAGTCATCAACCTTAGGCATTTTATTCATTCCTAAACAAAAATTTCAATCAAGTATTCAAGTTGATTCTAAATGCATTCATATATTCTAAGAATCACAACTTCACAAATTACTTTAAGTAGGAGTCCTACATTGGGCTTTATTTTCATCCTTGGAGTATTTAATATGTAGGTACTAGTGTTTATTCATCATGGATGTGATTGGAGCCAACTCAACCCAACTAAATTCCACCCATTTATATTTGTAGGTCTTTCAATAATTGGAATCCCTATTAGGGTTTCAACCTTTCAAAATCTAATTTTAAATGTTTTACACACTTCTGAAGGTCAAATCAATACATATAGACCTAAATCGAATTATTTCAAGTGATTGTGCCTTTATTTCAAGTTTTATGTAAAAATACATAATCATCGATTATGGACCTTAATGGGAGGTGATTCTATCCATGGATAATCTCATATCCTACGTTTGGGAATCTTCAGATATTGTCATTATTTTTCCCTTTCAACTCTCTATCAATAAACACAATCAACCATCAAAAAGTAATAGTTAATATTATATTTCATTTTTATATTTATCTGCTTTGAAATCATTTTTACTTTGTCAAATCTAGTTATTTACCTTCATTATTATTTTCAAAAGTGAATTTATAGCACCTTGTTTTATTTTATCAATTTATAATAATTATGGTTAATTCGTTTTTTTATTGATTGAACATTATCAAACCCTTTATTTTTCTTAGGTTTCATCCCTTTCAATGTTATTTTCTGAGGGTTTAGATAGATCCTAGAATATTAGACACTAAAATAATTTCCTTTCAACTTTAGATCTAAATCTGACACTAATATAACTTGCTTTCAACTTTAAATATAGATTATGATAGTGACCTTGGATATGATATATGACATTAAAATATATTAGTTTTATCTTGAATTTCATAAGAATTTACTAATATCCATACTATATATATATATATATATATATATATATATATATATATATTCTTTATAATATTTTTATTTTGAGTTGTAATTGTAATATCTTTGTGTTCATATATTTCAAATGTTATACTATTTTTTTAATACCCTCTTTAGGGAACTATTATGACCATATAAACTAATAAGACTCATGCATCTACTATAAATAGTTTCAACCCTATTGATTCAAAATAATTTGGTGAATACCTTGGCACCCATCTTGATGACAATGGTTCTTTGTTATTTATATCCCAAAAAGAAAAATATAAACACAACCATGCTAATACATATCAATAAATAAACGATTTAATTGAAAAACCTGTTCTTAATTGTACTTTAGGTGTTGTTATTACTATTTTTGATATTGTTATTCCAATTGTGCCTTTAGTCTTGGGGGAAAACAAGGTATATGTGTGTGTGTGTGTGTGTGTGTGTGTGTGTATGTATTCCTAACCAAGTGGATCCACTAAATCCCTTGATATCTACAAATAATATATCACATACATTTCATAATACATAATCCCTTGAGATAAAAACTCCATTTATGTAAGCTAAGGTGCTACAACTAGATCAAGGTATACAAAAATATCATTGGATTCCTATGGTTTATTTAATAATACTCTAGCACGTGATATTGCATCATACCCTTTACCTATAGGATTTATAACTCCTAATCTCTTGATATACAAGTTTAAAGGAGACCCTAAACAACATCTGAAATCATTTCATGTATCATGTTTAGATTATACTTTTAATTAAATATTACTATCTTGAGTATTTATAATAAGCCTCAAATATTATGCATAGCATTGGCTTTTTGAACTACATACTCAATTTATAAAATGATTCAATTTATTAGAAGATTTATTTCTTAAGTATTTTTTCTATTAACATTGATGAAAATATTTCTTGTACACAAATTACAAAGCTTAACTGAGGAATGAATGAGCCTATTATTGATTGTGTGCTTTTTACATAACTATGATTGCCAAAATGATTAATACATTGGTAGATAATGAATTACAAGACATTTTCAAAAAAAAAATTCTTGCACCATTGCATAATTCAATTATATTCTTGCAATTAAAATTAGTTTAAGATATTTGTCATACAATAAGAGAAACATAAGTAAAACTTATTATTTTGAACAAGCTCAAGTACACACCTACATCTACTTCAATTTCCATAGTGAAGTTTAAAATAAAATCATCTTACAAAGCTAAGCCAATAGATACTAAATTAGATGCAAAATTAATAGTCAACATTATTTCTCAACCTTCTCACAATTTTTTTTATCACATTCTAGAAGGCAATTTTATATATTACCATAGCCACCTTAAACATTGTTACAAAAATCACTTGAATGTAGTTTAATTACTTTTCCTCTCTTGTTGAAATTAACACAAATAATCCATAAGGAAAATACTTTGCTAACAATGCCTATTATTATTACAATAGATGCATTGGTTAGTCTATGAATAAATGTTTCAAGCTCAAACATCTTATTCAGTATCTTATTGACAATAATGTTATTGACATAGGAACTCTTATAAAGGAGCCTAAGCCTTAACAAAATGTCATTGTTAAATTAAACATTTTTAGTGAACTATTTCATAATCATGTTACTGACAAAGATACTTCAATGGTGTATCCTACTTACAATGTTTATCCAACTCTTGAATCATATTATCATCCCTTGGATGAAATTATTGGTACAATTACTCAAAATATTCAACCATGTCCTATGATTACTTATGATGATAGTGTCATGACCCTACACACTTGTCTTATTAAAACATTTATTTGATGACTTGGCTAATGTTTATTTCATGGATTATTGGTTGATGTTACTATTTTGATTCACTAGTTTACATGTGTTTAAATTTTTTTGTGATTATTATGAGTTTTAGTCAGATGATATTTGGTCTTAGTTTTATGTTGAGACACTATTGTTTCATCTAGTTATTGATGATATTGTGAACCTTACAATGAAATTTTATTATTAACTGTTTTATAAATTTTGTTTCATGATTTTAAAATATAATGAATTGTCATTTATTTCAGTCATATTACTTAGTGGATTCAATATTTCAGATACTATTGATTGTCTTTTTGGTGACTGCGGTATGGTGAAAATATAAAGTGACAGTATTATGAGCCATGAAAATAATATGAGCTTTTATTTCTTGTTATGTTATCAATTGTTCATTTTTCACCATGTTCATTTTTGGTTGATGTGTTGGTCGTCTCCTCATGCTTAAAGAGTTTTTATTTCCATTCATGATTTACTTGTTTAATTTTTTACTAATGAATATTTAGGATTTTATTGATGGTCAGTTACTTGTTTGGCTAGAGTGTGTATAGCTTATCTTTTATTATGTGATTATGACTTTGCATTATCTAGTTTTCATGTTTAATTTGTATTAATTCTAAAAAATTTTAGGGCATGGTTTATGATCATACATCTAGTCACTTTTAACTAAAGCCTAGACTAACCAATATGCCATGAATCACCTTAGACTCTTAGTGGCATTACATGTTTATTTGGTATTAGACTTTGGCTAGCTTAGGAAGGGACCACAAACCACCATGGACTTATTTTGGTTTTGTATTTTCATGGAAAAAACTATAGTATTTTTATTTTTTAATTCTCTCAAGGTAATTGAGTTAAGAGCCTTCCATTTGAGTTATATGGTTTTTTTTTTGCATTATCTAAAACATTTTTGGTGAATCCCTAGCTTGGGGAAACTATGCCTAATTTTTTGTTATGGCCATCATGAGGAAGTGTCGTGGGAATTGATAGCCATTATGGATAGAGGTTTTCATGGGGACTTCAACTAGAGTTATCGATCTACTTATCGGCCATGAGGGAAATATTTTCAAGAATTTTTTGTATTTTTATCCTTCATAAAATGATCTAGAAATGGGAAACGAGATGAAAATTGTGTGAAGAAGGATAAGAGAAAAAGAAATAGTAGAAGAAAATAAGTGCTTGGAAATTCTTGCATTTTAATTATAGGCATCCAAGCAATTTTTGTATTGAATTAATAGAAAAAAACCTGTAGGTGTGTCTTGCACATGCATATTTTGGTTTTCCTCATAATGTCTTGAATTTATATTATTTGTTTATAAAGTTAGATGGGTTTGTGGTTTTTTTTATTAACCTTGAATTGTTAAGTAAAAGGGTTTTATCACCTATAAAGGCCATTAGTTTTGGGTTTGTTGCATTATTATTAGATTAATGAACATGGGCATTTGATGGACTACATTTTTATTAATAACACGGTTTCATTTTAAAATGCATATTAGGCTTTTGAGTTGACTCAGACATGTCTTTTGCTAGGTTATTATTGCCATGAAAATGCCATTATTTGATGGATTTATTATTGCATGAGTTTTGGTAATGATTTCATTTTTTATTATAAATTAAATCATTTTACATGATAAATCATGGTTATATGTTTTGATTGGTTTGGAATCATTTTGTAGAAAATTTGAATGAAATAAGTGGATTGTGTTTTCCTTATCACCAAGGTTTTGAATTAAATCATGATTTTCCTTTATCATTTGGTTATGATTTCTTTTTTGGTTGAATACTAAGATTGGAGGTTGACTCATTTTTTTTTATTACTTGAATATTTTATGACTTGATTGTTGAGGTTGTGAGTTGAATGGTTAACTATTGGTATTAAGTGTATGCCTCTTTTTTATGGTTAATTATTTACTACACTCAAAATATTATGAGTTGTCTTCTTGGGATAAATGTTGAAGATTTTGATGGTTATCAATAATTTCATTTTGGTTCCATAACTAATTGGTTAAGATCTGATCTTGTATTACCATTATTTGTTGAAAGGGAAATGTGTTCCTATTCTAGCTTGTTTATGTTTGTTAATTTGGAACTAAAAGAATAGGTTGTATTTATATAGTCTATAATTAATTTTTAGTTATATTCATTGAATAGTGTTCCATCCAAATTTCACCCTAAGTATATTCACCTTTGAATCCATGGATTATTATGGTTAATATTTGATTATTATTGCTTTGATTTGAGCTTATGACATATATTAGTTATGGGATAGTTATATGCTGATTAGTTTACATAATTGATTGATTATGTGACAATTATACTTTCTTATTTCTATATATTGTGGATGCATTTTTGTTATTTATGTATCATTAATTGATATATGATGACTCAAATTAATTGCCTAGTTGTCACGAGGTGGATGCAGAATTGATTCTACCCTCAGAGCATGATGGAGGGAGAGCATCATCAGAGAGGATAGTGTATATGGGATGATTAAATGATGATAGAAGAACTGCTAATAACCCAACACACACCAACCATAATAGAATAACTTATTTGATTCTTTTATAACTTAGCTAGTTGGTATGGTTTTGAGTGCTAAGTATTCTTTAGTGATCATATTTTAGTTTATGCATTAAAATGAGTGATTTTATTATTGTACAGCCTATAGCTAGATTAGTATAATAATTGTTCTATGATTATTGTGTTTGTCATGTTGGAGAGATGTTATTTCTTAATAATTTAGTAATCTATATGACTTAGTGTATATTTTTAAAGGATAGTTGAATACATTGGTACTAGTGCATAGATTTACATTTTTTTTTTGTATGTAATCATGTAATTGATGCGAACATAAATTAGGTTGCCTAAAAGAATGGCAGGTCAAAATGATATTTGGTAAATATCATTTGGTGTCTTTTCATTTAAGATTTTATAATATATATATATATATAGAAAATTCATATACTCTAGTATTTTAATAAAATAGTTATTTTAAAATAATTAGATTATTATTTAGTTTGAATATCTTTTAAATAGATAGTTATCTTTTTGTGATTAAGTTAAAAAAACTAAATATTCTAAATCCTAATTTGATAATTAAGTTTTAATGCATAGTTTATTTGAAAACTAAAAGTCTAAAATGATCATTTTAAAGATTAAAATAAGTGAACTTAAACAAAAGAATTCACTTGGATTTGAACAAGGACAAGTAGATGCATGAAAGGAAGAATAAAAAAATGAAACCCCATTTAAAATATTATGAAGTGCATTAAAGAAAGGTACAGTGAAATGTATGGAAATAAAAATTAATGAACTAAATATTAAATACAAGATTTTTTTGGGAATTGAAAATAAAAGCATCTATTTAGAAAGAAATATAATAGAATCTTAAAAAAAGAATATGTTGGCAACTACTTGCATGGAATTTTTAAACAGAAAGTGAAATTAATAAAAAGGAAGAGATCAACCCAGTGAAGGAGGGATAAAAAGTTCAAAATAAGGTAGAGAGACAATGAATTAAAAGAGATAAGGTGATGCTTTGAGGAGGATCAGTGATTATCAGTGATTGGCATAGAGGAAAAACTATTTTCATAGAAGGTAGTGATTTTGGAAAGATGGAGAGAAAAATTATAAAGGAGATATAATAAAAATCAGTGACTAAGCAATTGGAGGAGAAGTAATAAAATATACAAGGAAAGGTTATTTACAGTGATCTAGGTTGGTTTTGTCTTAAAATACATTATTATGTTTGATTAAGTTGATTTGTGTTCATATATAAATTTGAATGACAATTTGAATAACAATGTGAAAATTGAGAAATAAAGCGTAGCATAGAGTATCTTCTGTACAATTATGTGAATAAGCAACAGTAGTTTATGTAGGCATTTCCCCAATTTTATTCAAACTCTTTTGTTCTTTTAGTGTAAATGATCTACACACACATAAATTTTTTTATATGCCTATGTAATAGAAGGCAAAATATATTATAATAACTACTTATAGTTTGAGAAAAGCATTATAAATTACTATATAACACTAAAACAATTTAGAAATGGTAAAATCATGAAAGAAACTACATTTCTACTTATGACAATTTAAAATTTAAGTGAAACTTTATTATGCCTCAGATATTTGTATTATAGTTGAATTCAAGTTATTATGAATACATGTGTATCTTGTTAAATGTATATATGCCAAAATATTTTTTATTTTTAGTATTCAAATTATGCTAGGCTAGCATGAACTATCCATAGAAAGAGAGTCATGACTTTAGATAAGTTAACAACTTAAGAAGTGAATATTGGTATTTAATTGTGTTAATATATCTATTGAGATATGAACCACTTAATCGAGTGTTAAACTATTAACATAACAATCCATTCATGAAGTTTTTGTATATAGACAAACAAAAGCTTTCATTGACATACTATAGATATAGTATAAATGGAATAGTAAACCTACCAAAAAATATGGAAACTATTACTAAGATATAGTTATTTACATCTTGTTGTAAGTTGAACTTTACCCCACTTTTATGGTTTGGTTTATAGGGAAGCTTAGTTATTCAATAAAGTTAGCTTTGATATATATTTCTTGTGACTAAGAATTCAATGTTTTCTTTTGATGTTTATGTTTTTATGAACATGATCTGATTCATACCCAGATGGTGTGATTCTTGAACAGAAATAGGATATATTCATTATATTGAAATATATTAATATGTGAAATTCATTAAATGCATTTGACCAACAAAATGCATAGTTTTTATTTTTATTTTTAGTACTTAGCAAAGTTTGTATGTATATTAGAAAGGAATAATCTATTTTTAATCATTGGTTAATAAATTATGTTATAACCAGTCTTTCATTGATAATGTCAAATAAGTAGTGAGACAAACTTCACTAACTTAGTTGGCATCATGAATGCAAGATGAAGATAATTTGATCAAGTGGTGTGTATGAAAATGACTGATCCATGAGATCATATGTTATTTGGAAATTTTAAGCAAAGTAATGTTAAATAGATATTATCATTTCATATTGTTTGATGTACATGTTATGTGATATCATGTTAGAAACCTATTTTCCTTATTGTACACATCATATGATCAAAAACTTATAGCACACAAGTACTGACATATCTCTTTATATTTCTATACCATAATTATCTACCCATACATGAAGGGAGGTCCATTACCTGATGGAGAATTATGTATGGGATTGATGGTCCATAGTTGGTATGTTAAAGTGCTTGAATGATACTCTCCCTCCTCATTATAGTACTTACTTGGAGACTACACTTGAGATTATCAGAGATACATGAGTTGGTTTGACTTGAGCTCCATGGAACATAATATATATTTATTGTATTTACTATTAAGGCTGAATGCTTAATGGAAATCTAATTGTATTATTTTTTTATACTTCAATAGATGTAGTTATATTAGTGTACTAGTTATGGCTAGATTTTAATGTGATTACTTTCCTTGTAGTTATGTTATGTTACATAGTGTAGTGATTGAAACTACTTTTATTCTAAGTTGTGATAGTGTAACATGCTTGGTTAAGTTTTTTAGAAAAAATAATTATATTATCATGGTGTAATCTAATGAAAGAATGTATGTTGAGTAAATAGTTTAAAAAAATATTGCATGATTCTAGTACAATCCATGTCGGTTTGTTACATATGGTATCATAACGAGGCCCAAACTCTAAGAATTAATGAGTCCACTAACATTTTTGTATTCTTATATTCAAAGAAAAATAAAAATGGTTCAAACAAGAGCATTGGGTGAGGGTCCTTAGAATGTCAATGAAAATAACCCTCTAAATGATTCTAACGTAATTGGCATTAAACATTCAATAAAATTGGATTAGATTCTCGCATCCATCAATGATACCAAGGACTGGATCATAACCCTAGAATAAGAAGTTTATATCCATGAAAAGGAAGAACATCATGAAGAACCTATTGAGAATCCCACTATGTAAGAAAACTAGTAGAATGTGAGGGCTCAAGTAGCTACAGAGTTGTCTAGGGATATGAAATAGGTGAGTCCACCTAAGTTCGATAGATTTTTTGTAGGTGATAGAGTTGAAGCATGGTTGATAGTGATGGATACGTATTTTGAGATTCAAAACTATTCGAAGGTCACCAAATTAATTTTAAAAGTATACCAGTTGGTTGGTGAGGCAACTATGTGGTGGGCCAACAAGAAAATGGAAATAAACCTAAATTCAACCACCATTACTTGGAAGTAGTTTATGACATTGTTCAAATAATTATGGCTTTCACACCTTTATTTTGATCAATAACTCACAGATTTATCAAATTTAAAGCATGGGGACTTATCAATAAATGAGTACTAGGAGAAATTTACTAAACTTTTGAAGTACATACCTTAGTACCAATCATATGAGAGGTTTAGGATCATGAAGTTTATCATGGGATTAAAATCCTAGATAGGTGGTGAGGTAGATGTTCATGGACCTTCTATCATGGACTAGGTCTTCGAGAAGGTGGTAAAGTAGGAACAAAAGTTGAAGTCTCTTGCATAGGTTAGGGATACGTTTAATAAAATTTTTGGGACTTTTAAGCTGATCTTCAAGAAGAAGAACTAGAATTATAAGAGTGGAGACTCCAAGGGTTAGTTAAAGAATCAGAATGTCAAATTCAATAGTAGATCTAGCAACCAAAAACTAAGTAATGGTTTCAAAGACATTTTCAAGGGAAACCTATAGGATGGGAGGAAAGGTCTACCTAGAGGATATTTCAATTTTGGAGGAGACCATTATGGTTATGAATGAACTTAGAACAAGTCAAAAAATAAAGGTCTTAATTCTTAGTAGGGCAATTTTTAGCAGCATATTCATGTAGTAATTAATAATCTATAATCTAAATTTTAGGCATCATTCATAGAGATGTCAGGTATTTTGTTTGAACATATAGTTTCTATTTGATAGATGCAAGGGCTCTTGAATGTTTTATAGCTCTTAGAATGCTTAGTAAGTTTCCTAGAAGAGCTAGATTTATGGAAAATGTCTGTTTATTACAGTATGTGAATGACTCTAAAGTCATGGTTGACAAGTGTGTATTTAAATTAGAGATTAAGTTGCCCAAATTCACAACTATAGTGTATTTGTATGTAGAAACACTAGGTTTATATGATGTGATCCTAGGATTCAACTGGCTTGCTAAGCACAAGGCCAAGGTTGACTACTACTTGAAGAAGGTTGAGTGTCTAGATGATTTTTGAAATCACTAATATAAAAACAATAATATATGATTAAAATAACTCCTAAAAACTACATATAAATGACCAAACATGATCACATGACCATTAGTAATTTATTACCAGTCATTTATAATGCGATCAAATTGATGACTAAACTATTTTTAGTCATTTATTGGTTGTTTTGATTGATCAATTTGGTAGTATACTTAGTCATTGATTATTGTTAACTAGTCATTTATTTAGTCATGGTAGTCATTTATTTAGTCATTGTAATCGTTAATTACTATTTTTTTAAAACTAAAAAAGGGGTAAAAATTTATTGAAAATAGAACCATAAACAGAGAAATTACATAGCTTTATCCTAGTTAACAAATTGAGCCAGCTTCTGAGATAGATTCGAAGGAAGCATTGTATGATCCACAACATTCCAAGATGGTCCATATTTAGATGCCCATTTGGCCAAGCAATCTGCTACCCCATTCCACTCATGGGGAATGTACTTAAACAAAATGGAATCCAAAGAACTTAGCTGGAGAATTTGTTTAGCCACCAAAGCCAGGTGTCAATCCACAAAATTGAAATTCCACTCATTTAGAAGATTAATCGCCACCTGTGAATTTGCTTCAAAAATAACTCTATTCCACCCCTATTGGCAGCAATGTTGCACCGCCACTAGGATGGCCTAAACTTCCATCAGGTTGTTGGTGTAACAACCTTTATAGGATGAAAAAACAAACTTAATGTCTCCAGAGCTGTCACACCCCACACCTCCCACATTAGCAGCCCTAGGATTACCTTTAAATGAATCATCGGTGTTGACTTTGAGGACACCATCCATAGGGGCCATCCAACATCCAATCTGATTAGCAGGTTGCAGCTGTTTTGAGCCCTTCATCGAGTGCAAATGGGAAGCAAAGGTCGCATTACTGAACGGAGAAAAGGGGAGGTGCAAGTAGATGGTGACATCCTTAGGAACCAAGTCCCCAATAGCCTCACACTTAGCTTGAAGCGTCTCCTGTATAGAATTCACAATTTTCTCCCATAGGGGTCTGAACTCAAGAGATCTATCCTAAAAAATCCTTCTATTCCTCTCCAACCATAAGTGCCATAAGATAAGGGAAGGGCCAATAAACCAAACAACCTTAAGGCAAGTTGTCTTAGCAATAGATTGGCCCAGTCAATCCCAAAATTTAGCTAGAGAAGTAGCATGTCAACATGGGCGATCCCACACACTCCACCAAAGGTGCCAAATTTGCCTTGCAAATGGACACTAGAAGAATAGATGAGAAGTTGTCTCATCATTACTATGGCATAGAAAACATATAGAAGGCCCCTAGAATCATTGTTTACAGAGGTTGTCCTAGGTAAGACACCTGTTGTAAACCAGGACCCAGAGGAAAAAGTTACATTTTGGCCAAGAAAAATAGTTCCAAACTCTCTTCCACTAGGAGGTCTCCCCTTCTCCAAAAATTTGCTTAATCAATGCAAGGTATCCTTTAAAAATAGAATACCGTCCTGAAGGAGCACCTCCCCAAGCCAAGACATCACGGTCTTGTAGAGAGTTGCATCCCCTAGAGGCCAAAATTTGGGACAGCTCCTGCTGATCCTCCATCGAGCCCCCGATGGCCAATCAGAAGAATTCTTCCATCGGTAACCAACTGTCGTACCCATGTTGAAAGCTTCCTTATAATGCACCACCATACTCCACCCAGCAACCAAGAAAGAGTCACAAAGGGCCTGAAAATGTGGGTGAGAGGTTATCAAAGTGGGTAGACCATCCCAAGAATCACTCCAAAAAAGGGTCTCAGTGCCTCTATTACAAATCTAGAAAAGACTACATTTCACAAGACAAGCTCCCCGTTTGAGGGTAGCCCACACCATATAGCCTCTACCCTCAAGAGGAAGCCTCAAAATATCAGCGGGGTCAATACCAGGGTAATACTTATTAGTCAAAATATGGGCTCAAAGGTGAGATTGATTGGATCACCAACGCCAATAGAGCTTGGCAGCAAGAGCTTGGATGGACAAGATAATAGAGTGTAGACTGAGTCCTCCCTCCTTTTTTAGCTAGAAAACAATGTCCCATTTAATAAGGCTCCATCTAGAATTTTACAAATTACCATTCCAAAGGAATTGATGGGAGAGGGCATCAAATTCCTTAAGAAAGTAAATCCGGGCAGCCTGGACCATGCTTCGATATATGGGGAGAGCTTGAATCACCGATTGCAAAAGAATCACCCTACCAGCCATAGAGAGCCACCTATGAGTCCAGTGATTCACTTTTTGTCTATGTTTGTCTAGCACATTCTACCAAAAGAGCCTAGGCTATCTTCCCACAATAATGGGAATCCCCAAGTAAGTCAAGGGGAGAGAATGAATCTAAAACCTCAAGATGGTGGAAATCCTCCTCTGGATAGGCTCAGGGGTATTAAAGAAGAAGAGAGAGGACTTGTGATCATTAATTTTCTGACCTGAAGTAGCCAAATAAGTATCAAGGGCAATAGCCACTCCATCCAGAATTTGTTTACCAACAGTGAAGCCTCCTTGTTCCTCAGATATCACCATGGGAAGACAAACTTTAAGCCTCTCCACAAGGAGCTTAGTGATGATTTTATAGACCACATTGCAAAGAGCAATGGGTCTAAACAAGTCTAACTGATTAGCCTATTCTTTCTTTAGAATTAGGACCAGAAAAGTGGCATTCAAAGCCCTGAGCATCTCTTTGCTGGAATAAGATTCTTGGACCACCTCCAATAGATCAAAATTAATAATGTCCCAGAAGTCTTGAAAAAATTTTGCAAGGAAGCCATCAGGTCCTGGGGCTTTGCCTTTTCGTAAGCTAAAGACCACCCCTTCCAATTCTAACATACCAATTGGCTTCATAAGGGAGTCATTCATTCCTAGTGTTACACCAGAGGGAATGCAAGATAAAACTGTATTCTCAGTAGGCTCAGTTGGGGGTAGGTCATCAGAAAAGAGAGCCGAATAATACCGAGTTGCTTCCATGGAGATAGCATGGGAGGAGGATAGCCACGTCCCATCCATGGTATCCAGAGAAGAGATGACATTCCTATTACGTTGGGCCTGCACAAAATTATGGAAGAAGGTAGTATTCTTGTCCCCCTCCTGGAGCCAATCTATTCGTGCCTTCTGTTTCTAGTAAATTTCCTCGCAGAGGTCCCACTCTGCTAGATTTGTGATAGCCTGAGATTTAGTGATGTGAAGGGCTTCCGTCAGCCCATCATCTCAAATATGTCTGGTGATACTATTCAGTCAGTCTTGTGCCTTCTTCCTCATAGTGTGCATATTGCCAAAACAATTTCTATTCCAGTATTTCAGTTTCCACTTGACATAATATAGTTTTTTGGAGAAGGAATAAATTGCTATGCCATATCTGGGGCCACCATGTCTCCACTAGTGCGTCATCAGGTCATGGAGAGAGGGGTCACACAGCCACATCAACTGAAACTTGAATGGAGGTTTCTTGGGAGCCATAATATGCCTAGCAGATAGCCTGATCAGCCAATGATTTGAACCATGCCAGTCAAGAATTTTAGAGGAGAGAGACATAGAGCTAGATAGCCAAAAATAGGAAACAAGGAACCTGTCCAAGCATTTAAAAATGGCTACGGCCCCACTTCTTCTGTTATTCCAGGTAAAGAATCCATTCAGAGGCTTGACATTAGCAAGATGTAGAAGCTCTATATTTTGTCGAAATAGTTTAGAAGAGGGCCCCAAACGCACCACTCCTCCACTCTTCTCTTCCAGACTAAGGACCAAGTTGAAATCTCCAGTGACTATCCAAGGCAAGAAGGGATGGCAGCTTCTTACAAACCAAATATGTTCCCAGAGTTTGAGCTGGCCAAGAAGATCTATGGGAGCATAAAACATCATAACCAAGATTTGTTCCCCTGTTTCAAGAGAGGAAGCCACCATTGAGAGAGCTGAGAGGTAGGACATCCAATGAAGTGGCACCACTTTCCTTGGGTCCCAACACATAACAAGACCTCTAGAGTTCCCCAAGGTGCCAACACATTGCCACTGGCCAAAGAACCACATGTTAGGAGCACAAGTAAACATTGAATCCACAGAGAGCTTGGTTTCTTGAATGTAAAAAATATCTGGAGAATGTTCAATCACCAATTGATGGATAGCTTTTTGTCTGGGGATGATAGCCAACCCCCTCACATTCCATAACAAAACAATCATTGAGTAGAGTGGGGGAAGTGTTCATCTAGGGTCTTAACAACCCCAGACTCTACCAATAAATCACCCGTGAGTTTAATTTTGTCCTGGTCTTTTTTACGCCCAGCTTTGGAGGGGGTAGTAAAGGAAACTTTCTTAAACAGTCTTTGCATAAGGCCCAGAGCAGGAGAAGATCCTTTATCCTTACTGAAGATGCCCCTGTCTTTAACCAAATATGCCCAATGGACATCCTTATCCTATGGAGCTGGAAGAGCCACCAGGGTACTAGCCTCAGGATCAAGAGTGGTCTCCGAGGTTTGCTGAACCACCATATCCTGAGAGTCATTAAAAATAGGATCCCTCTCCTCTAAACTAGGAGCCCCACCTTGATCCATTGTAGGAATTCCTTCTTCAATAGCCATGTTGTCAAGAGCATCAAATCTATTAAATCCAGAGTCCACTTGCCGATCTATATGCAGACATTTCTAGCTACACCCCTTAGCATGGTGTCGAACTGGGATAAAACCCTCTCTATCTAGAGCATTATAGCTAGATGGGCCTTATCTCGGGGTTAGAGAGTACATGTGAGCTTTCCCTTTTACGGTATTATCTGACTGAACATTTCCAGTTTTTGAATGCATAAGCTGGCCATTCCCTTTATCCTCATAAGCCTTCGTTGTCCTAGATAGCCCATTATGTGAACCAGCCCCTTTGGAGGCAAGAGGGCATTGACGCTTCAAATGCCCATACACATGACAGATTTGGCAATGAAATGGAATCAACTCATAGTCTAGTTGTTGAAGCCAAGAGGAAGACCCTAGACAAATTTCTAGAGAGTCTAGCAAGGGGTTATTTAAATCAATATCAACACAAATACAAGCATAAGAAATGACCTTTTTGTCCAGTGATTGGTGTGTTATTGCCGTTGGAGTCCCGAGCATGGCAGAAATTTGATGGAGAATGTCCTCACTCTAGAATTCTAAAGGGAGTCTCGGTAGGTGAACCCAAATAGGTACTCACGATAGAAACTCCTCATTATAATTAAACCCCACATGCCAGGGTTTGATAAATAGTCCAATATGATCATAGAAGTAAGGACCTCCTTCAAATATTCAGTTCTGATCAGCCATCGAGGAGAAATTCACCATGAAATAGCTATTACCTGCCAACATAATGTCAAAATCACCTTTCACCTACCATGACTGGCGAATCCAGGCTTCCAAAGCCGATAGGGAAATACGAATCCTAAGGAACTTATAGATCAGAGTATGAGAGGTCAGGTATTCCACATCTTCCTTTACAGCCTCTAGAGAAATAACCAAAATTGGTTGGTCATGACTACATGGTAGACAGCCATTTATCTTGTGTAGCTTCGATCCATCACTAACATATTGGGTTTCCTTGTCCTGAGAGCCTACTTCAGGCTGGGATCGGTGGCCATTATGGACTGCCGTAGACCTGGTAAACTTGGAGCCTCCATCCGCAGACTACTCCTCAATGCCAATCATCGATCCCGTCTAGTGTATCTCATCTAAGGAAGAAGACTACTAATTATTCAATCATTAATTACTACTAATTGGTAGTACATTTAATCATTTTTATTCACTGATTTCTATCCATTGGTAGTATATTTAGTCATTTGTATTAATTGATTTCCATCTATTGGTAGTATATTTAGTCATTTTAATCATTATTTTACCATTCAGTCCTGCATGTTGTTTATTCCATCTAAATTCATTTATGTTTATGCTCACCTCAAATGACTTAGAATTTGTTAAAATGTAGTTAATGTATGAAACTTGCCCAGTTACCCTATGCAGTGATGCTACAATCCATAGTAACTCATCCTATAAAACAAAATTCATTTCCATCTTTATATATATTTTGACCAAAATTATTATACAAAAAATATATATCTATATATATCGCAAAAATATATATTATCATTTAAAACTATAGAATTTTATTCATATATATATATAACCATTTGAAACCTAAAAACATATAGTAAATAAATACATATAAAATAAATAAATAAATACATATAATATATATATATATATATATAATTTTTATACTTTCAATAATATATATATATATATATATATATATATATACATACTTTCAATAATATATAAATTAATTATTAATACTAATAAATAAATACATATATTATGTATTTATATATAAATAAATAAATATATATAATAATAAGAAATTAATTCTTTACTTAGAATAATAAAATAATAATAATTAATTAATTAAAAATATATAAATAAAATAAAAACAATAATTAAAAAATAAGATGGGGAAATGGGAGCTCGGCCAGTCGATCACCCCACCCCTAGCAGATTCAAGAAAGGGTAAACACCAAGGCCACAGGCCTAGGTCAACCCATGGACCCTGTAATTTTTTTTAATTAAATAAAAAAATATAAAATAAAATAAAATCTTCAAATACATTTTTTATTAAACAAAAATAAAATAAAATAATAAGTTTAAAAAAATAAAAATTTATAAAACATTATGTTATATATATATATATATATATATATATATATATATATATATATATATATATATATATATATATATATATGTTTCTACGTTAAATCGCTTTCTACATTCAAAGAAGAAATGAGAAACTAAAAGAAATGGTCAAGGTTAGAAGATACCTGGATATGGTCGTGCGCACCGAAATCAGACGTTGGAAGGTACTCCTCTTTGGCTGTGGAGGAATGACACCTGCAAAGAAGAAAAGACTGAAACACAAAAAACGTAAGACAAGGAGATGGTGGGCTGCCAAGCAAAAGCTTGATCCCTGAAGTACGAAGACTTCCTTAAGGGATATCATCCCACTGATTAAAAATAGAATATTTGACTGAAGTAGAAATAATGAAAGACAGAATGAAAGCAAATAAAAGACAAAAAGCAGAATGCATACCTGATATGCAGCAAATTGCTCTGCACAGTCGCCGGTGTCGGTCTCTGTGCCGGCGTCGGTCAAGAAGAGTGCCAACGTCGGTTGAAGTGCCGGCGTCGGTCGGGGTAATGACCGGTGTCGATCAGGGAAATAGTTTTGGACAGGGTCTGGTCGGGTCTGGACAAAGTTTTTGGATTGCAGAAGGGTCTAAATTTTTTGTTTGAGGATTCAGGAAGCCGGTTTAGGAGTCAGAGGGATTTGTTTGAGGGTTTGTATAGGGATCTGGGCAGAGTTACAAACTGTATTTTCCAGATAGGGTGGATAGAGGTGATACGGGTGGAAATAAGGTCAAGGTTATGGTCTAACTCTAAATCTAGATAATGATATCAAATAAAAAACAATAACCAGAGAGTAAAACAAAAACACAGAGCAAAGATTACCTGTTATACGCTGAAGATAAAAGTCGGAGACATGATTGATGTTATCGCTGTGTTGCAAAGCAAGCTAACTGAAGCAAAATACCTATACCAGAGAGAGAGAGAATGTGAGAGATTAGATGCAGATTGGTTGGATGCAAGAATTGGTTGATCGTTCGGTTGTAAAAGTTGGCTGATCGTTGCTGCGGGGTTTTGGATCAAAGAAATGTTTTGATGCAGAAGGTCTAATAACCAGTTGCCAAACTAATTGGCAACTGAATAATGAATAACAGATTGAGAAATGAATTAACAGATGCAGTTTAAGGTTAACCAATGCTGGCAGAACTACCGACGTCGACCGAGGGGTGACCAACGTCGGCGACATCGGTCTAGTAGTGACCGGCGTCGGTAGATGTAGAATGGGGTTAGAGGCTAATTTTAGCTTTCTGTTCATTTTGACATGCTGCCAGGGGCAAGGCTCGTGGGAAAATGGTTGACATGGGTTAAATAGGTGTGGGAGAATAAAATGGGGGTTAAAGGGAGGATGACAAGGGTTAGACACAATTCCGGTGTCTACATTTGCCCCTTTTTGTCTTGTTGGTTATTCTGGATGAACTGCAAGACAAAAACAGGAGGTGGTTGCCCCAAGTGTGGGATAAGGTCGTTTCTATCTTTTTGGTTGTTCGAATGAACTGCAAGACAAAAATAGGAGGTGGATTGCCCCGATTATGGATGAGGTATTCCCCCTCAAAGCAGGGGTCGAGGGAAGGGAACCTGAAATTGGGTGCTGATTTGACAAAGAGTGGATGCAAAAATAGGGGTGAGGGTGAGGGTGAATGCTACAAAAGTCATGATTGAACGCATACCACTAGACGAGATGGTCAGGTCAAAGTGTCATAGGTCAAGGGGTGAGGAGTGCCAAAATTGAAATAACTGGGCCCCAGCATGTGGTCGTAGCTGATTGGGTTAGGCAATCTAAGCTGAAGCTCCAATGGGTCATCGTGTGCTAGGTATCCCAGGCTTAGGAAGTGCTCCTAGAAAACACAAAAAAATCACAAATAGTGTGAATCAACTAGCTTGCGATCCTATACTTGTGAGGGTCAAAAATCATCTGTGCACAATTTGGCTAACCAGTCATGAGGTAGCATACAGGCAAAAACAACCAAGGCAACATTGTCCTGGAAGTGGTCAGGGTCAGAGGAGATAGGCATGATCTCCAGTGGTCATTGGTCGAGGTGGAGGAATGGTCGAAAGGAAGTGGCCGAGCTAACCTCAGAAGACGTTATGTGATCTGAGTGCTACCTACATAGCCCCTAAGTGAAGGGCCTCAGGCCAATGTAGTTCTCCCTAGAAGGGAGGGAGGGTCAAAGAGATGGAATTGGTCTTGGTCGACGGCAAGGTCATGGTCAAAAGGAGGAAAGAAGGTTTGTCCATCAGTGAGATGAACAAATGAGGGTTGTCAAGCTAACCCCAGATGATGTCGTATCATCTGAGTGCTGCCTACATAGCCCCGGTCTTAGGGCCTCAGACCAATGTAGTTCGGACTAGTTGAGAAGAGTGGTCGATGATTGGTTTGGTCATGTGTCGAAATGATGAGGAGAAAAAGATGTTACAGCCTTTTCCAAATGGTGTATTATGTAACATTGGTTGAGGGGTCTTTCATCCCTAGAAATTTTCCATATTCGTGATGGATGTATGCTAAAGATGAATTGAGGTCTATTTATGCTTCAGCAGGTATTGGTTTATGCTTAACATAAATTGCGTTCGGTCGATAGTTTCCATGTGTATTGGTGTCCATAGAAACTAGTGTGAATAGGTTATGGGAGTGGTCTGAAAAGAGAGTCGAGTTGAGTTGATTAGGATGGACAAGTGATGAAGGTGAATGTGACCAAAGTGCATAAGAAGTGAAAGGCATATTGCTCTTTCATTGACAAGGACCAGAATGACAGCATAGATAGGGGTTATTAGAACCAAGAGCCCCATTCATGCATGACGTCATTGACTAGATGTTGTGTTAGAACGGTAATTGAATCACTTTGACATTAAATTGAGCTCGAAGTCCCTTGAGCAGGTGATAGGAGGAAATAGGGTAACCCATTTTAAGAGCAGAGATAACTTTGCCCCTTTTTATAGGAGACCCTGAGACAACTATAAGTCAAGTCCATGACTCATTTTTTTTTGTTTGGGTGGCAGACTGATCGATGCAGGAAGCCTGCATAGAGATGTCATTTGCTTAGTAGTCAGTTGTGAAGCTGATCGATGTGGGAAGCTTCTAAGATATTGTTGTTTATTACATGATTAGTCATAGCCATCCTTCGAGGGAGTGGTCTAGAATTTTTCTTAATATAAGGGCTTTTGAATAGCTGTCCTTCGAGGGAGCAGTCTATTAACTACAGCAATGATAATATAGCTATCCTTCGAGGGAGCAGTCTACCTTTTTAATTTTGATATTGATATGATGACCGTGGATATTTTTGACATCTTGATTTGTTTTGACAGAAATGTGAGTCATGGACAAGATTATAGAGGGTCAAGGGCTCCCTTTTATTAGGACAAAGCATCCATACATCATAAAAGGGTTATAGAGGAATTGTTAAGAGGAATAGGGATGAAAGGAATTAGGACTAAGAGGATGAGGATTGCTCAAGGGACGAGCTCAAGTTAAATGTCAAGTGAATGAGTACTCGACTAGCAATAGAACAGTCACAGATGCAATGCATTAAGAGGCTCAAGTTCTGGTCATCCGTCAAGAGAGGACAGATGATAAGTCCTTGATCCATACTTGTGTGTGATAATGAAAGGTCTGAGCCAATTAGGAGCAAACTTGCCTTGTTTACTTCGCTCCATATTGGTCACGTGTTGATTCTCTTTGATGATGAGATCTCCAA
Source organism: Torreya grandis (assembly GCA_037957365.1). Lineage (NCBI taxonomy): Eukaryota > Viridiplantae > Streptophyta > Pinopsida > Cupressales > Taxaceae > Torreya > Torreya grandis. Next base: position 254,085 of record JARHVA010007356.1, read on the forward strand.
TGTTGAAATCTTGTTCTCGCAGATTTTTGTCATAGGCTCACTTGATGCGATGTTGATAGACATGGAGATGATTAAGGGCAGCAAGACGGTGCTCGTCAAGTAACTCAAGTTGAGCTAAGTGATCTTGATGAAAGTCATCGTTGGAAAGGATGTCATGTAGAGAAATGCAGAGAGACGAGATCTGTACTTTGAGAGGTAGGACAACCTCTGTTTCGTACACGAGAGAGAAAGGGGTAGCACCCGTAGAGGTTCGGATGCTAGTGCGGTAGGCCCACAAAGTGAAGGGAATGTGAATGTGCCAATCCCTTCCTATGTCATTGACCACCTTCATGAGAATTTTAGTGAGAATTTTGTTGGAAGCCTTGGCCTGCCCATTTGCTTGTGGGTAGTAAGGCGAAGAGAAACTGAGCTTGATGCCAAATGAGTCGCATAGCTTTTGGATAGTCTTGTTTTTGAAGGACTTGCCGTTGTTAGTGATGATCTTATGAGAGACACTAAAATGACAAATGATGTGGGTGCTGATGAAGTCGATGATCTTGTCAGTTTTTGTGGAGACAAGAGGAATGGCTTCCACCCACTTGGTGAAATATTCAGTGGCTGTGATGATGGATTGATGACGAAGAGATGAGTGGGGGTTAATCTCACCAATGAGATCTAAACCCCACTGAGAAAAAGGCCAGAAATCTTGAGTGATTTGTAAGGCTTGGCTGGGGAGATGAAGCAAGTTAGAGTGTTGCTAACACTTGATGCAACGCCGAACATAGTCGCTACAGTCTTAATGAAGGGTAGGCCAATAATATCCCAGATAAAGGATGCACTTGGCAATCGAATTTCCACTAAAATGTCCACCAAAAATCCCATTGTGGACTTGCTTAATGGCTTGAGATGCTTCAGTGGAGGTGAGATAGTGAAGAAGGAGGCCGTCAAAGCCTCGCTTATAGAGAAGACCCCCTATCATGGTATAGCAAGCGGTACGCTTGATAAAAGCTCATCGTGCATTACTAGAGAGGTTGGGAGGAATGACAGAAAAATATAAGAAGTCCACAAGTTGCTTATACCAAGCATCTCATGGGCTAGGGTCTATAGTGTTGACATGATTGATGTGAGGAGAGATATAGGAAGGCAACGACACATGATGCACCGTGACAAAAAGTCTAGATGCAGATGAGGAAGATGGGATATGCGAAGCAAGAGAAGCCATGGTGTCAACAAACTTATTCGTGGATTGAGGAATAGTCTGCAGGAGGTAATGGTCAAAAGATGCAAGGAGAATGTCAATACGATTTTTGTACCTTTGCAAAATTTCATTTTTACAGAGGTATGAACTGTTGACCTGATTGATGACAAGCTGCGAGTCACTGAAGATGTTGATGGACTTGATGCTCAGAGAGAGGGCGGTCTGAAGTCCCAAAATTAAGGCCTCGTACTCAGCCATATTATTGGTACAATCAAAGTCGAGCTTAAAAGACAGAGGCATGGGCTCCCCTTTGAGTGGGATGAGAATGACCCCAGCACCCCCACCGAGTTGACATTTGGAGCCGTCAAAGAACATGGTCATCTGATAGATGGTGTCATCGATGGAAAGCGCAGTGATAGATTCGTCAGGAAACTCACACTGTGAAGGTTGAGTGTCAGGGAGAGGGGCATCTGCGAGTTGGTCAGTGATGGTTTGCCCCTTGATAGATTTCTGCTGGATGAATTCGAAGTCGAACTCAGCAAGCAGCATGAGCCACCAAGCCATACGTTGATTTTGATATGGCTTGGAGTGCATATACTTGAGAGGGTTGATGTGGGTGATGACAAAGGTCTTGTGATTAAGAAGATAATGGCAGAGCTTGGTAGTGGTAAAGACTAACGCCAAATAGAGTTTATCGATATGAGTATACCGAGTTTCATAGTCAACTAGTGTTCGGCTGATATAATAGACTGCTTGCTCATGATGATGCTCATCTCGGTGCGCGATCATGGCACCTAATGAATGATTAGTGGCTGAGATATAAAGGTAGAAGGGTTGGTCATCTTTAGGTGGAATGAGGACTGGTGGAGAGACCAGATAGCGTTTAAGGGCTTCAAAAGCCTCTTGACAGTCTTTATCCCATGTAAAGGAGACATCCTTCTTAAGGAGATGATGAAAAGGTTGGTAGCGGTCAGAAAGCTGCGAGATGAAACGACGAATGGACTGGAGCTTCCCTTACAAATTGCGAAGCTGCTTGAGATTGGTCAGGGGCGGCATTTCGAGGATAGCACGAATCTTGGCGGGATCTATCTCGATGCCACGAAAAGAAATGATGAAGCCGAGAAGCTTGCCAGAGAGGACCCCAAAGACACATTTCTTGGGGTTAAGACGAACATTGTATTGAAGAAGATGAGAGAAGATGATCTTGAGAATGGTCAGATGGTCACGACGAAGCTTGGACTTGCCGAGCAGGTCATCCACATAGTCCTCCATGATTTTATGGAGGAGATCATGGAAAATGTAGGTCATGGCACGCTGATAAGTGGCGCCTGCATTCTTCAAGCCGAAAGGCATGACTCGATAGCAAAAAGTTCCCCATGGGGTAATGAAAGTGGTCTTGTGCTGATCTTCCAGAGCAATCAGGATTTGATTGTATCCTGAAAACCCATCCATGAGAGATAACATCTCATGGCCGGCCGTAAGATCAACAAGCTGGTCAATGTTGGGAAGAGGAAAGTCATCTTTGGGATAGGCTAGGTTAAGGTCACGATAGTCCGTGTAGATCTGGATCCCCCCAGTCGCCTTGGTGACTGGGACGATGTTAGAGACCCACTGTGGATAATCGATGGGCTGGATGAAGGAGATAGAAAGGAGGTGTTGAAGCTCCTCTTTAACAAGGAGGGAAACATGAGGATGCATCTTTTGAAGCTTTTGCCTGATAGGCTTAGCCTCTGGTTTGGTGACAATGTTATGGGTAGTGATGGTGGGGTTGATGCCAAGCATGTCACTGTAAGTCCAGGCAAAGGCCTTGCTATGGTCAGAGAGGAACTAGATATAGTCAAGCTGCTCCTTAGCATCTAAAGATTGGCCAATCTTTAAGACATAAGGAACATCAGAAGAAGGAAGGTTGATGTCAATGGTTGATTCATTTAACATAACCTGGGTCTCAGAAGGGAGGGAGCGTTGGATGAAAGAATCATCGGCGCCAATTTAAGAAAGAATGGCATCATCACCAACGCAGTGGACAGTGTGAATGGTTACCAACTCATCTTCTATCATGCTGGGAAAAATGAGAGGGAGAGACCTGGACACCCTGTTTAGTTGATAAGTCAGGGGTTCCAAGCGGATGGTGTTTATGCAAAAAAAACTAGGAGGGATGGAAACCACTGACTCCATAGGTGAAGGAGGAAGAATAGGCGAGTGTGGAAGAGATTGGTCAATGGTTGGCTCAGGGTAAAGGTTTGCAGGGTCTTGAGTGGGGTCATGATATCCCAGGCCATACCGTTTCTCAGCATCGTCATTGTTGAGCGGCTCGATAGACTGATGGGAACCCTGCTCATAGCGTCCAAAACCAAAACCCTTCCATGCACACCTATAAAGGTAAGTGTGTGCAAAGGCAGGGTTGCCAAGGAATGAGAAGTCTGATGTGAAAGGTTGAGGTGAAGAAAGAGGATTACCATCAGTAGGAGCTTGATTGAGCCCCCCATAGACAAGATTGGTTCAGAGCTGAGGAGGACCATAAGGCATGATCATCCCGATCTGATGGTCGTAACTGGGGCTGTGATGAAGGCGTCCATACTCTTGTGGAGTTTGGAACATGTCTAAGGTCAGCAAGTGATACTCCCCCAATGAAAGTCTTTGGAAGATGTCTTCCATGGGGTCTGTCATTGTCGCTTGAAGGGGAGGTGTGAGGGTGACCGCCTATTATGAACTGGTCGAAGCTTTCGTGGATGGAGGCGGTGCCAGGATTGATGGCTTGATAGGAATGAGGATGTCATTTGCACAGTAGGTGGTGTTGCAAGTTTTGAAGGGTGAAGGGTCAGTGGGAATGGTGTGGACTTGTCCGTCGTGCTCAAATTTCACACAACGGTGCAGGGTGGAAGGGACACAGGCCATGGCACAGATCCAGGGTTGGCCCAGTAACATGTTGTATTGAAACTCTCCTTCGATGATGTAGAAGAGCTTTGGAACTGTGCGTGGACCAACGTGGATGTGAAGGACGACTGTGCCAATGGTCGTGGCAGTGGTGTCATTAAAGGAGCGCAAGATTGCATCAGTTTTAGAGACACAATTCTATGGAAGAGCCAACTGATCAAAGGCATGGGTGGAGATAATGTTGATGCTAGCACCTCTGTCAATCATAACGTGTTTAATGTGTGTCTGATCAACATAGGCAGTGATGAAGAGGGCGGCATCCTGATCTTCTGTGTTGGATGTGGGAATCTCAGAATCGTTGAATGTGATGGAGGCAACAGGGGCTAAAGAGTGGATAAGGGCAGCAAGTGGCTGGGGGTCCTCGAGTTGGACCTCCACTGCCTGCAGGGCTCTGATGAGGGCTTGGCGATGTTGAGGTGAGGTTTGGATAAGGTCATAGAGGGACATCTTCACAGGTGTCTGGTGAAGTTGTTTCAACATGGAGTCGTGGATTGGTCTTGAAGAGGAAGAAGAAGAGGGTTGAGGTGCACCAAGGATATAAATCTTAGGCTTGGGCAGTTGAGGTGGATTGATGAAAGGGTAGGTCCAAGGAATGGTGGCTTTTTCTTTCACCTTATCCTTTTGTGACCTAGTGGTTATGTGAATGGCATTAATTTCAAAGATAGGAGGTGAAGGAGATAAAGGGGTTGTAACCTGTTGATGAGATGTTGATGGGTTTGAAGAGGTTGGAGGGTTATGAGAAGGAGTCAGGGGTCAGTCGAGAGTGTCCTCAAAGAGAAGAGTGTCTTTCTCTAGATAGCGGTGAATGATAGCCTTGAGGGCACAGCAAGTCTCGGTATCGTGTCCTGGCATACGATGGTATAAGCAAATCTTCATGTCGTCGAACCAGGAGGGCTTAGACCTGAGGGGTTAGAAAGGCCTGATGGGTGGAAGAGTTATGCTAGAAGTCTACAAAAGTTAGTGCAAGATCAAAGAGTATGAGCCCACTAAAGGGTCTGTGCTCGTCGATGTATGCGATGCTGGTGACTTTTGCTTGGGCGGAGTTGGAGGAGGTTTTCGTACCACCTTCTGGGTTGATGGTGCAGTGACAGGCAGAGATGGTACATTCTTCATGAGAGGTACCACCCTTTTGGGAGAGGGTAGGCTAGCAGTAGGCAAAGGAAGCAAAGGAGGCAATTGGTTTTGATTAGAGGTCAGAGTGAGAAGGATTTTGGTCAAGGTCGAAGGATGAGGGCCCAAAATGGAGGGCAATAGTGACGGGAGAGGAGGCATTCACCTCTGTGGTTTGGCAGTCTTCTTTGATTTGGGTTGAAGACTACTATTGGTCAAATTCTAGTCTAAGTCCACCTTCACTTGTGGATGAGTGAGGTTGGAGACAGGGCAAATGCCAAGTGACTTGATTGGTTTAGATGGGGTAGATGAGGGTTTCAGTCCTGATGTGGTTGATTGAGGTGTAAACAGTCTAGAAGTGGAAGTCTGGTTTTTGTTGAGAGTCTTGGGAGGTTCTGCCATGGGAGGATTAGCAGCATGAGATGAGAGGGCATGGGCATGTTGAAGAGCTGTGAGACGCTCCCACAATCCCTGATGCTCCACTTTCCTTGAAGGGAGAAGTTCGAGTTTCTCCACTAATCAGGAAAATGGCTGAGAAGATGTTGGATGAGGTTTGGGTTCTTGAGAAGATGTTGATGGTTGTGGGATTGAAGGTGTGGTAGTCTTGGCCCCAAGGCATGATGAAGTCGTGACAGGTCCATCTTTGGTTGGAGATGAAGGAGAGGCAGGTTCTTCCCTGGGTGGAGAAGAAACTAGAGAATGAGGCTCCTCAAGCGGGTAAAGGGAAGGGATGATTGTGCCCTCCACTTGCGGTCGAGGAGTAGGAAAGTTGGGTCCTCCATGGGTGGTAAGAAGGAGGATGGTGAGACCAGCGGTGCTGGTAAGGTCGAGGCATCCTCCAAGATGAGAGAGGTTGACAGAGAACTAACCGAAGAAAGAGGTTCGTCCACATGTGATGGACTGATGGATGGACTCACCTCTTGAGGTTGATCAAAAATGAAGGGCGAGACCGTATTGACTGTTCGAATGTTGTGTTCATGAGTGTTGTCAATCAAGGTCTGGACATTATTTTGAGTTGGTGGATGATTGGGGAATGGTTGTTTGAAGATGTTGATACCCTGATTAGGTGGTGCATTGGGATTGTCTAGGATGAGGTCACCCTTTTCAAGTATGTCTTGGATTATGTTTTTAAGGGTTTTACAATTGGCCGTGTCATGGCCCTTAACACGGTGGTAGTTACAGAAGTCATTTTCCCTATACCACGCAGGGATGGCGCATGAGGGATCAAATTATGGAGGTGGTCAGATCTGGGGGAGATTGAGGACCCCCTGTTTGATGAGTTTTTCCAGCACAAACACATATGATTCTCTGAGTGGAGTAAACTGTCATTGTACGTATCTCTGCTAGAATTGGTGGGTGATGCTTTGGGACGTCAATGGTTCAAGCTGGTTAGTTGAAGGGGAAGAGGAGGAAGATCTAACAACCACAGCGTTAGCTGAAGCTTTAGACTTAGGATTGGATGATGAAGTTTTAGAAGAGGGATCATTGGTCTTGGAGTTGGGATTCTTGCTTCGTAACTTGACTTTATTCTCCTCGATGGCACGTAACTCAAGTTTACGGGCCATCGTGAAGGCTTCGTCAAAAGTGCAGAAGGTTTGAACCCTTAAGGTGGAAGAAATATGTTTGGCACAGGCTTGGGAGAAAATTTCAATAAGTTCAGGTTGGGGTAAGGAAAATGAGAGTTGATTGATGAGGCCCCTCCATCGAGTGACGAAATCAGCAATGGATTCATCCTCGAATTGGTGGATAGAATAGAGGTCTGTGATTGAGACCTTCTTGGTGATGTTGATAGAGAAATGATCAAGGAAGAGCTGGGCCAGCTGAGTGAACGTGAAGAGAGAATGGCTGGCAAGGGAGCTGTACCAATCAAGCGCAACACCTGAGAGAGACATAGGAAACGTGCATAAAAGCAACGCATCATCGTGGGTGATAAGGTAACAGGCATGTCTGAATGCCCATAAGTGCTGTTGTGGGTCTTCCTTGCTTTGAAAATGAGAAAACTTAAGAAGTTCCCACTGGCTAAGATATGGTCTGATCGGGACAGAAGGATGAATGGGCTCATTGCAAATTTGTTCGTATGAGAGAGTATTGCGTGAGCCAGAAACGGAAGTCTCTAGGCTGGACATCTTGTCCATCAGCATTTTGATGATATCTACTAACGGATTAGTAGGTGGAGCGCCCCCTAGATTGTAAGGTGCTTGAAAGAGGCTAGAAGAGGTATACGACGTAGTCAGTTGTACCAGTAAGGGCGCAACGTATGGATGACTAGTCGTAGGGATAGAAGAGGAGACTAAGGATGGTTGGGTAGAAGGCATGGCTAGGTTTGATGTTGTCACGGGAAGTTGGTTAGTGGTATCATGGGCTAATGGATAGGTAGCCACCCTAGTGTTGATAGGAGCAAGGGTAGGTGGAATAGAGACGACCAAATTCTGAAAGGGGGTAGAGAGTGGTTGAGTGGGCTGAGGTTGATAGGGGGCCAAAACCCCAGTGGAAGTGGGCCCAACGATGGAGGGAGAGGCCACACTTAGATGGTTGGTAAAAGGCTGGTCATTTGTCGAGGAAATAGGCTGGGTGTCTAAGGTTTGAACTACAGATGCTGTTGATACGGCCGCAGTCTCGAGAAGAGAGGTCGGCATTACATACATTGGATTGCCCAAGGAGTCTCGCATTTAGCTATTTGCGAGATAGTGCTGCAAGGCTTTGACGTTGAGGTCCAAGAATCATGCAAAATCTTGGTCCCCTTCTAGGACAATAGGAGTCTGGGTCGGGGATGGTCTAGTAGGAGTTCTTTCAGTCTCTAAGTGGAACTCCATTATAGGGCTGGTTATGGATGGGGTAGATGAAAGCGGATGATGCCTCGCGTGATCGACTAGAGCCTTGGCTTGGCTATGAGTCAGAACCATTCAAGGCAAGAAAGAATGTCCTCACAAGCTCAAACAAGTAGATAAGAACAAAAAATATGAAGAACACAAGCAGATCCTAAAAAATACCCTAGGAGTAAATTATTAGGATTATAGTGGCTTATGCCTTAGAATATGTGTAGAGGAAGATTGGATTTTGAGTTGGGTCCTAAAAGAAGTAGTCTATGGATGGTTTCGGGTTAGTTATGGTGCTCAAGAAGTCTGTGTTAGGTTTCGTACAAGGCCTGGTGCTAAGGAGCAAGCTCCCCTCACTTCACGAGTCTAGTGATAAACTAGGCCCACTTAGCCAAAATATACTTCCCCTAGAGATTATCCTCCACCCGAGAACGGAGTGGGCTTTCCACTTAGTGATGAAATCCAAGTAAGATCGTCAGGACGGGTAAGGTATCCGCTGGGTGATGAAATCCAAGTCGGGCCTTGTCTCAGGTAAGTTAAGATGTTTGTTTTGTGCAAGTGGTTTGGTCGTGTAACATAAAGTGGACTAGATTAATTCATGATGTGATTATTAATTACTAGGTGTGGTCTAATAAATGCAAGCAAGCATAAATGAATGCAAAGTGTTTTAAGCCCCAAGTCAAAATGTGAAGTTGGAATGAAAACAAGTTGAGAATGGGTTGAAGAATATGATTTTTGACTAGTCTAGAAATACAAGAAAATAAAGAAAAGTTCTTTTTATTCCTGCTTATGATGTCTTTTAGAAAAGAAGGAAGAGGTGAAGAGGGAGAAACCTAATGCACCTAAATGAAAAAAGAAGGAAAGGAACCTAAGGAAGGCCCTAAGATTCCCACCGGGCGTGCCAAAATGTTTCTACGCTAAATCGCTTTCTACATTCAAAGAAGAAATGAGAAACTAAAAGAAATGCTCAAGGTTAGAAGATACCTGGATATGGTCATGCGCACCAAAATCAGACGTTGGAAGGTACTCCTCTTTGGCTGTGGAGGAATGACACCTGCAAAGAAGAAAAGACTGAAACACGAAAAACGTTAGACAAGGAGATGGTGGGCTGTCAAACAAAAGCTTGATCTCTGAAGTACGAAGACTTCCTTAAGGGATATCAACCCACTGATTAAAAATAGAATATTTGACTGAATTAGAAATAATGAAAGACAGAATGAAAGTAAATAAAAGACAAAAAGTAGAATGCATACCTGATATGCAGCAAATTGCTCTACATAGTCACTGGTGTCGGTCTCTGTGCCGGTGTCGGTCAAGAAGAGTGCCGACGTCGGTTGAAGTGCCAGCGTCGGTCGGGGTAATGACCGGCGTCAGTCGAGGAAATAGTTTTGGATAGGGTCTGGTCGGGTCTAGATAGAGTTTTTAGATTGCAGAAGGGTCTAAAGTTTTTGTTTGAGGATTCGGGAAGCTGGTTTAGGAGTCAGAGGGATTTGTTTGAGGGTTTGTACAGGGATCTGGGTAGAGTTACAGACTGTATTTTCCAGATAGGGTGGATAGAGGTGATACGGGTGGAAATAAGGTTGGGGTTATGGTCTAACTCTAAATCTGGATAATGATATCAAATAAAAAACAATAACCAGAGAGTAAAACAAAAACACAGAGCAAAGCTTACCTGTTATACGATGAAGATAAAAGTTGGAGACATGATTGATGTTGTCGCTGTGTTGCAGAGCAAGCTGACTGAAGCAAAATACTTGTATCGGAAAGAGAGAGAATGTGAGAGATTGGATGCAGATTGGTTGGATGCAAGAATTGGTTGATCGTTCGGTTGCAAAAGTTGGCTGATCGTTGCTGCGGGGTTTTGGATCAAAGAAACATTTTGATGCAGAAGGTCTGATAACCAGTTGCCAAACTGATTGGCAACTGAATAATGAATAATGGATTGAGAAATGAATTAACAGACGCAGTTTAAGGTTAACCGACGCTGGCAGAACTATCGACGTCGGTCGAGGGGTGACCGACGTCGGCGACATCGGTCTAGTAGTGATCGGCGTCGGTAGATGCAGAATGGGGATAGAGGCTAATTTTAGCTTTTTGTTCATTTTGACATGCTGCCAGGGGCAAGGCTTGTGGGAAAATGGTCGACAGGGGTTAAATAGGTGTGGGAGAATAAAATGGGGGTTAAAGGGAGGACGCCAAGGGTTAGACACAATTCCGGTGTCTATAATATATATATATATATATATATATATATATATATATATATATATATATATATATATATATATATATATATATATATATATATATATATATATATATATATATATATGTATGTATGTATGTATATGTATGTATGTATATGTATGTATGTGTATGTATATATGTATATATATATGTATATATGTGTGTGTGTGTATACATATACATATATACATACATATATATACATACATACATATGTGTGTGTGTGTGTGTGTAGGGTTTTACATATATATAAATATTTGATTTTGATAATCAAAAATATATAAATAATATGGATTTATTATAGAAAATAAAAGTAATAAAAAGAAAATTTAAAGAAAGTAAGAAAATACATTTACATTGAGTTTATAAATGCAATCAATATGATTTTCATATTGGAGTAAATTATTTTGATCTTCCTCAATAGTTTGAACCTGCAAACCTTTCATAGCTTAAACCTACAAAGTTGTGAGAGAAAACAAAGTAAAAAAATGAGAAATGGGTTTGAAAAAAAATAATTTTTATTTGGGTCATAAGGAAATTTAGGATTTTCTAAGAATACCTAGATCGTAGGGTTTAGATTAGTTCAATCCTATGACTCTCACTTATTCCTCCATTTGCAAGTGTGACCAGTTGCAAATGGGAGGGAAAAAGACTTTTGACTTTGAAATTTATATTTAAAAAATAATTAAATTTATTCTTGGTGGCTTACATGAAATTAATAAATTATTTTAATTTATCTTGATAAATTGATTATTTTCTATAGACTTGTAAAAGTTAATAATTAAGTATTAAAAAAAGGTTAAAATGTATTGTGTTTAATTGTTTCACGAGTAACCCTCCTACACTAATAATTAAATAACATTAATTTATTTAATTTTTAGTGGTAAATAATATTTAATTATTAATGATTATTATTGGTTAGTTTATTAAATATTAAATATTTATTTTATTTTTATTTTTATGTTAAATTTGAAATTAATTATTATCAGTTAGTTTATTAAAGTTATTTTTGAATTTAGTTATTTGGAATTATTTATTTTATTTGGATGGATAAATTTTTATAAGTTAAAATAATTAAACATATTCATTGATTTTTATAAGGTGTCTTTTAATTCTTTAGTTAGAAATGACAATTATTAAAGATAAATTAAATATTTTAACACACTTAACTCAATGACACTTTAATGGTCGAATTCGTATCCTAATGTAATTATTATTAATATTTTTAAAGTATTGTAAATAATATTGAAGTATTTAGAAATAACGATTATTAATTGCTTAGTGTATCATTTATGAAATTGGTTTTTCAATATCCAATTAATTAATTTGTTTAGTTTGTTAATTTTTAGTAGTAAAGCAGAACCAGTTTGACATAGTGGCATATGGACTCAGACTAATTGTGTGTATAATATAGTTTTAGTAGTATAAATAATTGGGTCTCTGCATTCGTGAGCTACATCTCTAAACACCTTTTTAATTACCCACATAAAAATCATATTGTCTAATTTTTATGTGTGTCTAATTATTTAGTCATTTTTATTTGTATGACTAATTATTTAGTTGTGTTTTTTACCCAATGATCAAATTAGTCATTTATAGCTATATTGCAAAAAATTAGTAGAATTTAGTTATTTTTAGTTGTCATGACTAAAATTTTTAGTCACGTAGTCATTTATTTTCCAAATTCTACTAGTGAGTCAAATACAAATTCAAGGTGAGAAGAGAGAGTTGAGGCTTAGGTAAATTTATGCACTACAACTCAAGAGGGCTCAAGGAAAAGGATGCCAAGCATTTATCATCAAGATAAATTGAATGAAATTTATGCAATACAACTCAAGAGGGCTCAAGGAAAAGGATGCCAAGCATTTATCGTCAAGATAAATTAAATGAAATAACCTAAGGAACCATCTCTCAAGGATTACCCATTTCTTAGAGATTTTCATGATGTCTTTCTAGAAGAATTACCAGGATTGCCTCCTAAATGTGAGCTTAATTTATTGATTGATCTCATACTTGGATCAGAACCAGAGTCTACGTCACCATACAAGATGATAACCACTGAGTTGGTTGAATTAAATTCTCAACTCCAAGAATTGTCAAAAGTTTTGATCAGACCTAGCATGTCACCATGGGGTGAACCAATTTTTTTTGTCAAGAAGAAAGATGGTACCCTTTTATTTTGCATTGATGATAGGATGTTGAATAAGGAAACTATTATAAATAGGTATTTGCTACCTTGTATAGATGATCTTTTCAATCAAATTTGGGGAGTAAAAGTTTTTTTGTAAGATTGATCTTAGAGTGAGATATCATCAGTTGAGGATTCAAGATGAGGGTATTTTAAAAATAGATTTTTAAACTTGTTATGGACATTATGAGTTCATAGTGTTACCCTTTGGGTTGACTAACACACTGATAACATTTTTAAATCTCATGAACAATGTGTTAAGAGATTATCTAGTTCACTTTGTTTTAGTATGTATGGATGGAATTCTTATATATTTTATGAATAAAGAGGATCACCTTCAACATATGGAACTAGCTCTGCAATTGTTACGAAAGCACAAGCTGTATGAAAATTTATCTAAGTGTGCATTAATCCAAGAGAGAGTACAATATTGAAGACATGTTATATTTGAAGACAATATTTATGTAGATCTAGCTAGGATAAGAGCCATTATGGAATGGCCAGTGCCAAGGAATGTGCATGAGGTAAGAAGTTGTATGAGATTAGAAAGCTATTATAGGAAGTTCATTAAAAAAAATTATAAGATAAATAATCTAATTACCTCTTTACAATGGAATAACTAAAGATTTATCTAGTTAAACAAATGTGAATTAGCTCTTGAGGAATTGAAAATAAGGCTTACTTCAACACCAGTGTTCATAGTTCTTGATCCCAATGGCCGGTTTTTAGTGATCATAGATTCATCAAAAGAGGGATTAGGAAGAGTCCTTATGTAGGATGGTGCTGCAGTGGCTTTTGAATTAAGGAAGATAAAAAATAATGAGGTCAATTACACCCTTCATGATCTTGAATTTACTATAATTTTTCATGCTTTGCAAGTTTGATGACATTATTTGTTGGGAAAATTGTTTGAGCTCAAGACTGATAACTTGGGACTCAAATACATTTTCACCTAGCCAAATTTGAATTCTCATTAGAGACATTGGTTAGAGTTTCTCTCCAACTATGACTTTGATATAAATTACATCAAAGGTAAGATAACAAAGTAGATGACATTTTAAGTCATATAATGAACATAAAAATTGTAACTAATATCAAGAGTACTTTTAGGGATCATGTGATTGAGTTCTCATCAAGAGTTGAATACTATGATCAAGTCAGAATAGAATTATCTAAGAATGCTTAGAATCCTTGGTACAAAGGATTCAATTTTGAGAGTGATGGTATTTTGTGTTATAATGGGTGGATGTATGTGTCAAATCAAGAATATCTATTGAGCATAGTGCTAAATGAAACACATAATGCCCCATATTTAGGACATATAAGAGTAACCAAACTCATGGTAGAGCTTAGACCTCTGTATTTTTGGAAGGTAATAAATAAAGATGTATTAGATTATATATCATATTATCTATAATGTCAATGAGTGAAAGTTGAGCATGTACACCCAGTTGGATTGTTATATCCACATGATATACTAGATTGGAAGTGGTAGGTGATTAGTATAGATTTTTTCCAAGGTTTACCAATGTCAAATAGTAGACATGATATGATCTTGGTAGTTTTTTGACAAACTAATCAAGGTGGATCATTTTATACGAGGCAATTTTACAGATGATGTACCTACTCTTGTGAAGAGATTCATAAAGGAAGTCTATAGGTTGCATGGATTTATAAATAAGATAATTTTAGATCATGATTCAAATATGGATTCCACATTTTGGGTAACTCTTAACTTAATTTTGGGTGTGTAACTAAATTTTATCACTACATATCATGTAGAGATTGATGGTCAAACAGAGAGAGTTAATCAAGTTTTAGAGGATCTTCTTCATATGTATTGCATGAATCAACAATACAAGTGAAAATATTATCTTCCATTGATTGATTTTGCATACAATAACTCATATAAATCAACTTTGAAGATGACACCATTTGAGGTACTATATGTAAGAAGATGCAAGACACCAATCAGTTGGGATAGGTTAGAGGATATGGTTGTCTTTGGACCTGAGATGCTTTTTGAAATGGAATATCAAGTTAGATTAATAAGATAGATATTGGCTAAGGATAATGATAGATAGAAGAGTTATGATGATCTAAAGAGGATAGATAGGTAGTTTTCTATAGAAGATAAATTATTCTTGCAGGTTAAGCTGTAGAATAGCTCGATTAAGTTCAAGAAAAAAAAAACTATAAAAAAGATATGTGGGACCCTTGAAGGTGTTAGAATTGGTCAATCTTGTAATGTATAATCTTTTATTTCCACCATCCCTAGCTATATTACATAATGTTTTTCATGTATCTTATCTTAAAAAGTATAAAGCTGATCCTTCACATGTTCTAGATTGGAATGCTTTATAGGTTCTAGATCTCAGGGTGATCATGGTAGAACTAATCAATGTAATTAACACTCATAAAATTTATTTACATAATAGAAAAGTGTCATAGTGTAAGGTCTTGCAGGACCAATACTCTAAGGATAGTGTTATTTGTGAGGACTATGATGATTTATTCATTTTATTTAAACATTTATTTACATGATTTAACACTTGATACTATGTTTTTATTCTGTTAAACTCTATTTATTATTCAAAACTATTGTTTGGATAAGTGTCATTGGGATGATGAATAGTTTTAGGGGGGAAATGTTACATCCTGATTTCATCCTAAGTATATTAACTTTTATATATGTGGATTATTATGGTTGTTATTTAATTATTATTATTTTTATTTGAGCGTATGACATATAATAGTTATGGGATAGTGATATGTTGATTAGTTTACACAATAGATTAATTATATGATAATTATACTTTCTAATTTTTATATATTATGGATTTGGATTTGTTAGTTATGCATCATTAGTTGATATATGATAACTCAGACTAAATACCTACTTATCATGAGGTGGATGCAGTATTGATTCTACCCTCATATCATGATGGAGGGAGAGCATCATTGGAGAGGATGGTGTAGATGGGATGATTGGAGGATGACAGAGGAACTACTAGTAACCCAAGACATACACCATAGTAGAATAAGTTTTTTGATTCTTGTATGACTTAGTTAGTGTTGACGTAGAAGATTGCACCCGTGGCAGAAGGCTGAGCTCCTGCCTTCTTCACACAACAATGGAAACTCCCCTCTTACCTGTCATACTGGTGAAGCTAGAGGGGAGAGTCTCTAGATGAGGGTTAGCTCCCTTTGATGTATATTTTAGGCCCTAGTTTCTCCTACTTCTAACAAATAAAATGTAAAAATGGGGGTGAAAAGGGAGAGAGAGATGCTGAAAATAGAACCTAAGCCTAAAAAAGTAAAAGGTGATACACTAGAAAATGTGACCCACTTAGCCCTGAACATACACTTTTCAATGAGAAATAGCTCCCATACACTTCATCTGACATGAGAAAACCTTATGCATCAGTGGATTAGGGGTCCATGGAGATACAGGGAGGAAATAACTACTAGAGGCATTCTGAGACACACTGCAGTAGCCTATCCACTTCACCTATACTCCTCTAGGGACACTTCTGATAGACCTGTAAAAGGAAACTCACAAAATTGCACCAAACATGCTAAAATCATTTTGCAAAAGCATTAAGAAAATGAATTAACACAGAATCAAAGCATAGACACATGCTAAAGATGCAAAACTCAGAATGGAGGTAAAAATAGCTAAGTTCTGATTCAAGGTAAAAATTATGGTAGAGCTCTGCCTTACAAGCCCAAGAGATTTTTGGGTAGAGTTTTGCCTTAAGGCTGAGAGCGGATGCCTTCTCAAAATAGAAGTTTACAATATATAGGAAGAGGAAGAGAACTTGGCACTTCTTGGGAAGGATTTTGGCACTCATTTTATGCAAGTGGCCCATGCGCGTTCTGAATCTTGGGAAGAGGAAACCACTGTTACTAATGTCATTCTTCAGAAAAGGCTTATTAGAACCATGTTGCATAGTTTCCCAAATTGACTTTGACATTCAAACATTAATGTAAGGACATGGTCGTGCCTCTTTTCTATAAACAGACTGCTATTTATCCCCTCATCAATGCCAACTATAAAAAATAGGCTACGTCACTCATCTAACAATGACTCACCTTCCCTTTTCCACTTGGACACTTTATCATTTTTTCTCTTTGTCTTCTTCCTACTCTTTCAGCCCTTGGGGGTGATCTTCTAGTGGGTCGCTACACTCCTTGGGTCTCTTTCCATGATTTGGCACTAAGGTAGTTCAGAAATAATGGCTACTTCACTATGTTAAAATTGACGTTCACATAGCCATCACCCAACAACTAGTTTGTTTGCTTAAATTTGATGGCTTTTGGGACATCATCATACTTGGAAAAAGTCATTGGGTCTTTCCTTGTTCACTTCTACCATTGAACCTGCATGTTGAACTAAATCCATTTGAACCAAGCGATGAACCAACGAAGCGTTGAAACAATTCATGAACCAACACTAATGAACTTATGCAACTTGAAATTGACTGGCCTAGGACAACGGGGGAAGAAGGGGACCAATTTTTGGCCTGTTGGGAAAAAATGGTCAACAATTTGGTGATTCCTAGGGGAAGCATGCCTGCTATGCTTAAGGACTAGTTGCCTTATAGACCATTGGGCACAGAGTCAGATGCAGCTTTGAAGAAAGGTTAGCAACAGCCCCAAAGATCCAAGAATCAAACATGAAGATTTTTACCCCACACACAAAGGGAAACACACAAGGCTAAAAACACTACCTGTGTAAATGCACTTAGGGAAAGCAAGAAAGAAACTGAAAACAAAACTACTATATACATCTAACCAAGTACATATGTTTCCCTCCTGGATCAAAGGGAAAACTTCTTAAGTCCCCTCCTTGGCAAGGAAACTTATGGTGCCAGCCAAGCAGTTGGAAAAAAAGGAGAGCTAGTGGCCTGCTCCTCTTGCTTGCCACTTGAGTTGGCTTGTATCTGAGTGGGTTAGATTGAAACATGCCTCCAACGTATATGTACTCTATTTGTTCTTGGAAGCTCACCTCTTGTTGGTTCTTTAGGCTGGTGTATCTCATCAAGAAATCAATGGCTACTGGCTCATCACCATAAGCCTCTTGATATACATCATTGACTGACTTGGTCTCTTCTACCTCATGCTCGAGTTCCATGACATGAACATCCTCCTTGATGATTTCAAATAAAATATCTTCATATTCACTAACCTCTTAAAGGGATAAATCTGAAGGCCTGTAGCCCCTCTGCAAACTTATTTGAGTTCTAATGCTGCCTTTTCCACTCTTAGCCAGCTCATATCCCCCTTGAAGAATAGTGTAACCTACCCCCATAACTTCAAACAAATCATTCAAAGCATGGTAAAGAAAGTGTCCATGCCCCTCTGCAACATCTTGAAAAATGAGAAAAGGGGTAGAAAACACTTCTTCATCATTAGAGATAGAGGCAATAGCTTGTGACTTATCTTCTTGTTCATCAAAGGGGGTACCTATGGTGATCTCCTCCTCAATCATACTCATGAAGCCTCCCTGATTAGTCATGAATTGAGCATACTCCTCTTCACTTGCTTCCTTCAAGATAGGTTACTCCTCGAGAAGGGGTGAAGTGGAAGGCTAACAGATGAACTCATGTGGAAGAGGAGGCAGTCCTTGAACTAGAATCTAATGATTCTCCTCTTTCCATTTGGTTAACACTTCACCTATATTAGGCATGGCCTAATAGCTCTCTTGGGGATATGTAGGTGGGGTGTGTTTAGACATGGAATGTGCCATTGGGTCTGAACCATCCATCACACACTGGCTGAGGAATCTCTCTCTGGATTCCAACTCTGCAATCTACCTGTCTATATCCTCTTGGAAGAACCTTTTTTGGAGGTCACAATCACCATCAGGAGCAAGAGTAGCCTCATCTTCTTCTAGGTCTTGAGTGAAACCTTTCTCCTCCTCTTCCTTTCTATCCCAAGATTCTACTGTTTGCTTTTAACTCATGATCTTGGGATTGGAACCTTGCTCCTATGAACATGTAGCAACTTTATCCTCTTTAAGGTCCTAAGCTAGTTCATGATGTTCCTTCTTCCAGATTGGAATTTGGAGATCATGTTGAAAGACTTGAGGAGATTGGGGAGGATTTGGGATATTCTGCTCATGTACAAGAAGAGTTGTTTGAAAAGAGGCATGCTAAAAAGCTAGGTGTACGAGATTGAGGGTAGGATCGATTGATGCATTGGATGAGCTAGAAAGATCAAGTGCCATCTGATAAAAAGGATTTGGCATACAAGAGGGAGTTTTCTCTAGAATAGGAGGGGGTAGACCTTGGGCCAATTTTTTTTATTTTTGTCCCTCCACTTTACCAACATTTCATCAATATTGAAATTAGCTTGTGGATTGATGGAAGGGGTGTCTTTTGGCATCGAATCCTCTACAAGGTCTAAAAATTCCATCTCTCTCTCTCTCTCCAAGTAGTCTCATCTTAGCCTCTAATTCCTCAATCTGCTTAGCTATATTATCCTCATTTTATACCTCTTGGAGCTCATAGGAGTCATTATAGAGATGGGGAGTACATGAAGGTTGCCATGAAATGCAAGAAGCTTTCTGAGGAAGGGTGGGAGGGACTTGAAAAAGACTGACCTCATTTTGGGCCTCACACTCTTGGACAAATCCTTTCTCCTTCTTGTTGTTCCATGACTTGACCACTTTATTCCAGCTCAAGACATTCAGACTAGGCATCTCCTTTTAGGGTGATGGGGCCACAATGTGAGAGGGTAGTGAGGGTTTGGGTTCCACTTCCCTTGTGGCCAAAATGGACTGTTGCATCTGAAGATTTTCCAATTCGATATGTCTATCAGGATCAGCCTTAAACACAAGGTTTGCTATTTCGAAACTCTCCTCAACATAATTGGGGAAAGGAATTTGATAGGGTTGACTTGGCTTATAAGTAGGGGCCGTATATGACTGATATGATGCTTGGGGTAGCAAGTATGCAGGTTGATAGACTTGGTAAGGCTGCCTCTCATGAATACTTAGCTTCTCTTCCAAAGATGCAATCAAACCACCCACATCTAGCATCTCACTTGTAAGCATGTGCCAATTGGCTCTTTCAATGGGAGTCCATTCCTTCTTAACCTGATTTAGTGCATTTCTCACTTGATGGATGATATGATCAAGAATTTCTTGGCCATATCCCCTTTTGGTGTCAATATCTATTACATAATTTTCATATCCCAGCAGTGCTCACTTGAAGGCAAAAATGAGTTGATTGGCAAAGAGATTGGGTTGAGTGGGAGAAGTGATGTAATGAGAAGACTGGGCATAAGTCTAATATAGCTCATGATAGGGCTGGGACCAGTCATATTGGGCCTGATAAGGATCAACATAAGGTTGGTGATGATCATAGCCATGCTGGGCAATCGAAACAGGGTCCATGGCTCAGAATAATGGGATTATACATACCAAAATATTGTTTCTTGATGGTATGGTACAAGAACTGCTTAACCAATTAATTTAACTCAAAGTTGTTATTGGTGTTGATGCAAAAGCCTCCAAAGGCTAGTCAGTTGAAGAACTCACCAAAAATTCTTCAACTCTTTGGACACAACTTGTCCTAGTTTGTCCCACCGGGCGTGCCAAAAATTGTTGACGCAAAAGTTTACACCCTTAGCATGAGGCTGAGCTCCTGCCTTCTTCATGCAAAAATGGAAACTCCCCTCTTACCTGTCATACTGGTGAAGCTAGAGGGGAGAGTCTCTAGATGAGGGATAGCTCCCTCTGATGTATCTTTTAGGCCCTGGTTTCTCCTACTTCTAACAAATAAAATTTAAAAAGGGGGGTGAAAAGGGAGAGAGAGATGCTAAAAATAGAACCTAAGCCTAAAAAAGTAAAAGGTGATACACTAGAAAATGTGACCCACTCAGGCCTGAACATACACTTTTCAATGAGAAATAGCTCCCATACACTTCATCTAATGTGAGAAAACCTTATGCATCAGTGAGTTAGGGGTCCATGGAGATACAGGGAGGAAATAACTACTAGAGGCATTCTGAGACACACTACAGTA
Organism: Torreya grandis; assembly: GCA_037957365.1. NCBI lineage: Eukaryota > Viridiplantae > Streptophyta > Pinopsida > Cupressales > Taxaceae > Torreya > Torreya grandis. Next base: position 274,590 of record JARHVA010007356.1, read on the forward strand.
GCCTATCCACTTCACCTATACTCCTTTAGGGACACTTTTGATAGACCTGTAAAAGGAAACTCACAAAATTACACTAGACATGCTGAAATCATTCTACAAAAACATTAAGAAAATGACTTAACACAGAATCAAAGCATAGACACATGCTAAAGATGCAAACCTTAGAATGGAGGTAAAAATAGCTAAGTTCTGATTCAAGGTAAAAATTTTGGTAGATCTCTGCCTTATAAGCCTGAGAGATTTTTGGGTAGAGTTTTGGCTTAAGGCTAAGAGTGGATGCCTTCTCAAAAGAGAAGTTTATAATATATAGGAAGAGGAAGAGAACTTGGTGCTTCCTAGGAAGGTTTTTGGCACTCATTTTCTACAAGTGGCCCATGCACGTTCTAAATCTTGGGAAGAGGAAACCACTATTACTAATGTCATTCTTTAGAAAGGGCCTACTGGAACCATGTTGCACAATCACCCAAATTGACTTTGGCATTCAAACATTAATGTAAGGAGATGGCCACACCTCTTTTCTGCAAACAGACTGCTATTTGTCCCCTCATCAATGCCAACTACAAAAAATAGGCTACACCGCTCGTCTGACAATGACTCACCTTCTCTTTGCCACTTGGATGCTTTGTCATTTCTACTCTTTGTCTTCTTCCTGCTCTTTCAGCCCTTGGGGGCCATCTTCTGGTAGGTCACTGTGGTCCTTGGGGTTCTTTCCATGATTTGGCGCTAAGGTAGTTCAAAAATAATGGCTACTTCACTATGTTAAAATTGACATTCACGCGGCCATCACCTAATAGCTAGTTTGTCTACTTAAATTTGATGGCTTTTCGGATGTCATCGTCCTCGACAAAATTCATCGGGTCTTTCCTTGTTCACTTCTGCCGTTGAACCTGCACGTTGAACTAAAGCTGTTTGAACCAAGTGATGAACCAACAAAGCATTGAACCAGTTCATGAACCAAGGCTGATGAACTTATGCAACCTAAAATTGACTGGCCTGGGATAGTAGGGGAAGAAGGGGACCAATTTTTGGCCTATTGGGAAAAAATGGTCAACAATTAGTTGGTATGGTTTTGAGTGCTTAAGCATTCTACAGTGATCATATTTTCATTTATATATTTAAATGAATAATTTCATTATTCTACAACCTACAGTTAGATTTGTATAATAATTGATCTATGATTGTTGTGTTTGTCATGTTGGAGAGATGTTAATGCTTAACAACTTAGTAGTCCATATGACTTAATATATCTTTTTAAGGGATAGTTGAAGGCATTGAGACTAGTTCATAGATTTACATATAAAATATTTTTATATAATCATGTAGTTGATGCGAACATAAATAAGGTGCCTAAAATAATGGCAAGTCAAAATGATATCTAGTAAATATCATTTGGTGTCTTTTCATTTAAGAGTTTATAATAATTATATAAAATCCATATACTCTAGTATTTTAATAAAATAGTTATTTTAAAATAATTAGATAACTATTTGGTTTGAATATATTTTAAATAAATAGTTATCTTTTTGTGATTATGTTAAAAAGAGATTTAAATATCTTAAATACAAATTTGATAATTAATTTTTAATGCATGGTTTATTTGAAAACTAAAATTCTAAAATTATCATTTTAAATATTAAAATAAGTGAACTTAAACAAAAAAATTCACTTGGATTTTAACACAGATAAGTAGATGCATGAAAGGAAAAATAAAAAAATGAAACTCTATTTAAAATATTTTGAGGTGCACTAAAGAAAGGTAAGGCGAAGTGCATGAAAACAAAATTTAATGAACTAAATATTAAATCACTAGATTTATTTGGGAATTGAAAATAAAAGCATCTATTTAGAAAGAAATATAATAAAATCATAAAAATAGAATATGTTAATGATTACTTGTATGGAAGTTTTAGATAGAAAGAGAATTTAATAAAATGGGAGAGATCGACATAGTAAAGGAGAGAGAAAAAGTTCAAAAGAAGGCAAAGAGATAGAAAATTAAAGGAGATAAGGTGATGCTTTGAAGAAGATCAATGATTGGTATAGAGGATCAATGATTGGCATAGAGGAGTAGTTATTTACATAGAAGGCAGTGATTTTGGAAAGACAGAAAAAAATTAAAAAGGAGACACAACAAAAAGCATCATCTCAACGATTGGAGGAGAAGTAATAAAATATATAAGTAAAGGTTATTTATAGTGATCTAAGTTGGTTTTATCTTAAAATTCATGATTATGTTTGATTAAGTTTATCTATGTTTGTATATAAATCTAAATGATAATTTGAATAATAATCTAAAAATTGAGAAATAAAATTCAACATAGAGTATCTTCTATATAATTCTATGAATAAGCAACAATAGTTTATGTAGGCATTTCCCCATTTTTATTCAAAATCATTTTTTGTACTAGTGTAAATAATCTACATAGCAATCCATTGATGAGGTTTTTGTAAATAAATGGTCAAAAGGTTTCATTAACATACTATAGATACAGTATAAATGGAATAGTAAACCCTACCAAAAAATTTGAAAAATATTACTAAAATATAGTTATTTACATCTTATTGTAAGTTTAACTTTACCCCACTTTTATGGTTTGGTTGTAGGGAAGCTTAGTTATTCAATAAAGTTAGTTTAGATATATATTACTTGTGACTAGGAATTCAATGTTTTCTTATGATGTTTATATATTTATGAACATGATATAATTCATTATGAAATGGTGTGACTCTTGAATAGAAATAGGATATATTCATTATATTGAAATATATTAATGTGTGAAATTAATTAAATGCAATTTATAGACAAAATGCATAGTTTTTTATTATTTCCAATACTTGGCAAAGTTTGCATGTATGTTAAAAAGGAATAATATATTTTTAATCATTGGTTAATATATTATATTAAAACCACTCTTGCATTGGTAAATTCAAACAAGTAGTGAGATGGACTTCACTAGCTTAGTTGGCATCTTGAATGCAAAATCAAGATAATCCAATCAAGTGGTGTGTATGAAATTGATTAATCTATGAGATCATATGTTATTTAAAAACTTTGACCAAAGTAATGTTAGATATATATTATAATTTCATATGTTTGATTTACATGTTGTGTGATAACATGTTAGAAACATATTTTATTTATGGTACACATCATGTAGTAGAAATCTTACATCACACGGGTACTAGCATGCCTCTCTAAATTCCTGCATCATCATTATCTACCTATATTTGAAGGGAGGGAAATTCAATAATGGGGGGTTGTGTTTGGAAAATATTGTCTATGGTTGGTGTGGAAAAGTTCTTGGATGATGCTCTTCATCCCCATTACAGTACTTACTTGGAGACTACACTTATAATTATCAGAGATACATGAGCTGGTTTGACTTGAGCTTCATGGAGCACAATATCTATTCATTTTATTAAGGCTAAACACCTAATGAAAATGTAATTGTATTATTTTTAATACTTCAATAGTAGTATCTATATTATTGTACTATCCATGGCTAGATTTTAATGTGATTACTTTCCTTGTAGTTATGTTATGTTACATAGTGTAATGATTGGAACTATTTTTGTTCCAAGTTGTGATAGTGTAACATGCTTGTTTAATTTTGTTAGAAACACTAATTATATTACCATGGTGTATTCTAATGAAAGAACGAATGTTGAGTAAATAGTTTTTTTTTTCTTTTTTAAATTGTATTATTATAATACAATCCATGTGGGGTTGTTACAAATAGAATTTGAATCTCAAATTATAAATCTCATTATGATGAGTTTTATTCATTGGATTTTATACCAAGGTAATGAATCTTGATGAGTAGGAATATGAACAAGTTATATTTATTTTATTTGGTTAATGTTTTTGGATTTAAGATCAGAGTTATTTCTCTCTCTTCATATTTCATTATCATCTACCCTATTACCTTGATCCATTACCAATTGATGTTTGGGTTGGTATAGGGACACTTATGGTTGGACTCATTGGGACTAGAGAAGCAAGTCTACTTTATTGGAATTGTATGCATAATATTGATTTATTTATATTTTTTCAACATGTGTATTATTTTTGAGTAGTGAAAGTGAAGTGAGGAAGATCATTTTATAAAGTAAATTGAATAAGTTTTGGAGATAATGTTGTATGATCTTCATTGATTATATTTGGTTATTTCAATTATGGTATTCAATGATATTGTTATGTTATTATTGATAACCATGTTTATTTTGGTGTTCAAGGTTATTTATAATTATAAAATGCATGTTCATTTAATTTATCATTTAATTCATCATGTTGTTTGGATTAAGGTAAACCCACTTTTGAACTAGTGTGGAATCCAGTCTAGACACATTAGGAAGTTCAGATCTCTTTCTGGATTACAAAAGATAAAATAAGGTGCAACTTACCAGTAAAACAAAAATTTCCAAACCAAAAGACAAAATGGAAATGAAAAGAGTAACTACCACTTTTGACTGGTGTGGTAACCATCCTATTTTAGTTGGACTAAAAATTAACCTAGACAAATGGAAAAAGAGGTCCAAGTCTCTAAGAGAACCATCGGTGTCCCCCAGTGACCCAAACATAACAAAATAACAACCTAACAAAACCCAAGTTGTAAATGAGATAATAGAAAATAAATAGAGATGATCAAGATTCAAGAGGGATATAGAACCAGTAAAGTGATAGAAAAAACCATCAAGGTCCTGAAAGGTACCCAAACCTATCAAAGATGATTAAAAGTACATTTAACTAGACTATAACCAAGGCAAGGCAAGAATTCCATAATAGCCAAGAACTAATTATTTCCTAAGTAGAACATGTATAAGAATCCATGATAAATGGAATAGAAAGGTGTAAATATAGAACCCAAATTCACCTTTCCCTCTTAAAAGAGGGTTAAAACTTGAGACTATAAGATCTTATCCTGATCACTCCATCAAGGAAATAAAGACTAGACTTTCTAATTAGAACACTAAGAACATCAATAAACCACATTGCCCCTCTAAGAGGCCCATTAAACCTAGCTAATCACCACATTTGAAGCTTCTAGTAAATTAAGGAGGAATAAAAAAATAGATCTCTTCTAAAGGGACCATACCTTAATGGGTTAAAGCTTAGACAAAAAAAATACTTATTATCACAATGCTTTCTCTTCATTTTAATTCAAGAAAAAATTTATAATATCCACCTTGAAGCCATAAAAAATCACCAATCCAAGCTCTAAAAAATAGAACCAAATCCTATGGATGAGGTCCAAACCATATCTTGGCTTCAATAAAAGTCAACCCCCAACCTTTCCTTGGCTAATCTCTAATGGTAAGCAAAAACTTATGAAGCTAGCCTTAAGAAAATAGGAAAATTCTTGTAGAGTGATATGTTAGTAAATGAATTCAACAAAACTATCCCTCATCACATCCTAGGTCATCCCAAGAGCCTTTAGAAACCACCTTAAACTATCACTGATACCCTTGTTTAATTCCTTGTCTGGGATTTTTGACCAAAACTATGTCTAATATAGATTACCCTTAAGGTAAGATTTAGAGATGTCAAAATCCATTCCATCAAAGATATTCAAATTGACTCTTCCTTATCGAGATCTATCCAAAGAAGGGTTTCAATAAAATAGATATCCTAAAGATACAATCCCCTTTTGAGGTAGATCAAAGCAACCCCATCATAGGGTACTTCAGTAAGTTTCCTTTTTTTAGAACACGTGAAATAGTAGCATGTACTTCCAGGAGCTAGATCTTGATAAAGAGGTTGAGCAATGGGAAGACATAAATGTATGAAACCATTAAAAAAGAAACAAAATTAGGTCCTCCCACATGGGGATCAAAAGCAACATGTTTCCCAAAATATTGATGATCTTCCCAATTAGTTATAGCCCAAAAAGATTCCACTTTACCAAGTTTAGATTTATAATAATGACCCTTAGTACCACATTCCTAATGATATTATGAATAAAAATGTCTTTTGACTAATAATATAAATACAATATGTAGATGTAAAAACCAAATCAAGCTTCTATTGAGCCCTTATTTTTATCCAAGCCCTTGTCTAGAGAGAAACACTTGACTTTTCCACCTAAAATAACTTCCTTAGGTAAAAAATCTTCCATCATCCCAGCCCATAAACCATCCTTTTTTGCGTAAACCTAGTCATTGTTTTCATCATCTCCCTCACCAAATATTTCCCTCCCCTTTCCTATTTTCAAAATTCCTCCACTCCCTCTCCCTCCACTCTCAATGTCCTTTTTTTCCACTATAACTCATTATGTTGTTATACATAAGGCTTTAAGGAATTTTGTTATTTCATTTACATGACATGTAAATACTACCTTCCTATAATTAATATGATGGATTTGAGTTGGTATAGTTTGTGTTAAGTTGATTCATAATGTAATGATTATTTAATATCCATTAATAACATTGATCTATTTAGTATAGTTGGAATGTGGATGATTATTTAGATGATATTTGAGTGTTGAGGATAAATACAATGGAAAGATGAATTATAAAGTAATTGAATTTATGGTTGAAATATTTAAGCATAAACCATTTAATAATTGATTATGTTTTATTATAATGATTATAAATATTATTATTAAGATTAAGGTAAACCCACTTTTGGTTAGTGTGGATTGCAACCTGGATACATCAGGAGTTCTAGATCTCCCCTGGAACAAACAAGATAGAATAGGATACAACTTACTAGGAAACAAAATAGACCCTAATAATAGAGGGAATAAAAAAAATGAGAAAAAATGACATAACAAAATAGAAACAATAGTGGAAAGGACAATAACCAATTTTGTCTAGTGTGGGAACCAACCAAAATTATTTAAATGCGAAACTAGCCTAAACTAATTAAGAAAGAGGCCCAGGTATTTAAAAGATCCATTATGATCCCCCAAGGGACCCATACCAAATAAATTAAATAATAAAACCATAATTACATTTTTTGAATTGATCCATAACCATCCTGAGCACATGTGAAGTCCTCGGTATCCAAAGAGGAGAAATAGCAAAAAAGGTAACAATCACTTTTGACTAGTATGGGAACTAGTTAGTTTTAGCTAGACCAAAAACCAACCTAGACTAATGAATCAATAGGCCTAGTTCTCAAATAGAACCATCTAGTTCTTGAGGGGACCAATGTCTTGATTTTGACTAGATAGAGAACCAACTTAGACACAAATGGAGGTCTAGGTCTCCATGGTCAAATGAAGAGAGAAATCCTGCAGGGTCCCCAACAAGACCCAAAATTAGAAAATCACATCTGAAATTATGGTGAAGGAACCTTGATAACCATAAGGGTATGATAATATGTCCCCAAACCCATCTTGATAGAATGGTTCTAAAAAGTATAATAGATCATTTCCAACCAACAAAATAATGGCCAATAAAACAATGGCTATGCAAAACCATAAGTGAGACCAAGCTCCCAAAAAGAATTTAACATACTAGAAAATATGGAGATATTTTTAAAAAAACCCTAAAATTAAATAGGAAAAAGGCTTACTATTATGTTTCTATCTCTCCCTTTTACTTAGAGCCAAATATTACATTTTCCAATCTATAATCATTACAGATCCACCATTCATGATTATTAGAATTAGATCAAAAGATTCCAAAAGAAGCTCAGATAATGATGTCTCTTCAATAAAGGGAGACCCCATATCTATACCCAATAAGTATATATCTTTTATAATAGACCTTAACACAAAAATGAACCTCATCCAAGCAATGTATAGAGATAAAATATTTCTAAAAGCTAGCCAAAAGTTTGAGCCATATCCATTCTTCCCCCCCCCGCCAAATCTAGGAGGAAAAAAACTTAAAAATAGAAGATATAAGACTAAAAATAGATTTCAATTGTAATTTAAAACCTTCAAAAGATAACCATTTTAATAAATTCATGGGGAGGCTAAAAATAGATTTGAATCGTTATCTGAGGATAACACTTGAAAATTTTAAGAAACAAAGTAACAATCGTTATCTTACCAAGGTAAGTTTCCAACATTTCAAACATAAAGTTTAATATATAATACCAAGAATGACCACATCAACAGAGTTTAAATATGATTGTTCCTTTAAAGTGTCTCTACAAAAATAAAGAAATAAAGATACATGTTCATTATATTATAGATATTACTTATCATTTCTTTAGTATTTGAAACTTTTGATATAAGTATGTTTAATAAAAGATCATGGTTACTCTAGAGCATATTACTATTGTTATTTTTTCACTGAAGGTGAACATATTATTTAAGGTTAATGGTATAAGCTTACATCATTTTTATAATGAGTTATAAAAGTATCATGTTAGAACTATTCCCTGTAATTGACAAAGAGTTATAAGTTCATATCTTAAACAAAATTTAGAGGGGTTATCTAATAACCTAGGTTAATAATATTTGTTATAGAAATGGTCATTAAATTTATTATAATATTATTGGTAACTAAAAATATTGATAATTGAAAATATAACTAAAATAAAAGTATATATTGATCTTTACTAATATAAGACTTTACTTTGATATGTTGGAGTAATATAATACAATTTTGTAATCATTTTCAATAATTGATACTTTTCAGTTGGCATTTCAAACTTGAGCCTTAAATTGAAAGATCAACTTAATGATTTAACTAATGCCCTGCAATAGGGTAAGAAACTTATTTATAATGAAATAATGAATCAATATCATTATTATTGGCTTCAATACATCAATTGTAATTAATGATATGGGGACATGTGAACCTAACTTATATTCATAAGGGAGTTTATTTCATGAACTAAATTGAAATAAGTATAATTACAAATCCTAAAGATTTGGTACAATTCACTTTACATGCTAGACGATCCAAAAGAAAACTAAAACTTTTTGGTGCCTTCTCATTTAAGCATGATAGTGTCAAGTTGTACCATGGGTTGTTGGTGAATCTTATGAATGTTCTTATGCATAACTTAAGTATGGTTGTTGAAACATAAAGATAAAAATTAATTTCATGTTACTATAATCTTATGTATTGCATTTCTCACATATTGACCAAGTGACACAAATAGATTGGAAATAAGGGTTTAATCTCTATTCCATGGTTTGATCCTTATTTCTCACATAGTCCTCATATTGATCCTTGCCTTCTTTCTAAATGTTTTGTAGTTATTGTCTATGCAAGCTTAATATGATGATTCTTTTGTTGAATATGTTTATCTTTTTATAATTGTTTATTGAACTCTCTTTGGCTTACCCAATGAGGTATAAACTATTTTATGGTCTGTATAGGTGCTTGAGTGAGTTTATAAGTTGTTAACAACTTTAATATACATGCCATATATAAAGTACGTACATAAGCATGTGTGAGTTTTAATACATTAACTAACCTCTAACTAAATGCTACGTGGTCAAAATGCTTCCTAATGAGGTAATTGTTGATTTATTGACTTGGTCTAGTACTTTTATTGGTTATAAAAAAATTATGGATCTCATTACATTTTCCATGCTATCTCTATTTGTAATCCTGCTACCATAGTTTCTTATCTCAGTGTTATATAATTTTTTTTGTGATTATTACAAATAGTGAGATAGAGGATGATGATTTTTATTTTCATGTTTTATGTATATGAGCTTGTATTGATCAAAAAACTATTATTAGTATGCTATTTTATAATGGAGCATTTTAAAATACATTCATAATAACATTATTTCATTCATTTGTCTACACACATCATGATATAAAAGTAACTACTAAAAGTGTCAATACATTCAATGGAAAATAACAAACCACTTTGGGACGCATTGTGTTAACCCTTAAAGTGGGTCCTAATATACTATATACTCATTTTATAATTATTAAACAAAATTGATTTTTTGACATGATATTGGGACAACCATGGTTTTAAAATCTGTGTGATGTACCTTATACTTTACATAGATTCCTAAAGTATATCTATTGTAATCAAGGTGTTTCAATTTTAGGAATCAAGTACAAATACCCTATCTAATACATGGTACCTTATCTAATCCATGGTACCTCATCTTCCCCATCCACCACCATATTTTAATTCTAAATATATGAAAAAATATCATTTTTACAATTATTGTACCTAAGGAAAAGGTTTATAATCAACAAATTAATAAAGAGATGCAAAATGTTCAAAGTCAAACAATGTAAAAACAAGTTTATAAGGAACTTTGGGTAATGTTACTTGTTTTTTCCTATGGTTTTGTTTTTTATTTCACCTCATGATGTGAGAGAAAGATTTGGAATGGTGAAAAACAACCCAAGGGATATTAAACCTAGTAGAGGTAGAGGTAGAGGTCATACGGACAATATTCCTAAAAGAGAAGAACCTCATCTCAAAAATGTTATAATTAATGTTGGATCCCTTAACTATGATGAAAACAATCATAATGCTAACTAAGAAGTAGCTCTGAATGGGATATTGATTGGATTAAATGTAATTAAAATCAAGATGGAAACCCAAGAACACTAATTGAATAATTTAGAGTGTATTCTACTTGAAGAATTACCTCTTAGAGAATAAGGACAAGGTGTTGAGAAAGAGATCCTAGATAACCCTATAAATGTGGTTGATCCCATTATCAAAGAATTAAAAAATATTCCTCCACTAACCTTTTAAGGTGAAGAATTTGGTGATGTAGTTGATGCATGGTTGGTTAATATGTAGATGTACTTTAATCTTCAAAATATGCCCTTTAATGTGAAGGCAAGAGTGTCTTCTTATTATTTAGTTGGATCTATAACTCTTTGGTGGAATCATTTATGTTCCCTAGGGGGATATCAACCAATGAATCTTACCTAGCCTAATTTTGAAAGGTAGCTTTAGAATAGGTATCTCAGCTCAAACTTTAAAGAACAAAAAATCACTAATTGTAAGCTATTAAAGCAAGAAAATATGTTAGTAACTAAATATGAAAACAAGTTTTGAACCTACTGCATCATGTTAATTATGTTCATGATGAAGAAATTAAAGTAATAAATTCAAGTTAGGATTATAGTAAATATTGATGCATGATGTCAATATGACTAACCCTAAGACTTTGACTAATGCCATTAAATCTACTCATTGGGTAGAAGAGAAAGATAAATATCTTCAAAAGGCAAGGTAAGATTTTAATTAAAATAGACATCATTCTAAAATCAATAATATGTCCCCTTCACCCAATAACTTTAAGAAATCTGATCAAAACTATAGATTTACTAGGAGTACTAGTGGTTTTAATAAATTTGAAGGGTGGAATAAAATCTTCAAAATAAAAAATAAAAAATTAAGACTATAACTTTTAAGAGGAATCAAACACAAAGTGGTCAAAATATACCTACCATTAGGGCAAACACCATTCCTATATCACCCCAAATAACTATAGTGTGATGTAAATGTGGGGATAATCATTATTATAAGGACTAACCCAAACTTAAGTTGGGTTAATCATCCAACCATAAGGTATACGTAGTAGTGGATAATAGAACTATAGATTTTAAATCCATCCCTATCAAAATTATAGGTAAATTTAATGATATTCATGTTTCTATTTTTTTAATTCAGAAGTAACTAATAGCTTTGTAAGTTCTAAGATTGTAAATAGTTGTAAACTAAATTTTATGACATTGAGGGAAGGTTGGGATGTTGATTTTGGTTTAGGTAACATGGTGTCTATTTATAGATGTCATGAACAAGTAAACTTAGACTTAGGTAATTTTCAAACCAAATTTAACCTTTCCATAGCTCCCCTTGGTTCTTATGACATAATTTTGGGTATAAACTGGTTGAAACAACATAAGTCCAATCTAGATTTCTATAATAATGTGGTAAAATATTGTGATGACTTGGGAATTTAGTATTGATACAAGGGTTGTTGAAGTCCAAAGTACGCAAGCTGTTATTAGATTTATAGATGAAGAAAGTAGTGTACAAGGGATATAATATATATGTTATAAAGATATACGAAACAACACATGTAATTGAAATAAAATTCTAATAATATCCATTCTTAGTGGAATTTTTTGATGTATTTTTAGAAAAATTACTTGGGATACCTCCTAAGAGGGAATTTAATTTTTTTATTCATATAATGTCATGGGTATCCCATGCATCTAAGGCACCTTATCACATTAATGTGGTAGATTTGTAAGAGTTTAAAGCTCAAATATAAGATATGATAGAAAATGGTAGCATTAGGTGAAGTGTGTCACCTTGGGGTGCACCTACGATCTTTGTGAAAAAGATGAATGGAACCTTGTTGTTATGTGTTGACTAGCATACTTAATAAGGTTTCTATCAAGAATCAATATCATTTGCCAAGGATAGATGATCTAGTTGATTAAATGATGGATGCAAATATCTTTTATAAGATAGATTTGAGATCAAGCTATCATTAATTGAGAATTAAAGAAGAAGACATATATAAGATCTCTTTTTAAACTCGATATGGACATTACAAGTAATACTATTTGGCCTAACTAATTCACCTACTACATTTATGAATCTTATGAATAGTGTATTTAGATTTTTTTGGATAAGTGTTTTATTGTTTTTATTGATCACATACAGATCTATTCTAATAATATAGTTTAACATGAATAATATTTACATTTAATACTACAAAGGCCAAGACAAAATAAATTATATGGTAAGGTATCTAAGTGTGCTTTCTTCCAAACCAAGATTCATTATTTGGGTCACATAATATCTAAGGCTGGTATTAATCTTGATGTATATAAGATAAAGGATATCCAATAATGGCTTGATCCTTAAAATATACATGAAGTACGTAGCTTCATGGGGCTAGCTGGTTATTATAGAAGATTTACTGATATTTTTTCAAAGTTGGCTAACCCAATAACTTTATTGTAGTTTAAGGGTACAAAGTTTATTTGGACTTCTAAATGTGAAAAAGATTTTCATAAGCTCAAAGAGTTGTTAGCAATAACACCTATACTTATTATACCAGATCCTAATGGTAATTTTTAAATCTTGGTTGATGCATCCAAAAAAAGCTTTGGTTGGCAGTGTTTTAACTCAAAATGGTCAAGTTGAGGATTAAAATTAATGAAAATTAAATCATGATAAAAATTACACCACTCATGACCTTGAGATTTATACCATTATACTTGGTTAGAAGCAATGTAAGCACTTTTTGTTACATAAAAATTTTGAAGTAAATTTTGATCATTATAGCCTAATATACTTATTTTATCAAGATGATATTAATGCATGATAACATAGATGAATGGAATTTATAATTAATTTTGATATTAATATTTCATATGTGAAAGGTAAGGATAATCATGTTGTGGAAGCACTCAACCAATACATGTATATAATTGCCTTATCTATTCTACATAATAATTTCATATCTAAAATTTTAGAATAACATTTTGATGATTTTTTCCAAGAGGAAAGTGCAAGTTTAGTTGATGACCCTGTAGAAAAGAATTCATCTAAATTTTTTATTTATTTTGATGGTTTAATCAAACATAAAAATATAATTTATGTGCCTAAGTCTAGTGACTTGTATACAGAACATTTTTTTGAAATAATTTCATGCATCACCTCATTGTTCTCACATTGGTGTCATGAATATGACACATGAGCTAAAAAGGGTATATTATTAGCCTAGTTTGAAACATGAACTTACTAAATTTGTGGAAATATACTTGGAATGCTATCATGGAAAGCTTAACATTGTCATCCAGGAAGATTGTTGTATCCTCATGATGTTCCACAAGGTAAATAGGTTGTTATTTCTCTTTGTTTCATTGTTGTTTTGCCAAAATATCAAAGTAAACATGGTGGTATTCTAGTGGTAATTGATAAATTTACTGAACTTGGCCATTTCAGTATTGGAAATTTAACTGATGATGTATTTATGTTTATTGAATGGTTTGTGAAAGAAATAGTACAGTTGCATGACATGCTTGAAGTTATTATTTTTTATAGAGAAAAAATTTTTAATTAAATGTTTTTGTAAATAATGACTATTACTTTTGGTACGAGATTGAACTTTAGTTCATATTATCATATAGAAATGAATGGTCAAATGGAAAGGCTAAATCAGATTGGGGAAGACACATCAAGAATTTATGTGATAGATCAATAAGGTAAATGGAAAGATTATTCATAGTTAGTTGAATTTTCTTATAATAACACATATCATTATGTGATTAAAATGGTTCCATTCAAAGTTTTATATGGATGTAAGTGTATAAATCCACTTGGTTGAGAAATTTTAGAATATAAAACTATTTGTAGTGCTGATGTTTGGCAGGTGTATGACTAGATAATGGAAATCATAAGGCAAATCTTACAGATTCCTATGATAGATAAAATATTTTTGTAGATTTAAAGAGGTAACCACAAGAATTCAAAGCTGGTGATAAATTTTTTCTACATGTTAGACCATACAAAAGTTCAATAAAGTTTGGAAAATCTTCCAAATTTCTCCTTAGTTTGTTCGACCCTTTGAAATTTTAGAAAAAATTAGTCATGTTACCTATAGAATATCCCTTCCTCCTCTGTCTAGGATTCATGATATTTTCATGTTGCATTACTTAAAAATATATACTTGATCATTCTCATGTTTGATATTAGACTCACCTTCATGTTTTAGAAGAGGAAGAGATGTAGCTAGAACTAGTGAGGATCCTGGACAATCAAAGCATTAGATTGTGAAATCATGAAATTCTCAAATTCTAGTTTAGTGGGATTCTTTGTTGGAAATAAGTGATACTTAGGAAGATGAGAGTATTCTTAAGCAACACTATCCTTGGTTATTTTAAATATTTTATATGACTCTTTTTTAATTATGGGAAGATGTCATGACTCTAGACAATTATCATATTAAAAGTTTTATTCGATGACTCATTTGATATCTTTTTCATATGTTATTGGTTGATAGTAATGTTTTGATTTGGTGTCTTGCATGTGTTGAAATATTTAGGTGATTATTATGATTTTTAGTCAGATGATATTTGGTTTTAGTTGTATGTTAAGAAACTATTGTTTCATCTTGTTATTGATGACATTGTGAACCATGTAATGACATTTTCTTATTAAATGCTTTATGAATTATGTTTCATGAATTCATAATATAATGATTTATCATTTATTTTAGTTATGTTATTAAGTGAATTAATTATTATTATCTCATTTAAATGTTTTTGATGGTATTTTTGATGACCATAGGGATAGGTTCTTATGATCTAGGTTAATTTTGGGTTTCAATAGTGGGGCATGGTGAAAGGATAAAATGATAGTATTATGAGCTATGAAAATAATCTGAGCTTTTATTTCTTGTTATGTTATCAATTGGTCATTTTGTGCCATCCTTAATTTTTTCATTGTGTTGGTTGTATCCTCATGCTTAAAGAGTCTTGAATTCTATCCATGCTTTAGTTTTTTATTTTTGACTCATGAAGAGTCAGGATTTTATTGATGGTCAGTTACTTGTCTGACTAGAGAATGTAAAACTTACCTTTTATTTTTTCCTTATCGATTCACATTATCTAGTTATTGTGTTTAGTTTTCATTATTTCTAAACTTATGAGGCATTATTTATGATCATACATCTAGTCACTTTGGATGAGAGCCTGGACTAGCCAATAGACCATGAACCACACTAGACTATTAGTAGCATTGCATGTTTATTTGGTTTTATCCTTTGGCTAGACTAGGAAGGGGCCATGACCCACGATAGACTTGTATTTGTTTTGGAATTTCATGGAAATAACTATAGTCTTTTGAATTTTTTATTCTCTTGAGGAAATTGGGTCAAGAGCCTTCCATTTGAGTTGTATGGCTATTTGTTTCATTATCTCAACCATTTTTGGTGAATCCCTAGCGTGAGGAAACTCTATAAATTTTTTTGCCTATGGTTTCCATGAGGAAGTGTAGTGGGAATCGATATCCATTATGGCTAGAGGTTTTCATAGGGATATCAACAAAAGTTATGCCTCTACTTTTCGGCCATGAGGGAAATATTGATGGGAGTTTTTTGTATTTTTCTCCTTCATATATCAAGATGGAAATGGACTATGAGATAGAAAAGTGGGAATAATGAGAAGAGAAAAATAAATATTAGAAGAAAAGAGGTGCCTAAATTTTTTTGCATTTTACTTGCAGGCATCCAAGTTTTGTATTGAACTTTTTAAAAACACATGTAGGTGTTTGTATTTCACATGCATATTTTAGTTTTCCTCTTGATGGCTCAAATTTGTACTATTTATGTTCAAAGTTAAATGGGTTTGTGGTGTTTATTTTGAACCTTAAATTATTAAGTAAATGGGTTTTATACCTATAAAGGCCATCAATTTTGGGTTTATCACATTATTAGTCATTGAGAGGCCATGGTAACTTGATGGACTATGTTTTTATTAATAGCATGGATTCATTTTTAAATGTGTATTGGTTTCTGGGTTGACTCATCCATATCTTTTCACATTCTACTATTGACATGAAAGCTTCATTATTTGATGGGTTTATTATTGCATGTATTTTGGTAATGATTTCATTTTTAATTATAAATGAAATAATTTTACTTGATAAATCATGGTTTTATCTTTTGATTGGTTGAAAATCATTTCATGGAAAATTTGAAGGAAATAAGTGGATAATGTTTTCCTTATCATTAGTGTTTTGAATTAAATCATGATTTTCCTTTATCATTTGGTTATGATTTCATTTTTGGGTCAATATAGAAAGTCAGAGGTTGACTCAATTTTTTTATTGCTTGCATATTTTATGACTTGATTGTTGAGGTTTTAAGTTGAATGGTTGACTAATGTTATTAAGTGCATGCCTATTTTTAATGGTTAGTTGGTTATTACACTAAAAAAATTATAAGTTTATCTTCTTGAAATAAATGTTGAATTTTTTGATAGTTATAATTAATATGATTTGGGTTCCATAATCGAATGGTTGAGATCTGATCTTGTATTACCATTATTTAGTGAAATGGAAATGTGTATGCATTCTAGTTTGCTTAAATTTGTAAATTTGGAATTAAATACACGAGCTATATTTATATATTATATAGTTGAGGTTCATATTATATTCATTGAATGTAATATGACTCTCAAATTATGAAGCTCATTATGATGAGTTATGGTGATTGGATTTTGTGCCAAGGTAACGATTTTTTGTGAGTGGGAGTATGAACATTTTCTTTTATTTCATTAATGTATTTGGAGTCAAGCTTAGATTTATTTCTCTCTCTTCATCCTTTTCTATCACGTACCCTACTGCCTTGATCCATAACCAACTAATGGTTGGGGTGGTCTAAGGCTACTTATGGTTGGGCTCATTATGACCAGAGTGATGGGTTTGCTTCATTGGACTTTATTTATATTTCTTCAGGATGTGTATTATTTTTGAGTAGTGAAAGTGAAGTGTGGAAGATCATTTTTTAAAGTAATTTGAATAAATTTTAGAGATTATGTTGTATGATCTTCACTGATTATATTTGGTTCTTTCAATTATTGTATGCAATGATATTGTTATGTTATTTTTCATAAACAAGTTTAGTTTGGCATTCAAGTTGATTTATAATTATAAAATATATGTTCATTTAACTTATCATTCCACTCATTATGTTTCTATACATAAGGATTTAAAGTTTTTTTTTTTCATTTATATGGTGTGGAAATATTACCTTAGTTTAATTCATATGATGGATTTAAATGGGTACAATTAGTGTTAATTTGATTCATAACTAAGTGATTATTCATTAATAACATTGATAAATTTAGTATAGTTGGAATGTGGATGATTGTTTATATGATATTTGAGTGTTGACTATAATTACATGAAAAGATGACTTACAAAGTAATTGACTTTATGGTTGAAAATATTGAACTATAAATAATTTAAAAACTTATTATGTTGTATTATAAACAAGTAGAAATATGATTTTTCCTTTAAAATGTCTCTATACAAATAAAGAATCAATGATACTTGTTCATTATATTATAGTTATTACTTATCATTTCTTTAGTATTTGAAACTCTTGATATAAGTATGTCTAAAACAAGAGCATGGTTACTCTAGAGCATATTTCTATTGTTAATGTATTCAATAAAGGTAACCATATTATTTAAGGTTAAGAGTATAATATTAATTCATTTTTATAATGATTTATAAAAGAATCATGTTAGAACTATTCCTTGTAATTGACAAAGAGATTATAAGTTCAGATATTAAACAACATTTAGAAGGGTTATCTAATAACCTAAGTTAATAGCATTTTTTATACAAATGGTCATCAAATATACTATAATCTTATTGAAAATTAAAAATATTCATACTTTTCAATATAAACAAATTAACAGTATACATTGATCTATGTTGATATAAGACTCTAATTTGATACATTGGAGTAATATAATACAAGGTTGGATTCATTTCCAATACCAGATCCTTTTTGGAATGTGGTTCAAACTTGAGTCTTAAATTGAATGATCAAAATAATGATTTAAATAATGACCTAAAATAAGGTAATAAACTTTTTGGATAATATAATAATGAATTTATATAATAATTATTAACATGAATACATTGATTGTAATTAATGATATGGGGACATGTGAACCCAAATTGTATTCATAAGGAAGTTTATTTCATGAACTAATTTGAAATAAGTATAATTAAAAAACCTATGGACTTGGTAAAATTCACTTAACTTGCTAGATGAGCCAAAAGTAAACTAAAATTATTCGGCACCTTCTCATGGAGGCAAATAGGACTAGTATCAATCTATATCATGGACTGGTTGTCAATTTTATGAATGTTCTTGTGTGAAACATAAGCATGGTTGTTAAAACTTAAAGATAAAAATTAATTTTATGTTATTATAATATTATGCATTACATTGCTTGATTATTGACCAAGTGACACATATAGATTTAAAGTAAGGTTCTAATCCCTATTCTAAGGTTTACAAGATGGTTAGTGGGAAACATGCATAAACTTATTTCAAAAATGATACGTGATATGTTGGCTACTTGTGTAGTTTCATCCATCATGACAAACCTAATAAAACTTGTCTAAACCTTATGAATGATTATGTGGATCTAAGCTAAATATATAATATGTCAATCCACTAGTACAAATGTACCAGTGCAATGATCCTTATGATGATCATGGTAAAATTATCTTACATAAAGAACTTATGTATAGTTTCATAGTATTAAAACTAAATGAAAGGTTTTGGTAAAACTAATTAATATTGTATTGATTTTGGAAATAATCCTCCCAATGATCCCTGCCAAATTTCTAATTGTTTGGTAATTCTTGATTACATAAAACTAGTATGTTAATTCTTATATTGAATCTATTTCTCCTTATGCGTTTTTTTGTTGAACTCTTTTTGGCTTACCCAATGAGTTAAAGAATGTTTTATGGTCTATATAGGTACTCATGTGAGTTTATAAGTTGTTAATAGATTTTCTAGGAAGGCCATACAAAAATTACATAGATAAGCATGAGTGTTAATACACTAACTCACCTCTATCCAAATAATAAGTGGTTGAAATGCTTCTTAATTAAGTCATTGTTGATTTATTGATTTGGTTTAGTACATGTGTTAGCTATAACATAGTTATGGATCTCTTCATGTTTTCTGTGCTAACTTTGTTTGTAATCCTCTTACCATAGTTGCTTATCTTGGTGTTATATAATATTTTTTTGTGGTTATTATAGATAGTGAGATAGTGGATGATGATTTTTATTTTCATGTTTTATTTATATGAGATTTTATTGATCAAAAACCTATTTTTAGTGTGATAGTTTATAATGGTAAAATTCAAAATACATTCTAAATAACATTAGTTCATTCATTGGAATACACACATCATGATATATAGGAAACTAATAAAAGTGTCAAGGCATTTAATGGAAAACAACAAACCATTTTGGGACACATTGTGCTGACCCTTAAAGTGGGCCCTAATATCCTATATAATCATTTTATATTTCTTAAACAAAATTTGATTTTTGACATGATATTGGGATGCCTATGGTTTTAAACTCTTTGTGATGTACCTTATATTGAACATAGATTCCTAAAGTATATCTATTACAACCAGTGTGTTAAAAATTCAAGAATCAAGTTTGAGTACTCTATCTAATCCATGGTACCTCATCCTCCACAGTCACCACCATATTGTAATGCTAAATATATGTAAAAAAATCATTTTTAAAATTATTTTACCTAAGGATTATATTTATAATCAACCAATTAATAAAGAGATGCAAAATGTTTAAATTCAAACAATGCAAAAATAAGTTTATAGGAAAAAGGTATCTAATTCTCAACAAACACAATTATTTGAAATACCTTATAAATTTATAATTCATACAAATCTACATGTTCCTCAAATGCTTTAAATTTTGACACAATATTCTACCAATGCTCATGGAATTTCACATCATCTTGCATCTCCTAGATCTGCCCATCATAAACAGGACTACATGAGTAGTGATCTAGATACTTCTATTACTAAATGTGATACATGTTCTGGTTTTGATATATTAACATTTCATTCAAATAAATTGGTAAATTTACCTATAATCACATATTTATTTTATTTTGATCTTGATGGGGTTGTTGTCTAGGCTTTTTACATTTCCAAATATTATAAAAGCATTCAAATTATTCAAAAAATGAAAAATATGATTGCACCTATCTTATTGATTATTACATAATAATATTATATTTTATTATAAATGTGATTGATTGACCAATTATTATAATCCCCTTGGATAATTTTCACTTATTGGCCTCTTGGATATTCTATTTAACTTAATAGATTTGAACATTTCAAAATAATAATCAAATTTTGGTATAATATGCTATTTATCTCCCAATTTTCACAATCTACACTTATATTTTATCAATTTTCCTTAGAAAAAATTGAATAGTACATTGGTAAATGATAGAAACAACTTCCAATAATATCCTATTTGGTTGATCTTGCCTTCTGCCAATGTTTTCTAAAAATCATAGTTTCAACACATAGATCATTCATACTTCTAGTTTTCAGATATTTCACCTAGTTTTAATATGCAAATGATTATTTTTTCACCCAAAACATTTTATTTTCATAACTATATTATTCATACATGTGACATATATATATATATATATATATATATATATATATATATATATATATATATATATATATATATATATATATATATATATATATATATATATATATATATATATATATATATATATATATATATATATATATATATTTAATGAAATAAGGATGCAAATAAGATCCTTATGGATACTATTTTTTCATGCATGCCTCCTAATGCTACAATGGGGGCCTCTTGCTAATACATGGCCATACAATCATTTATATTTCCTTTTTGACATTGATACATGTACAATCATTCATATCTTCTTATATTCTTATAATTTTAACACCTTACTTTATTATAGTTTCTAGTGTTTCTAGTTTAAATAATTCAATAATACAAAAAAAAATCATGTATTTCAAAATGCAATATAACAAAATTCAAAATCAGGAACTCAACATGATTAACAATCTAGTTTAAATTTTTAAAATATGTTATTTATCTCATGATTAATCAATACCATATTATTTATATATCACACATGAATATGATTGGTATTTATGACTATTACGAAAGACATACAAACTTTTACAGGGATTAAGGTGTTGGACTTGCCTATACTTAGTAGCCTTGTTAAACTAGGGGCATATTATCCACACGTGATATTATATATAGGTGTTATCATTTCATGACTCTCTATACTATTGATATCTATACTATTTAAAAATACCTTAACATCTATACCTTACATGGTGTACATGAATATGTTACTTGTTAGGATATGATCACATTAAATATACATATTAAGACTATATTTCTAATTATATATTTCATCAAATTTTTAACTTGTACATGGTATACTACATCTTAATTATCTATCTATTTCATGTGTCCCTTGGCCCTTATTTTGAAGATGTATTTTAATGTCTCTATGTGATCTTAATTATTGTTTGTGAAATTTGAACATATCCTTTATGATTTTCGCTTAACCCTATGTTATGTGAAACATTATAACATGTCCCTTATTTTTAACATTATTAAAGTCTTTTGTATCCTCAATGTATCATTTGTCAACATTTGAATATATCCCTTGTGTGTGACCCTTAGCCTTATTGTATGAATTTATGCATGTATCATGTGTGCTTGTTGATCTTGTTGATTTTCATAAGTTCCATGATCCATATAATTAAATGCTAACATAATATACTATTTATACATTATAATTATATGAACTTGCTTGATAAACTCTATAGGAATTTCCTAATGAGTTACATATGAATTTAAAATCTTACCATGCTAACACACCTTTTACATATGCTATATTTTAAAATGATGACATATTTACATTGAATATTTAAAGTTAACTTATATTTTGAGATGAGTGAATTTTAGGATAAATTTACTCACCTCAAAATGGAAGAATTTTATGGGGTCTCACATACATGAGATAAAACATTTCAAGGCTAAAAAATAATTTTAGAACAAGTATAGTTTCAAAAGTTGTAAAATGTTTCAAAATTCAGTGATTGACACAAATAATAGGGGAATATTCCATGCATATGCACTTATATTTTAGGATCAAAACTTTTTTTGCATAGTTTTAAAGTTTCAAAAAAAATTTACAATGAGCATCTACATACAATTTAAAATTCTAAAGATACAATGGGGCATGATACATATTCACACCATAATTTTGAATTGTATTTTAATATATGCCAACATGTTATGAGCATGGGCATATTCCATTCTTGTTTTATCATGCATTCAGTAATAAAGTTTAAATTTAATCTACAAGCCATATGTAATGGTTGATTTAATTTAGGTTCATAGTGCATAATTTATAGGTTTTGTACCCTATATCAATATGTGTGTGAATCCATTTTGGATTCAACGTATTTCATATTTTTGGGTTACAAAGACCAATAGAGGTAAACATATATTTAAACATCCTTCAATGGTTGTTATTTATATTATACAAGTGTAAATTCAATTTTTTATTTTATCACACCTAATGTTTTCCCATGTTTTAGCTAAGGAGCCATCTTCTCCAAGTTCTTCATGAGAGGCAATAATTATCCAATGCTTCAAAGAAGCATCATATCCAATCAAGTCATAAAAAGAAACATCAATTTCACACATATAGGGTATATTACTCTATTTCTCTCAATTTAAAATTAAAACATTTAAAAATTTCAAATTGAAGCAAATTTCAAATCCAAACATTTCCAAATTTCAATGTTCAAGTAATTTTCAAATTCAAGTTTTTAAAATTTCATGTTTTAAAAGAACAAAGTAACTACTTCATGTGTTTTTCAAGATTTTTTAAAGAGTAAATTTCCTTGAATGAGTGATTCTATCATCAAAATTTTCACCCTTGAGGAGATTTTTCAAGCCTCCTCACTTAAGTGATAGCATTGGAGCAATCCTAGGTTTTGGATGACCTAAAGAATGGATTGAACCTCTAGATAAGGCTAGGTTCCTTTATGCATCACTTAAGAAGTACACACTAAGCTAATACTTACAAAGGAAAAGGGTAAGATAAAACTATAAATTTAAAGGGAGGTGATGCACCAAATATTAAGACCACTACCACTAATTTGCATGTGCACTAAGATCTATAAGATTTCCATAAGCATACACCTATCCTAAAATAACTTATCATATGAATGATTTATAAATAGAGAAAGAAATGTGAGAGTATAAGGGAATATTTTTTCCACTTTTAATTAACTTAAAAATCCTGATGACACTTTTCATAACCTGTAATAGATAAATAAACTATAATAAGGTAAGAAGAATAGGACTACAAGACAAGGTGAGCTAAGTCTAAAATTGTCTAGATCAACCATCATTATTTTACACTATAAACAACCATATAATGAGTTAAAAAACCATCTATTGATCAAGAGGCATATAAAAGAGTAATGCTACACCATAATCCTGGTGGAAAGTTACTTTTCAATGCCAAAATAGGCCATCGATATAGAAGAGAATGAGGAGAGAGAAAAAGGTGTAAGAAAGGTGTATGACAAGTGAAATCTCATGAAGAAGTGAGTTAAAATAAATAATGCATGTCAATAAACATTCCTAAAATACATATTCAACATGTGTGTACTTGGTTTGATGATATTCCTTTCAAGGTGGTTTAGGATTTATTTTATTTTCTTGGTGACTCATCCATCTTCCTAGAAACTACCCATTAGGAATCATTATCGATTGAAAAGTCACATTATTGGAGTCTAACTAATTGAATTCTATTGAAAATGTGTTGAAGGCCCCAATCCAATCATTTTTTCACCTTCATTCTATAATTTCATTCATCATTCTTGTTACATCCCAATTTTCCTTTAGACTCGTTAATCTATTCATTACTAAATTATATAGTTATTGATTGGTTAACTTAATGTGTTAAGTGATTAGATTAGTAATATGTTGATTGTAGATAGTTATTTATTACTTGTGATCATGATAGTTAACTTGTTAGTTGTTTGTATTCTTTTATGGTACATTGTAATCATGATTATTTAATAATTCATTTACAAGAATTTATTATGATTGTTTCATGATATGGTCTAACTACTATTCATTTTATCAAGATAGATGTTGAATGGAGTCCATCCTCCTGATTATGATAGAGGGAGGGTATCATCACATAGGATGGAGTAGATGGAGATGAGTGGGGAATGATAGACTAAAATTAGAACCTCTGTACACACCACTTAGATTAAAATTATGCTTGTCAATTATTGATTGTTTACAACATGAATTAGCTTACTAATGTGTTTTATTCATTTTGAAGTGTTTGATTATTAGGTAAGTGCACCAACTTGGGGGACAAAAAAGGGCCTACCCATGGACATGATTTTTATGCAATTTCAAAAATGTGAATTTTTTTAGATAATTACAGACGGCTACACTCAAAATTTGAAGATAGAATAAAATCCAAAATTGTATCATTTTGAGTTTAGTTTCCAAAAAAAATATTTTTTGAAAAATGGTTAAGTATAAATAGGTCAAACATCTAAAATTTGAATTGTACTATTCCATGTGATCCACTAATTTTTTAGCATCATTAAATATTGTTAGAAACCCTTTGGTGAATATTTTACATTTATTTATTAACATTTTTTTATTAATTTTTAAATTAAGTATATTCTGAAAACTGATAAAAAAATGGATAGTCATCCATGTGACCCACCCTAACTACCTCAAAAAAAATGAAAATTGATTTATTTTTGAATGTGTGTAGAATTAGGCCTAATTTGATACTATATAATTTTTTTTACATTTGGATCAATGAAAAATAAATTAGATAAACATGAATAGGAATGTATCAGTGAGGAATGTAGTGGCCTAAAAAAGGTGTTATTAGAAATAAATATAGTTTAAACCCTAAAAATAGCCCAAAATTTATAAAAATCATATATTTAGAAAGAGGACAATGTGCTTGTCATAACAGCAATAATTTTTTGAATTTTAATGTTGAAATCCATAGTGTATTTGGTGATTGAAGTTGAAATTTGTTGGTTTTTCCTAAAACTCTCAGTCTCGACTGTAGATGCATAGTCCCAAGCCTTTGACTTAGAAATCCAAACCATTTTTGAGCCTAAAGGCTCATTTTTCAATTTAAATTAAAATAACATGTACGTGTTATTTTAAATCCAAATAACATGTACATGTTATTTTAAATTCCAATAATGCATGCATATTGTATAATGCATACATTTTATATAGTGCACTATATAATGCATATTCATTATAAAATGTGTACATGTTGCTTTGTTATAAGTCCAAAACCAACTCCATGAGTATTTTGGAGTTGTACATGAAGCCAAATCTGTCCATAATATTATATTTACTACTCTATGTAAACTTATACTTTAAATTTAATTTAGTAAATATAATAAATTAGGATCACTCAACATTTGATAGTGTTGTCTCATAGATGCATGGATTACTCAACATTTGATAGTGTTGGAAAATATTTTTTCAAAATCTAATCATGTCAGAACTTAGGCATTTCAAGGTCTAAGTATTAAACCTAGGGATTTAAAGAAAACTTTTTTCAATTGATATCCATTTTTAGTAAACATATAGTCATTTTTTAGGTTTATGTGCCTTCTAGATTAATTCTTGGCATTTCTAGGAGTCTTAGGTTTGTCAAAATTGAAGTTTTCAAACCACTCACTTTAAAATTGATGTAAAGTGGTGTGCTTGGGATATCATAGGTCACATTGATGACCTACAAACATCAAATAACCACTTTGTGTTAATTTCACTTGCTCATCATCCTTCTCTCATCCTTGATCAATTCCTACTCATGCATCAACACCTCTAATCACTATCTCATCATTCTTTATTGTCCCTAATCACTCCCTCATTAACCCTCACTATCCCTAGTCATCTCTAATCACTCCCTCATGATCCTTGATTACTCCCTCATTGACCCTCACTATGCCTCATCATCCCTCATCACTCCCTCATTGACCCTCATCATCTTTAATCACTCCCTTATCATCCCTAATCACTCCCTCATTGACCTTTACCATCCCTAATCACTCCCTCCTCATCCCTCATCATCTCTAATCACTCCCTTATTTACCCTAACCATCCCTCAAGATTTAGAGCCTTATTTCATACTCTACTTTTCCAAGCTCTTTGCTAATATCCACATAGCTTTCACTTTGTCTTTTCTTGCTTGATCTCTATCTTTGGAACCTACACAGATATCAAATTCACATATACATTTTATTCATTTCATTTATTCTCCACCATTCTTTATATGGTTTCACTAAACTCTTCATTTTATTCTCCTTACTCAATGCATTAAATCTCTCTTACTTTGAGACTATCCCCCTTACTATTCTTTATGCTTTATAACAACTTGTATCAAATCTTGTCTCTAGTTCCTTAGGATTTAATATGGCTCTGACAAACTTCCTTCCACTCCTTTGAGTTCTCTCTAACTTCTTCTCAACCCTACTTAACTTCTCAACAAAATCCTCATATCATACACTACCTTTTACGATGTCATAGACTCTTCTTGTACCTACTCAAATCATCAAATAAACCTAATTTATGGATACCCTATAATGTATCCCATTTATTCACAAATTTATAGGCTTTGGTTCAACTATTTGATAACTTATTTTGTCTCTTTCTACTCTCAGATTAGGTCTTTAGGTTTCCTTATGCCTTATCTACCATACAGTTATCCCCCATCCATACTTATCCATACAAAACTTAATAACACTATATTATCTTTGTGAATTTTGAACTCAAAAATTTCACCAAATTTCATGAATTATTGATAGTTATAACTCCTAAAAACTCACTTTGAAAGTAGAAACCCTAATACAAGGTTTGGACTAGTTTCAAAAACCTGAGAAGGGTTAAAATGAGATTTAAATCTTCCAAAGGCATTTATGATGAATTTAACTATTAGAATAGGTCTAATTTGAACGTATGCAAATTTTCTAAGTGTTATATTTCCCTTTTTAAGCTACAGTAGATTGACTTAACCAAATTTGAATAGACTATGTACTCAGTCACAAGTCTATAGTAATCCAAGAAGAGGCTATTTATTATAATTAATTCCAAAAAGGGTTATAAATAAACATTAAGGTTGAAAAATAATCTACACAATGTTTACACACTTTAAAAAATTGATGCTTTCCATATATAACACTCAATTTGCCAATTTCCATGAGACACCACTTTGACTATGTTAAGTTTCTTGATGATTACAAGGCTGTGTTAGTTTTTTTTTTCTCATCCAAATATATGAAAGATACTTAAAATAATATAATACTTCATGATCATATGATAATCAACTCACCAACATATACATTTGAATTTTCACTCCAATACATTCATATACATTCTCACATAGATGTATACTCATAAATTTTGCTCATAGAAGATAGGGTTGTATTATTTAACATAGAATGTCCTTAGTAGAATAAAAAAATATTTTTTTTAAATAATATTAATGAATTTATATGTTAGGTTACTAATTACTCATACATTCCAAAATCCCACCATATAATATTCTCTTCCAAGAGTCTTTGGCCTTCACTCATATTTCAAGGCATAGTTTGTAAAAGCACAGGGTATACGGTTTGTAATTCAAACATTCAAAATATTTGAAAATCAAATGACAAATGATATAATAACCATCAAATAAAAGGTTTTTTTAACTTACCACTCACACAAATATCACAAATAACTTGTTACTAATCATGTTTCATGATCATGCACATTTTCAACTATCTTCACACATATTTAAGAAGATGCAAGGTTTGTTTTCTTTCTTATCTATAAATAATCAAAACTTGTCTTTATTCACTTTTTTGGTCTTCTTTACATTCATCCTTTTGAATTCTACCCCCTCCAACTCTATTTAATCTGAATCTCAATACAAAATAGGACATGGACAATAATCTTATTTCCAAATAACCATCAACTAAATTCTAACTTATTTTGTATGTTGAGAGTATCCACACCAAAATATAACATCTAACCACTCCAAATTCAATTTTTGAATTCTTGAAATAAGATTTTAGTCTCTATGAAAGTTTAAAAATTCAAATGAAATATTTGGTGAGAAAGTCCAATACAACTCTAACTTAAAATTGACACAAAACTAGAAACTTATAAAGACCCCTACAGACTTCTTATGATCTTGACCACCTTTTAAAGACTCTAAACATGTAAACTAGATGATTATTTATATTGGGTAGTGTTGATCCTTCATCACCTCATCATCCCTAATCACTATTTTATCATACCTCATCATCTCTAATCATTAATTCCTCATCCCTCATCTCCCCTAATCACTCTCTCATTAATACTCACCATCACTCATCATTCTTAATCACTCCCTCATCCTCCCTAGTCACTCCCTCATTGACCCTAATCATCCCTCATCATCCATATTGACTCCCTCATCATCTCTACTCAATTCCTCCTCATCCTTCCTAATCTTTAGTCAATATATCCAATACCTTGATGGTGGTATTTTGTTGGAGCTTTAAAATGTTAGGATATATAAGTGGAGAGTTGAGTGCTAGCTTAAAATATAAGACATAGTGATCAAAATGATGTGGAGGCAAATTTTAAACACAAATATTTAACACCTATGAAAAAGTATGGGCCTATTATAAATTATGTAATTCATAATTGAAAATCCACCAAAAAAAGAGAATTAAGTAAAACACCATAGCACCAAAAATAGGTAGTAAATACATGGGGATCACCAAGTTATGTGATTTCCTAAAACCAATAAATTACTTTTCATATAAGGACATTTTATGATCCAAATAATTATATTTAAGGCCTTTTTTGTATGTATATTGATTGAGTCATCATATTAGAGAGTGGAAAATAATTTTCAAATAATTAGAACAACTAATCCAAGATTGGAAAGTGGTGCTTAATTCATAACTTCAATATTCAATCCAATGAATAGTGTCACACTATGAGCTCTCTACTTGCACATCCTAAGAAGTGGGTACAAGTTATCTATCACTATAAAAAGCTAAGTAGATAATATATTATGAACCCAATATATGGTCATTACTAAAAATATCTCTACTTCCCCCAACAAGAAATTATATGAATTAAAAATATTATTTCATTAACAAATGTAGATCAATGGTGAGACAATACACTTCATCATTTCTAATGGAAGTCAGAAGAATTTAATTTCTCTTGAATAATATTTTTTTTAAATGAACTTGAAATTGATGCATCTTTCATAACTATACACTAGTGTATGGTCTAGTGTTGGCCTTAATAAATGAATCACCTAGCAGTGTCACTTGGTGTACAAAATCAAACTTTTTAAAGATGCAATCCTTTGTGACATCTCACCATTGTAGGTGTGTGATTATTTACATGTGTTCAACCATGTATTTAATATTTAAGTGTAGTCTATGAATTAAATCTTTGAAAATTTTTGATAGATTGTCTGGATCTAAAATACCATATATCATAGTTAGTTCATAAGCTTTCAATGGTTAGTCCCAAAAAGTGCAAGAATATTGTTAGTTTTAGTAATAATTATACTCTTAATGATAATAATTAAATTTTTAATTACATACTTATGTCACCATATCAGAGTGTGGTTTATCCAAAACTAATAAAGAAAAAAATATTAAACCACAAACTAGATGAATACAAGGATATCTTTTAGTTAGCTAAATATGTTACTGCATACTATACACTAAATAATATATTGATTTGTTATCTTAACTAACTCTACCTAAAAAATATTTATAAAAAATATCATTTATAGATAATGAATAGATGAAGTGGTAGATCCATGAAATCATGGATAATGGACACATCATGCTCAAATCATTGCCTTACAAAAACCCAATTATGGTTGTGCCAAAGTTGTGAATCAATTAAAAAAATCTTAACAAGAATAACGTGAAGAAATATTATCCTCATTTAAATATTAAGGAATTTTTATACCATATCCATGGTGTATAAGTCTTTTCCAAAATTTATCTTAAGTTTGGGTATCATCATATTCATGTTAAACCTTTAGATGTTTGGAATATAGTCCTAAAAACAAAGGAAGGATTGATTGACTGGTTGATTGTGCCTTTTAGGTTAACTCATATAGTGATTTAATTCATTTCAAGATTTTGAATGACATATTTAGGCCCTTTAGCTATGTCATTTTAAAAATCTACCTTGATAACATCTTAATCTTTAGAAAACATGGGATGAACATCTACAACCTGTTAAACTAGTGTTTCATATTTTGAAGAAACATATTTTTTTGATAACATGAATAAATGTTCATTTTTCATGCAAGAGATAAAATATTTGGGACACATTACAAACACAAGGAGTGCATGTGTGAATCTAACCAAGATTAAATTTATACATGAATGTGAAACACTAAATATCTCTGCATCTAATTCAAATCTTCTCAGAATTAGAAAATTATACAAGAGATTTGTGTTTAATTTTTATCTTTTGAACCAAACTACCAAAGGTGAAACTAAATAAAGTTTCATTTAATTAGCTACACAATAAATATAATTCTATGAACTAAAATTTATACTCTATTTTTTGTTAATACTTATATTCCTTGACTATAAATTTAGAATATCATCCAATTCATTTAGTAATAAAATTGATTATCACAAATGGGTATTGACAACACAAGTCCTAAAATAGAGTTAATATTTATTATAATGGATTTAAAAACATATGATTGGAATCAAAGATATCTTTAGAGTGTATACTTATGATAGATGATGAGGGAGAGA
Source organism: Torreya grandis (assembly GCA_037957365.1). NCBI lineage: Eukaryota > Viridiplantae > Streptophyta > Pinopsida > Cupressales > Taxaceae > Torreya > Torreya grandis. The sequence goes on from JARHVA010007356.1 coordinate 305,988, forward strand.
ATAGGGATGGTAAGGGATGGTGAGGTTTAATGATGGAGTGATGAAGGATAATGAGGAATGGTGAGGGTCAATGAAGGAGTGATTAGTGATTATGAGGGATGAATAAAGATTGATTAAGTATTATGAGGGATGAGAAGTGAGTGATTATGAATGATTAAGGATGGTGGTAATAAATGAATGAGTGATTAGGGATGATAATCTTGCGTGATTAGAGATGATAATAGATAACTAAGGTTAAGGAAGGAGTGATTAGGAATGAGGAGGGAGTGAATAAAGATGAGGAGGGATGAGGATGGAGTGAATAGGGATGAGGAGGGATGAGGAGGGAGTGAATATGGATGAGGAAGTGAATAGGTATTATGAGGGATGAGGAAATAATGATTAGGGATGATGAAGGAGGGGAGGGATTGATTAGGGATGATGAGGGATAGTGAGGGTCAATGAAGGAGTGATTAGAGATGACTAGGTATAGTGAGGGTCAATGAAGGAGTGAGTAGGGACTTTAAATAATGATGAGAGAGTGATTAGGTGTGATGAGGAATGAGTAGGAAGTGATCAAGGATGAGGGAAGGATGATGAATAAGTGAAATTAACACAAAGTGGTTGTTTGATGTTTGTAGGTCATCAATGTGAGCTATGCTACCCTAATCACACCACGTTGCATCAATTTTAATGTGAGTGGTTTAAAAATTCAATTTTGATAAACCTAAGACTCTTATAAATTCTAAGAATTAATCCATAAGGCACATAAACCTAAAAATGACTATATGTTTACTAAAAATGGATATCAATTGCAAAAATTATGTCCAAAAATCCCTAAGATTAATACTTAGACCCTAAAAATGGCTAAATACTGACTTGATTAGATTTTGAAAAACTATTTTCCACATTTTAAGGCACGCAACTATGATACTAACTCTATCAAATGATGAGTGACCCTTATTTTATATATTTACTAAAATTAAATTAAAGTATAAGTTTACATAAACTTATACTTAACATTTAAAGTAGTAAATATAATCTTATGGACAAAGTTGGCTTCACATGAAACTACTAAAATATCATGGATTTGGTTTCAAACTTATAATAAATAAATGATTGCACTTTTTTTAATGCATAGCATTGTATAGTGCACTGTATAACTTGTACGCAGTATACAATGCATATGCATTATTTGAATTTAAAATTATGCATACACATTATTGTTTTCTCAATAACATGTATGTGTTATGACTTGGTAATTACCAATCCATAATTTGAATAATGAGATCATGTTATTTAATAATGTGATCACATTACCTAAATTGTCCATGGAATTATCCCCCAACTATGTGCACATACCCTATAATGTTATGGCATATTGCTTTAATATTTATATAAAGTGTCTAGGATATGCTTATATAATCTAATATTATTTTAGTTACAAATCAAGTATTTAGTTGTCATAACTCACACATTTATGTCCTTTGATTATATTGCTAAATTTGAATTCAAATGTATGGTATGAGTCACAATGATATCTTCTTAGATGCTTATATTTTTGCTTATTCTGTTGTCTTGACAATAATTGCACTTATGACTAAATTTACTTAGTTAGAATACCATGTTTGGCATGATTTTAATGTTATTTAATATGTTTCATGTTCTATTTGAAAAAATTGTTATAGATATTTGATATGTGTTAATCATATCAAGTATATGCATTGCATACATATATATTGATTTGTTTAACTTAGGGCATGTTTTAATTAAAATATTGATTTAATAACATTAGACAAAAGGCATAGTTTAAAGGTCGATATTACCTTAGATTATGTTTGAATATTTTGATAAAGGAATGATTATTTTGTTTTGTTTTATAATACCTCTTTTGAACCTTAGTGATTTTCATGATTATTTGATTTGAAATATTCTGAGAATTTAAGTTTTCAAACTAATAGGGTTCTAGATTTTTCAAAGCTATCATTTGGAGAAACCATAGAATTTTTGTGTTGCATGTTTTATTCATGATGTTTTTTTGATGGTTAACTAAATTTTGAGGATATTTGGTAAGAATCATGCCATAATTTTGGAAAATAATTATGGAAATTAGAGATTCATTTTCTTTGAAGACCCAGTTTCATGAAGTTTTTTTAGGATTTTGGCATGCAAATTTGGAATCATATGAATATATGGAGGCAAAAATATTTAGATAAGATATATAGTGAATTAGGAAAGCTAAGGAAAGAATACATTTTTATCTTTCACTACTTAGAATTTGTTTATAGGTAGGGTTTTGTTAATATTACTTCTGCTTCTACCATTTTGATAAAATATATGAAATGCTAGTATTGCCATTGATTATTTTTAAATGGTTTTTGAAATTTATTAGTTTTTATTAAATAAGTGGATAAACCTAAGGATGGGTACAACCCACCCACAAGGATAAACAATTATATAATAATTCCCATTTAGAATGGGTGTTTACATTTTAGAACATTTTGAAATGGAAAAATGAAACTAGGGTATTTTTGGTGATTATGGTTATTTGGGTTTTTCAAGAATTTTGTGTTTGATTATTTTAATCTAGGAACAAAGGGCCAAACCATGTAATATACAAATGTGTGTATGTTGTTTACCAAGTCTATTTAAACTTTATATTTTTAATATAAATTATATGTATTTGATATAGAAAAAAAAGAAAGTAAACTAGTATTTATTTAATTCCTTGTATTATGGGTGAATGGAATGACCTGGGATTATTTGATTCTTTCATATTATTTTATAACTCTTTAGAATTTTATAATTCTAGGTATAAGAGTCTTCTTTTAAATGAAAGTTAAATCCATTGATGCAAAAGTGTAAATTGACTATTCAGTCTTAATATCTATAATTTTTCTATTTTATAAAAGGGTTTAGAACCTAGGTCAAGTCAACCTCAAAATTGAATTTATGTGGTATAATTATTAGGGTCGAGTTGTAGATGTGTATTAGTTTTGAGTATGTGTAGGATTGATAAAAAAATGGTCTTACGGGTTTTTGGTAAATAGTAGGATATGGAAATTATGAAATGTGGTTAGATAATTCTCATATATGACTGTATTTTTATTAAAATCATTTTTTGAAGTATTAATAATTTGGATATTTTTTTTAGTTGTAGGATCAACTCAATTAGTATGAGTTGAGATTGTAACTGATAAGAAGTTTTTTGTGTGATGTATAGAAATTTTAGTTTTAAGCAAACAATTAATTGAGGATATTAAATTATGTATGTCTTAAAATATTTGTATTATTGATTTAGATCTGAGGATTTGAGTGAATCATTAAGATGGATTTTTATTCTCAAATTATGAGATTTAATATATATAGATATGTATGTATATGTATATATGTATGTGTATATACATATATACATATGTATGCATATGTGTGTGTATATACACATATATATGTACATGTACATACACACATAGATATATATATATATATATATAATACATATATATACATATACATATATATATATATAATATACATATATATATATAATACATATATATATATATATATAATACATATATATATATATATAATACATATATATATATATATATATATATATATATATATATATATATATATATATATATATATATATATATATATATATAATACATACACACACACACACACACACACACACACACACACACACATACATATATATATGTTGCATACATACATATATACATATACATATACATGTGTGTGTGTGTGTGTGTGTGTGTGTGTGTGTGTGTGTGTGTGTGTGTGTGTGTGTGTGTGTGTGTGTGTGTGTGTGTGTGTGTGTGTGTGCACGCGCGCGCACACACTAGGGGTCAATGGGTTATATCCATTAAGTCCATAATGTATATATGTCTATATTTATGTGTGTGTGTTATTTTACATATGATTTTGAATCTTTGAATTTTATGATGTTTATGGGATTGTACATTAGTATATTTTCATATAAGTTCTATTTGGAAAAAACTTAATTATGATGCACCGATACTTGAAATTTGGTGGTTATTATATGAATTTTCAATAGAGTTTACAGTTGGAATCTATAATGAAAAGGGATAAGTTATTATGTAGGAATTTATAAAGAATTTGTAAAATAATTATTGTCTATTTATATGGTCATTACTTGGTGAGAAACTTAGCATGTTCATAAATAATATTTTATGGGTTATGCTGAAGTATTGTATGTATTTAAGTTTAATATGAGACCATTATTATTATGGAACATTATTAAAATATTATAGTTGAGTTTATGTTGAGAATATTTAGCTAAATATTTACTTATAAGTTTAAATATTTAGAAATTTTTCACTAATAAGAAACATATAATGAATGAATGTGAGTTTACAATGTCTTTGTGTTCATACATTACTGTGGTATTCTTTATGGGAATTCATAAATGTTTGAAATATATATATATATATATATTAATATGCCTATCTAATATTAATGTCAATAAATAAGTAGGTGTAATGGAATTCACATACTTACTTGGTGCCATTAATAAGTAGATTGAGGTTATTCAAATGAGTTGTGTGTGTAAATTTGACTGATCTTGAGATATTGAAAACTATATTAAAACTTTGGCCAAAGTAATGTTTATAGTTTGGACATTGTCAATTCAAATGTTTTATTTAGTTTTCATGTATTTCATGATATCTTGTTAAAATGTATTAATTTATGATATATTGCATGTGATAGTTATCTTAAAACACATGGTTTTCTCATTGACTTTCTCAAATTTTTCATTGTCACTCAGCCCATCCTTGAAGGGAGGAACATTCACTTATTGGAAGATCTTACATGGGATCAATGATCTATGATTGGTGATGAAAATAAATTATATGATACTTTACCTCCCCATCCAATAGTCAATCAATAGATACTTTCCTCGGTATTATTTTTTTATATTAATGAGTTCATTGAGACTCATATGCTCAGTGGAACATTGTATATTTGTAATTTAACATTCAAATTTGTAATATTGTATTCTTTCACTATTAGATGATAAATTTATAACATCAAAATTTGATTATTTATATATGTACCTATTGTAATATTTAATCATCAATGGCTAAATTATGATCATGGGTAAGTTAGTACTTTACTATGTTATATTTGTGAAAGCAAATTGATATTTATTATTCAATGATCATTAGCTAAATGAATCAAATAGTTAACCTAATTGGTTAATAACATAGTTCAATTTTATGATGCATTTAGTTAAAGATCATTAGTGTTGAGTTAATTTTTATTGAGTTAAAAAAATAACCTAATTCTAGTTAACCTTGAAGGGTTTTTACATTTTGGTATTAGAGATGAGGTTCAAAATCTTGGACTTAATTAGTCCACTAACATATTATTATTCTTATATTATGAAAAAAAATAAAGTCCCATCAAAGGCCAGTTAGTGAGGATACATCCAATCCCACTAATGTTAACATTTTAGTTGACCCAAATCAATTTGTCACTAAACAAGCTTCAAAGCTTGATCAGATTCTCATAGCCATGAATGAAAATAGGGACCATATGCTAACATTGAAAAGGAAGTTCATGGCCATGTTGAAGAAAACAACCAAAATGAACTTGAAGAATATCCTATTGAGAAATAATTTCCTTATTAACCTAGGCAAGATGAGGTACCTCAAGATGCAAGAGCACATGTGGATGTTAATATTACATAAGACATGAATAAATTTAACCCACCCAAGTTTGATGGAACCACTTTTGGAGATGAAGCAAAAGAGTGGCTAACTGAGATGGAAAATTATTTAGAGATAAATAATTACTTTGAAGTCAAAAAAGAAGTTTGGGGAGCTTATCAATTGGTTTATTAAACAAGAATGTGGTGGGTAAATAATAAATTAGAAATGAATCTTGACTCTATTACCACTATGTGGAAACATTTTGTGACCTTGTTCAGATCATGATGATTGCACCAACTCTATTTTTATTAAAAGTTGACATGCAAGGAGACATTTCAGTAAATGAATACTTAGATTAATTCACCAAGCTCTTAAATAATGTTACTCAGTATCAGGTAGATGAGAGGTTTTGCATTAGAAAATTTATTATGGGATTAAATTATAAATTGGATGTGAGTTAGATATGCATGGGCCATCTAATATGGATCAAGTCTTTAAAAAGGTAGTAAAGTAGGACAAAAAATTGAAGTCACTTACTCATGTTAGAGATAAATTCAAGAAAAAGTTTGGAGGTCCTAAAATGAATTTTGAAAAGAAGAATTGGCAAAAGAGTGGAAACTCTAAAAATTAAGTCAAGAATCAGAATGCCAATTTTATCAGTGATTCAGGGAGCAAGAAATTGCAAAATGGTTTCAAGGGAGGTTTCAAGGGAATACAAAAATATGATAGTAAAGTACCACCCGATGGATGCTTCATTTGTGAAGGTGATCATTACAATACAGAATATACTTAGGGGGAAATCAGATGGTAAGAATAAGGGTTCTGATCTACAACAAGGATATTTTAAATAGAGAATTCATATATCTATTGACAACTATCAAGTTGATTTTTAGTATTATCCTATTAAGCTATAAATTAATTTATTTTGTCATCTAATTTTTATTTTAATTGACTCAAGATTTATTGAAATTTTAATTGATCCTAAAATGCTTAACAAGTTGTCTAGAAAAGCTATAATTATGGCAAATGCATGGTTAGTTCAATATGGGAGTGAATCTAATGTCAATGTAAATAAATGTTTGGTTAAAGCTAAGATCAAACTACCTAAATTCACTAGGGTATTAGATCTATTACATATCCATTAGGTTCATAAGATGTTATCCTAGGAGTAAACTGGTTATCCCAACAAAGCTATGGTAAATTGTATACTTAAAAAGGTTTGATGTCTAGATTATTTAGGAAACCAAACCCAAATTTAGGGAGCAAAAAGGGACATTAAAGTTAGACATATTTCATAAACTCAATTGAATAAAGATTAGAGAAAAGGGTTTCAAGTATTTACTAAAAATATAAATGAGATGGAGGTACCAAAGGAACCTTCTATCAAAGATTATCCTTTCCTCTAATATTTTTGATATTTTTTTCCTAAAAAATTCTCAGGTTTACCCCCTAAGAGAGAGTTTGATTTTTCAATTGAAATCATTCTAGGGTCTGAACCATAGTATAAACTCCCTTATGAAATGATGATAATTTAATTAAAGGATTTGAAGGCTTAACCTCGAGATTTTTTATTTAAAGGGTTGATTCAACCAAGCGTGTCACCATGGGGTGCACCAATTGTGTTTGTTAAAAATAAAGATGAAACCCTTCACCTGTGTATTGATTACAAGATGTTAAACAAGGAAAAAATAAAAAAATATGTATACTTTAACTCACATTGATGATCTATTTTATCAAATGCATGGAGCATTAGTTCTATTGAAGATTGGTCCTCAAGAAGGATATCATCAGTTAAGTATTCATGATGAAGACATTTGGGAAAAAACTTTTAGGACTCAATATGGGCACTATGAGCTCAAAGTTCTTCCTTTTGGTCTAATTAATGCATTAGCATCATTTATAAATATCATGAATAGTGTGTTCAATTATTATCTAAATAATTTTGTGTTGGTATTTATAAATGATATCTTCATCTATTCACAATCTGAGGAGAAGCATCTAGAGCATTTGAAGTTGGTTCTATAAGGTTTGTAGAAACATAAACTTTTTGGGAAGTTATCAAAGTGTCTTCTTTTAGAAAAAGGTACACTACCTTGGGCACATTATATTTATAGAATAAATTTTAATGGATCCTTTGAAGATTAAAGTCATTATGGAGTGGTCATCACCTAAAAATGTCCATGTAGTTAGGAGTTTTATGGGTTTGGTTGGATATTAAAAAAACTTTGTTCCAAACTTTCCCAAGATAGCAAATCCTATTACCTCTCTTTAGAAAAAAATATATAAGTTCATATGGTCATGTTGTGAGAGAAATATTTTTAGGAGCTGAAAATAAGGCTTACCTTAGCACTAGTATTGAGAATTCTTGATCCAAATGGACAATTCTCAGTAATAACCAATGCTTTAGTAGATGGTATTATAGGATTTTTTATGCAAGAAAGATCTATTGTATCTTATGAGTATATGAAGTTAAAATCATGTGAGGAAAATTATGCCCCATATGATATGTAATTAGTCACAATTGTACATGCCTTACAATTTTTGAGGTATTATCTATTGGGAAAACCATTTGATTGCAAGACTAACAACTTAGAGCTCAAGTATATCTTCACCCAATCAAACCTAAATTCATGTCAAAGGTGATTGTTATATTTTTGGTCAAATTTTGATTTTGAAATTAACTACATAAAAGGAAAATAAAATAGGGTTGTGTATGCCTTTAGTCACCTAAGGTATACAACATCTTTGGTAACTATCAGGAGTACCTTTCATGATCAGGTTTTTAAATTCCCTCAAGAAGATGAAGTTTATGAATAGGTAAAGTTAGTATTGGCTTAGAATGCTTAGGATCCTAAGTATGAAGGATTCAAGTTCCAATATGATGGTTTTTTGAGCTACAAAGGAAGGATTTATGTACTAGACAAGGAGAATTTGAGGATTGTTGTACTCAAAGAACTACACAATGTTCCTTACTTAGGCCATCTAGGTATGACTAAGCTCTTATAGAGCTAAGGTTATTATATTTATGGAAAGGAATTAAGGAAAAATGTAACATATTTGTTTCTCAATGTTTAGAATGTTAGTGAGTTAAAGTTGAGCAAGTAAATCTTGTTAGGTTGTTATACCCACACACTATACCAAAATGGAAGTGATGGGTCATTAGCATGGACTTTTTCCAAGGTTTTTTGATGTCTCAAAACTAACATGACATGATTTTGGTGGTTATTGATAAACTCACGAAGGTAGTTCACTTCAATCTTGGTAATATTACAAATGATTCACCTATGCTTGTGAAGAGATCCATGGAATAAGTGTATAGATTACATGGATTTACATAAAATATTATTTTGGATAGGGACCTAAAAATGACTTATATATATTGGTTGACTCTTAATTCATATTTGGGTACACTTTTGAACTTTAGTACAATGTACATTCTAAAAATAAATGGTCAAATAGAGAGGGTGATTCAAGTTTTAGAATATCTTATAAAGATGTATTGTGTGGAACAGTAGTATAGGTGGGAAGAATATCTTTCATTGGTTGAGTTTGCCTACAAAAACTCATACTGATTAGCTTTGAAAATGACTCCATTTGAGGCATTATATGGAAGAAGGCGTAGAACACCAATCAATTGGGATAGGTTAGAATACAGTGTAGTATTTGGTCTGGATATGCTTTTAGAAATGAAAGAGTAGGTTAAGGTAATAAGGCAAATGTTGGCTAAATCTAATGATAAAAAAAGAGATATGCTGATATGAAAAGAACAAGGAAATTTTTAGTAGGATACAAAGTATTTATGTAAGTTAAGCCACAGAAAAGTTTGATTACATTTGAAAAATCAGCCAAGTTATCTCTTAGATATGTGAGACCCCTCGAGGTCTAGGAAGTTTTTAATCATGTGTCATTCAGGCTTGCTTTGCCACCATCTTTATCACTCTTGAATAATATTTTTCATGGTTACTATCTTAAAAAGTATGTTTCTGATCCTTCTCATGTATTGGATTGAAATATTTTATAGGCTCTAGATCTTAGGGTGGTCACACTAGAACTGGTTAGGATAATTAACACTCACAAACTTAGTTTATGTAACAGTGAAATGTCATAGTGCAAGGTCTAGTGGGACCAATAATATAAATATAATGCCACTTGACAAGATTATGAAGATTTACATAAGTTATTTACACATTTATTTTCTTAGTATTTTGTTGGATATTATGTTTATTTTTTGCTAAATGTTATTTTATTTCAAAACATTTATTAAAATAAGTGCCATCGGGATGATGACCAAATTTAAAGGGAATGATATTACATCCTGATTACCTCTAGACTTATTAATATATTAATTATTGGATTCTATGGTTAGTGATTGGTTAACTTAATGTGCTAAGTGGTTGGACTAGTAATATGTTGATTGTAGATAATTATTTATTACTTGTGATCATGATAGTTAACTTCTTGTTAGATATTCATATTTTGTTATGGTACATTATGATCATGATTATTTAATTATTCAATTATAATAGTTTATTAATATTATTTCATGGTATGGTATAACTATTGTTTATTTTACTATGGTGGATTTAGGATGGATTCCACCCTTATGACTATGACTTAGTGAGGATATCATCAAAGAGGATGGAGTAGATGGATACAAGTGGGGAATGAAAGACTTAAATTGGAACCCCTGCACATACCACTTAGATTATAAGTATGCTTGTTAGTTGTTAATTGATTATTATTTATTTTTTCAAAATGTATTAGGTTACTGACATGTGTTCTTCATTTTGTAGTGTTTGATTATCATTATGGCATATTGATTTAATCTTTACATGAATTTTTTAGGATATGCTTACATAAAATTAAAATCTTATTAGTTACCAATCATGTATTCAGTTATCATAGTTCATGCATTGATGTCCTTTGATTATATCTCTATAATGTGAATTCAAATGTGTAGTATGAGTCATAATGGTATCTTACTAGATTCTAATATGATTTCTTATTATGGTATCTTGACAATAATTGCACTTATTACTAGAATTACATTGTGATAATACCATGTTTGGCATGATTACAACGGTTGTTAAGAAGTTTCATGTTCTATTTGAAAAGCATGTTATAGATATTTGAGATATGTTAATCATATTTGATATATGCATTGCATACATATATATTAATTTGTTTAACTTAGGAAATGTTTTAATTAAAATGGTGATTTAATAACATTAGACAAGAGGAATTTTACTTTGTTAAAAGGCCAATCGTAACTTAGACTATGTTTGAAGATTTTGATAAAGGCACAATTTTTTCTTAGGGTCAAAATCCATCTTGTGAACCTTAATGATTTGCATGATTATTTGATTTAGAATATTCTAGGAATTCAAGTTTTTAGCTAATAGGTTTCTAGATTATTTAAAGCCATCATTTAGAGAAAATGTTGACTTTTTATTTTGCATGGTTTGGTAATGATGTATTTTTGATAATTAAATAAACTTTGAGGATTTTTTGTGAGCATCATGTATTTTTGATAATTAAATAAACTTTGAGGATTAAATAAATTTGTAACCAGATGAATATATGGAGGTTAAAGGGTTTAAACAAGATATACAATGGATGATGAGGGATGATGAAATAATAAGTTTTTGTCTTGAACTATCTAAAATTCATGTATAGGTAGGGTTTTATTGATATTACTTGTAGTTTTTCCATTTTGATAAAAATATATGAAATGTTGGTTTTGTCATTGATTATTTTAAAATGGGCTTTGAAATTTATTGGTTTTTTAAAAAATAAGTGGACAACCTTGAGGATGGGTAAGACCCACCCTTAGGTATGAAAAATTATATAATACTTATTGTATAGAATGGTTGTGCATATTTTAGAACATTTTTAAATGGAAAAATGAAACCAAGATATTTTTGGTGATTAGGGTTATCTAGGTTTTATAAAAATATTGTGTTTGATTAATTTTAACTTAAGATTTTTTTTATTCTTTTATTTTTATTTTTAATTTTTTTAAATAAGATTAAAATATATATTCATAGGGGTTAATTTGTATAGGACCCTATGAATGAGTTTGACCCACCCACAGGGCCAAATATAAATAGGTTGAACCCTATAATATATGGTTGTGTGTGTTGTTTACCAAAATCATTTAAACTTTAGGGTTTTAATATAAATTTTGTGTATTTGATATATGAAAAATAAAGTTAGTAAACTAATTTTTTTTAATTCCTTTGTATGATGGGTTAATGGAATGACTAAGGGTTATTAATTTATTTCATGTTCTTTTATGATTCTTTAGATTTTGGTTTTTATGGGTATAAGGGTCTAGTTTTTAATGAAATTTTAATCCATTGATGGCAAAGTGTTAGTTGACTATTTCAGTCTTAATATTTTTAATTTTTATATTTTATAAATGGGTTAGAAACTAGGTAGAGTAAAACTTTAAATGTAATTTATATGGTATAATGATTGGGATCGATATATAGATGTGTATTTGCTTCGACTATGTGTAGGATTGTTAAAAAATTGGTCTTATGGGTTTTTTGTATACAATAGTATATGGAAATTATGAACTATGGTTTGATTAATCTCATCTATGATTGTATTGTTGTTAAAAATATTTCTTGAAGTATTATTTTTTATCTATTTTTTTTATTGTAGGATAAACTAATTAGTACAAGTTGAGCCTGTAACTGATAAGGTTTTTGTGTGACATATGCAAAATTGAGTTTTAAACAAAGAGTTAATCGAGAATATGAAATTGTCTATATGTTTTAAAATATTTCATCTATTGATTTAAATATAAGGATTTGAATGAATTATTAAGATATATTTTTATTTTAAAATTATGAGATATGATGTTTATGGGATTGTACATTAGCACATTTTCATAATTTATATTTGGAAATAAACTTTTATATGATATATGAATAATTTTAATTTGTTAGTTATTGTATGAGTTTTGAATGGAGGTTCCATTTGGAATCTATAATTAAAAGGGATAAATTGTTACATAGGAATTTATAAAGAATTCATAAAATAATGATTATCTGTTTATATGGTCATTAATTGGTAAGAAACTTAGTATGTTCATAAATAATATTTTATAGGTAATGTTGAAGTATTATACAAATTTAAGTTTAATGTGAGATCATTATTTTTATGGAAGATTGCTAAAATATTATATTTTAGTTTATGTTGAGAATATCTAACTGAATATTTAGCTGTAAGTTTAAATAGTTAGTAGTTTTGCATTATTAAGAAGCATATAGTGGAATGTAGGTGAGTTTATGATGTCTTTGTATTCATACATTATTGTGGCATCATTTATTGGAATTCATAAATGTTTCAAATTTATGGATTTTAACATTAATATGTGTATCTGATATATATACTAGGGGTCAATGAGGTATATCCATTAAGGTTGTAATGTGTGTGTGTGGGGGGGGGGGGTTTTTTACGTATGATTTTGAAGCTTTGAATTATATAATGTTTATGGGATTGTAAATTAGCATATTTGAATATAAGTTATATTTGGAAATAAACTTCTATATGTTTCATGAATACTTACAATTTGGTGGTTATTGTACGAGTTTTGAATAGAGGTTACAACTAGAATTTATAATGAAAAAGGATAAGTTGTTGCATAGTAATTTATAAGGAATTCATAAAATAATGATGATCTATTTATATGGTCATTACTTGGTGAGAAACTCATTATGTTCATAAATAATATTTTATGGGTTATGTTGAAGTATTGTATAGATTCAAGTTTAATGTGAGACCATTATTATTATGTAAGATTATTAAAATATTATAAAAAAGTTTATGTTGAGAATTTATAGCTGAATATTTAGTTGTGAGTTTGAATATTCATCAATTTTTCACTATTAAGAAACATATAATTGAATGTTCTGAGTTTATGATGTCTTTGTATCCATACATTACTATGGCATTCTTTCTAAGAATTCATAAATGTTTGAAATCTATGGATTTTAAAATTAATATGCCTATCTAATATTAATGTCATTAAGTAAGTAGGTGTAATGAAATTCATGTACTTAGTTCCACTAACAGGTAGATTGAGGTTATTCAAATGAGTTGTGTGTGTGAATTTGACTAATCTTGAGATATATAAAACTATATTAAAACTTTGGCTAAAGTAATGTTTATCATTTGAAAATTTTCAATTCACTTGTTTGATTTAGTTTCCATGTATTTCATGATATCATGTTCAAATGTATTTATTTATGATATGTTTCTTGTGATAGTTATCTTATAGCATATGGATCTCTAGTTGACTTTCTCAATTTTTGCATTATCACTATTTGCCCATCTATGAAAGGAGGGCCATTACCTTATTGGGTGATTTTGTAGGGGATCAAAGGTCCATGGTTGGTGTGGAAAAGCACTCAGATGATACTCTCCCTCCCCTTCCAGTAGTCAATAGATAGAGGCTTTACTCAAGATTATTTTTGGATATTAATGAGTTCATTGAGACTCATATGTTTTATAGAACATTGAATATTTTTAATTTGACATTCATATTTTTAATAGTGTATAATTTTACTATTTGATGTTAAATTTATAATAGAATCAGTTGGATGTTTATATATATACCTATTGTACTATTTAATCAGCAGTGGCTGAATTATTATCTTGGGTAAGTTAGTACTTTACTATGTTGTACTTGTGAAAGAAAATCACTATTTATTTTTTAATGATCATTAGCTAAATGAATCAAATAGTTAACCTAATTACTTAATATCATATTTTAATTTAATTATTAATTTATTTAAATATCATTAGTGTTGATTTAATTTTTTTTATTTAAAAAAAAACTAATTCTAGTTAACCCTGAAGGGTTGTTAAAATTCTCATATTTTCTCTCTAGGCATGCATATTCCTTGTGACATTATTTTAGTAAAAAGTTAAAAAAATTTTAAAATATGTGGTACTTCTATGGAAAATTAAATTAAATTTGAGTATCCATTATCCCCTTACATCTTCACCCAAATTTTTAGGATCTAACTCTCAAGGCCGACCTACTTTCTCAAGCTTCATCTTTCCCAATTAGGCCTAATGAAAGCCCACCATATTAAATACCATAAAAATATATATAGTACCACTAAAAAACATAAATAATAATTTAGGGCACATTAAAAAAATGTCTTTTGGAAAATTTTCAAGTCATTTCATGGGTTAGAACTTGTGTTAGGTGAGTTGTAAGCTTTCCTAGCCCTCATTTGTAAAAGTATAAGCCTGAGTAGGCTGAGAGCTAAAAAATTTTCATGGAGAGAGTTTTGTGGTGTTTCAATACAAAAAATACCTATTTTATGTCTTCCCAATCTCCCCTCAACTCTTCAAACCATTATTTTTTCATGGTCAACCTTCAAAACCCTCTAATCATGTGAATTTCTCCCTAATTTTATGTGCATTTTGAACTATTTGCATGGTTGTATGTGTTTTTGTAGTTTTTAATCAACTTAAAAGCATTATAAATAATAAAAAATACATTAATATATTATTTCACACTTAATCCTATTCCAATTCAAACATTGTATATTCTCTTAGGTTCTTAAAAACATGGTTATAAAGAGAGCTCTTTAGTAGGCTTGAAGGACTTGTTTGGGATTAATGTTTGTTGAAGTTAAATAAGAGGTTATTCATAAATTATTTTCAATTTTACATAATAAATTGAATATACCAACATATCATCATGTTTATAACACATTTTTTTTCTCTCAAACCATCATTCTCATGTAAAGTTACCTCTCTTTCTTGAGGATGTTGACATGCAGGTCTACAGACTTGTAGGTATGCATTTTATATTTTTTAGGCTATTAAATATGTATTTTTAGGTCAATTAAGCCTTATAAATTCCTCCTTTAACCTTTATAATAATTTTAAATATCACAACATTACTTGAATTATCTCATGTTCCCTTCACACGCCCAATTCTGCTTGTAAAAAATAAATTCATGTTCTTTAGGCTTGTCCCATTAAGTGCATTTCAAGAGTACATCTTGGGAGTTTGGTACATTATTTTAATTAATATTATATTATTATATATTATAACCTAAATTTTATTAATTTAAAATTCATGTGAGTTATCTAATCAAAACCTCCATGATTCTTGTTCATGCAATTTTCTTTCTTGTTCTTGAAGGTTGTTAGTGTACAATTTAGCTGGTGGATGCATTAAATGTATCAATTTAAGTGTTATATTATCATTAGGATTGAATTTTTTATTTAAATATGTAATTAATACAAATCTATCCTTTTTCATAGGTCTATTTCTTTTCTTGTTTATGCTTAAAGACTCATTGAAATACACAAGACCATTATCTATCAAGGTATACCACCTACCCTTTTATGATGCCCTTGGGATATTTGATTGAGATTGATTATCACTTATATGAATATATATGATCAATAAATAAAATTAAATTCATATTAAAATGTGCTTGGAGGTTCATTCAAATATTTTTTGCTAGTGGGGTTGTTAGAGTCTCTTGAAGATGGTTGTGAGTATATATGAGTGCAAGAGAAAAGCTTATAGAATGTGAAAGTAGAAATAAAAATATGATATAAGGGTTATGGGATATTTATGAGAGTTTATTTAAAACATTTTTAGAATGAAAACATTGAAAATCAACTCAAACCTTGCCTTCAGTCATCTTATATATGTTTACAACTCAGTTTATTATGCAAATCATATAAGTGTTCTTCATCTTGGCCTATCTTGAGGGGCATTGGAAATATGTATATAAATTAAAGATCCATTTATATATTTCAATGAGACAAACATACATCTTCCCATGATAAAAAATTATTCAAAATAGGTCATGATGCTTTCATACAACCAAAACTTTACATGTAAGACCAAAACTACCACATTCAAGCCATTTCTATACCATTTCCTCTTCATAAATACCATTTATGATATAAATTGATGTGTTATGTAAATTACTACCCATTATTATATCAAAAAACAAACCATTTACATCCATTAATCCTACAAATTTGTTGAGATGAGAAAAACCCTGTCTGTGGGGTTTTAAGAGGGTTTTTGACTGCTTAACTTGTTAATGATTTTTCATAAATATTATCACTTAAATAATCAAAAAAATTAATATAATTTAAATTTAATAATTTACCCTATCAATCCAATAAATTAATAGTTACAACTCTTATTCCCCTTCCTAGAATGAACAACTGAAAATGACCTTTATAGTTTGCAAAGAGGTTGATGGAGAAATGGAGTGAGTTTTCAATATGTTTGGACCTTAAAAACTTTCCAAAGAGTGGATTTTACTTGGATAAGGTAATATTATTATTCATACATTTTAAAACTATTCAAGTGATCTCTCAGTCACTTCTCAATTACATAAACCTTCTCAAAATTACCTTTTTATGAAAAGATGAAACTAAAACCTACATTGTAACTACCAAAATGATATTTTATGACCATGATATACCATTTACCACATTAAATGTTATTTTTTAACTGTCCCTTGTCCATATAAATCCTCATTTTTGACTTTATTCCACTTGATAAGCCTTATAATGCAATGGCAAGGTATAAAATGCTTTTGAGAGGGTTAATACAAATTAATCCAAATAAAATAGGCATAAGACCCATTTAATTGTTTGATATATTACCTTGACACTCTACCAAGTTTTAATTAGACTAACCTATATCTTCACGAATTTTGACAATGAAGTCTTGCACAAGGAAAAGCTAGAAACAAGTAAAAGACCATAACCCCCCATTACTTAAATTTCTCCAAATTTACCTTAATCTCTCCAAAAATATAAACAAAAATTTCATGAAGGGGTGAAATGCAATACTAATGGGGTTTATCCCTCTTCTAGACTATGAGAGAGACTTTAAGATGACAAGTACTTGACAATACATCCTTGTTATGACCAAGTTTGACCAAGACCACAACTATTAAGAGATCACCAACAAGGTTAGGCAATAGTAGAAACAAGTTTTCAATTATCCTCACCCATGGTATCCATTTTTTCCAAAATATTTGGTGACCTCCCAGGATTGCATGCCTGCTATGTACCTTAGACTAGTTGCCTAGTCCATCCATTGGGCTATGTAGTGACCTATCCTTTAAATTCAGACCTAATTAGACCTTAAAATTTATTATAAATGCCTTGAATAAGAAAATACAACTAAAATACCTCCAAAAAACATACAAAACAATAACAACACATTAAATCAACACACACACACACACACACACACTTGAGCTACAAATCACTTAGAGAAATCAAAACACAAGAAAAACTAGTAACTAAAATTAACCTTAAAGAATATTCCTCGTGTATCAAAAGGAAAATTTATAAAAATTCTTCCTCCATGAGATGAGCAATGAAGTAAATCAAGATTCCCTTTGGACATGATGTTTGGTGGAGTAGACCTCTTTATTGCCAACTCCTTTGGTATACTCTCAAATGAGTTATCAGTAGAAAACATATTTCCAATGAATACATACTCATCATGTGACTCAAGACTCACCTCACATTTCTCCTTGATGTTTTATCTCACCTCAAAAGTGATCACATATTGATTGATAATGGTAGTGTTATATTTAGCTTCTATAGGCTCCATGAAATGATGTGTTTAGTCTTTAATGATATCTTAGGTGTTACCAAATTATTATTCAAGGAAAATAACAACTTCACAAGCATCTTCAACCTACCTAATAAGAGATATAAGCTGTTGAAGAGCTTCAAATTTACTAAAAATATCCAAATATTGTTGCCAGATGTCTTCATCATCTATTTGACTAGCCTCTTGATGGGATACAAATTGAACCATATCCTCACCTTTATCTTTACAAGCCATTAGATTGTTAAGAGTTTCAAACTCATTCATGTGATCATGATATAACTATAATTATGTTCCTTCAATCTCCACTTCTTGTTCATTATAGATCATTTCTAACCCATTCAAGATTTTATCTTACTCAATTAGGGGATCTTCTACTTCAAGACTAGTTGTAACATTTTTATTAAGACTCTTAAAGAAAATGCTCCCTTTTGATTCATCTATTACCAAATCAACTAATTCTTCTTTGAAACAAGAAAGTAAGTCATCATTTTCAAGCAAATGAGGGAGTTTAAAATAATATTTTACCTCTTCTTGGCCACTTGAGATATCTTGTAAGATAACCAAATGCATCTCTACTACATATAGTTATTCTAATTCATTAAGAGGCTCTAAGAAATGTTGTTATTAATCATCCATAATCATTTTGAGATGAAAAGATAGTTGGGAAACTACTTCAACTATTTCAATTGAGATTTATTCACCTTCAAGAGTTTTCTTTCCTTCAAAATCTACTACCACATCATGAGGATCACCTCTCCTTTCATCTCTAAATACTGATTTAATATTTTCTTCACCAAGGGGAGTGCCAGTGATGAATTCTTCATCATGTTCACTTGAAGTGTCTTCTTCATAGCCTTCTTGAATCTCACTTAAAGCTTCAACTTGTTATTTTTCATTTGCCTCTCATATAACATGTTATTCTTTAACAATGGATAGCTCAAACTCACAAACAAGATTTGGACTTTTGAGATCAAAGAGCTTATCATTCTTCTCCTTCCGTTCACCAATCGATCCCTCAATCCTTAATATGTTTTGATCTTCAAACGTCTCAAAAATGACTTCCTTCCTCTTTTAGATGTTTTCTTGAATTTATCTCCATGATGGGAAGGTTTTAGGTTCTTGAGGAGGGAGGGTTGGGGCTTTAATATTCACAAGTTCTTCTTTAGCTTCAATTTCAAAATCTGGGAATTTTTCATCTTTCTTTCCCCATAACTCTACCAATTGATTCTGAATTGAAACCTTAAACTTATGAGCTTCCTCTTAATGGTGTGTTTCAAATTGGGGGTTGGATGAAGGGTTTTAGAATCTTACAAATTACCTTAACTTGGCCTCAAATTTTTGATTTTGGATGAGCATGGGAGAAGGTTCTTGAGGGAGGATAGGTAGAGCTCAAAGAACAATGGGTTAGGCTTTAATAGACTAAAGCATTTTTTTTTATGGCATATTTAAAGTTGGATCAAGTTAGGAGCATATGAATTTTTATGTGGATTAGGATAAGTCAATTTAGGTTTATGATATCAGAGTTCTTGCTTCTCCCATCTTTCTAACCTATCCTCTATGCATTGATTTAAATCTCTTATTTCCATCCTTTGATTGGTTAGAGAATGTTGGTGTTTATCCTCAAAGGATTCCCACTCACTCCTTAATAATTATAGTGAGTCTCTTAGCTTTTGAAAGAGATGAGTAGGGATAACCTATCCAATTTCTATATTTCTATTTATATTTCTTGTTGTCATTTCATTCTTTAACATCTTCATGAGCAACTAAGAGTCTTGATCTTTATTAGCTTGAATTTTCCTAGCTATGCACTCTTTATATCTTAAATTTTACTAATGGTAAGCTTGATATGACTGATATGAAGGTTTAAAAACTTATTACTATTGATGAGGAAAGGAGGAGGAGCATAACTCTTAATACCAAGGCTAGATATATTGATAACAAGAGTGATATGGAGGGTAAGTGGGTTATTTATAGGACTGATATAGATCAACATAGGGTTGTTATGGCTCATTAGAATACTATTAAGGATCATCATGCTATTGGTAAGGATCAACATAAGCCTGATATGGCTCACCCACTTGAGTAAAATTAAAATCCACTCCAAACTCAATCATCACACTTCATGATAAAGGAAAAATAGAGAGAATACTTTCTTGAAAGAATATTTGGGTTGCTAAAATGGGATGAACATGTTCATAGTTGCCATTAGTTATTTTATTCATGCCTCCAAAGGCTGTTACATTAAATGGAAACACCAATAACTCTTAAATGGGAAAAATATCTTGTCCCACTAGGCATGCCAGAACTGCTATAATCAAAATTTTCACCCTTTAGGAGGTTTTTCAAGCCTCCTCACTTAAGTGATACCATAGGAATAGTCCTAGGTTTTGGGTGACCTAAATAATGCATTAAACCTATATATAGGGATAACTCCCTTGATTCATCACTTAATAAATACAAACTAATCTACTACTTACAAAGGAAAAGGGTAAGAGAAAACTATAAACTAAAAGGGAGGTGATGCAACAAATGTTAAGACTACTACCACTTATTTGCATGTGCACTAAGACCTATAAGACTACCATAAACATACACTTCTCCTAAAAACCCTATCACATGAATTATTTACAATGAGTTGCATCAATGTGATAATATAAGGGAAAATGTTTTCCACTTTTAATCCACTTAGAACTCTTGATGACACTCTTCACAACCTGTAATAGAGAAACAAATTGTAAAAAGGTGAGAATAATATGACAACAAGACAAGGTGAGATAAGTCTACACTTTCCTTGATCAACCCTTCATTGCTTTACATGAAAAAAATCTATATAACTAGGTAAACCAACCATTTATTGATCAATATGCATAAAAAATATTAGGTATATGCCACGCTCCTAGTGGAAGGATCTTTTTCAATGCCAAAAAAATGCCATACATATAAAAGAGAATGAGGAGAGTGAAAATAAGTATAGGATAGGTATACAAAAAAATTTATCTCATAAATAAGTGAGTTATAATCAAGAAGGAATGTAAATAAATAGTCCTAAACTCCTTCAACATTTGTGCACTTGGTTTAATGATATTCCTCTCAAGGTGATGTAAGAGTTATTTTATTATCTTGGTGACTCATCCATCTTCCTTGAAATGTCCCATTTGGATAAATTATGAATTTAAAATTCACATTAATGAATAATAATTAATTTAAGGCCCCAATCTAATCATTTTTTCACCTTCATTCTGAAATTTCATTCATCATTCTCATATTTTCTCTCTAGGTAGGCATATTCCTTGTAGCCCTATTTTAGTGTAAAGATCTAAGGTTTAGAAAATATGTAGCACTTATATGGAAACTAAAATTAAATTTTTGTACACACTATCCACTTACAACTTCACTCAAAATTTTAGGATCTAACTCTCAAGTCATACCTACTTTCTCAACTTCCATCTTTCCTAATTAGGCCTAATTAAGCCTAATGAAGCCCATGATATTGAAGACCATACAAAGCCATAAATTACCACTCTAAAAGCTGAAAAATCATTTATATAACATTAAATAAGTTTTTTTGGCAAATTTTAAATTCAATTGATGGGTTAGAACTTGAGTTAGGTGAGTTGCAAGATTTCCTAGCCCTAGTTTGCAAAAGTGCAGGCCTGAGTAGACCGAGAGCTAAGAAAATTTAATGGAGAGAGTTAGGGGGTGTATATAGACAAAAAAATAACTATTTTAGGTCTTCCCAAACTCTCCTTAACTCTTCCAACCATTATTTTTTCATGGTCAACCTTCAAAACTCTACAATCATGCCTATTTATCCTAATTTTGTGTGCATTTTAGACTATTTGCATGGTTGTAAGTGTTTTTTTTGGTTTTTAATCACCTTAAAATTATTATAAATCATTAAAATTTCATTCATGGATTACTTTATGTATGTAATCATAAATGAATCATGTACTCAAATACGATAGAGCATACCTACACTTTTGATTGGGAATACATTTGTTAAGTGTGAGCATGACCAATATGTGGATCTGCTAGACCCAATTAGGGGATCAATTTTCATAATACACTATTTGAGGTTGGTTCCAAATCCTATAGTATAACATAATCATTCAACAAACCCTAAAAGAGTCCTAAGGTTTAATATTCACTTTATTCTATCAAACAAGAAAGTAGATCTAGTCTAGTGCACACTAAAGCTTATGGCACAAAGTGGGGATTAGAAATAAAACAAACAAATAAAATAAACATGCATAGAAGACATTTATTCATGTCAATGTATACAAAATCCTAATGCATGGGAATATAATAATAACTACATTATCTATCTACTCTTACAAATGAGAAATAAAGTTAGGAATACTTACCTTGAAGACAAACCCAATTAGCCTTAATCTCTCCTTTGGCCAAGGTGATTTATAAAAAGATTGTTGTGGTATGTAAGGATAAAAAAGATAAATCATCTCTAGCTTACACAACCTATCTATGCATCTAAAATGCTTCTCCACAAGATAAGATCCATATCTCCAAAGAATGTATGGAACCCTAAGCTTTATTCCTCAAGTATAATGGTCAATAACCATATGTTCATTCACACTTATTATTCTTCACTTATATTGTTGAAAATGGTTGGAAATGAACTTGTATATATAGGTGGATCTTGCCCTAAATTCTCCTAGAAATGTTAGCTATACAGGGTTAGCCATGGTCGACCTAGTATATTTTTGGGGATAATTCAATAGGTCTAAGCTAGATCGGCCAAAAGGCTAACAAACCCAAAAAGTGAAAAATAACCCTAAAATATACAAGGTCGACCATGGTCGACCTAGTATAACTAATGGTTTAAAAGGTAATTAAGGCAAGAAAAGGAGAATAGAAAGAGGAAAATGAATAGAATGTGTAGAACTAAGAATAATAAGCTTAGGGTTAACAGTTTTAGGAGACGAGTGTGTAGATGGCAAGTGGAAAAAAGGACAACAATATTAAGAAGCACCAATGTCTACCCACCCCTTTCTCAGTGCACCCATTAAGGCATGCACTTAGAGAGATTGATACTCGATGGGTCCCTACAAGATATAAAGTGTCGGTAATAAATAAAAGGTAAAAATATTGTGTGTATACATATTCCGCACTCAAAGCTCATCATATGTCACATAAATGCAACACGGGATGGTGATTTAGGATAAAACATGATAACACACAATGCTAATGCTAAGTAATAAAAATAAAATAAGATAAAGGAAAGAATATTATTAAAAAACACATACCTATTCTTACCTTAATGTTATAGATAAAGTAGTAGACTACAAGAGGAATGAAGGCATCTAATGTGAAGAACACTAGGTGAACCGATAGAAGTTAGTGAAAAAAATTGTAAAAAATCAAAAAAAATGGAAGATAGGTATATGATACTGGAAAAAATTATATACATCATCATGAATCCAATGTTTTTTATGGTTTATGAAATGGTTGAGTAAAAATAAAGATATAGATAAAATAAGTATCTACAGGACAATAATTAAAGAATTTGAATTTTGAAAAGTGTTTTTAAATAGGGGAAAAGAAAAGTCATTTTTATTTTGACTTGTGAAAGAGAGAAAAAAGAGATCTAGAGACCAAATGAGCTAAGATGGTGAGGAGACAACAATCTAGATGAGAGGGATGCTCAAAGGTAGTAGTAGGTGCACTATAAGTATGTAGTTATGAATCTCAAACTAGTTTTTGAAATTTATAGTCAGTTAAGTGTATTTTTAGTAATTTTAAATTTTAAGCATTTCTAGATGTCAAAATGAGACAAAATTAGATTCTATAGATAGTAAATATCAAGATGGGAAATGGGTTTAGAGGAATTAGGAAGAAAGAAAGAAAATACACTTTTTAATGAAAATATAAGGGGTCAACATGAAAAATTAATTGGGTCAACCTATTCGACCCAATAGGCTAAAACTGGTTAGAATTCTTAGTGTTGATCGAGTAGGTATGGGTTGACCCTATACATTATGTAGGCTACCAATGTAATGTAGTTTTATAATTGATTTGTAAGGTTTAGAATGATAATGAAACACTAGGAAGGGGAAAATAACAGGGTTGACTAAGATTTTGGAATCAACCAGGGAAAAAATAGGGAAATTTTAGTCAAACTAGTTTGACTAAAGTACCAAAATAAGCATGAAAAAAATATAGAACCTTGAAAGAGGGCTAAAATGGCCCAAAATGACCAAATGAGGGTAAGAAGGACCTAGTAAGCTAGAAATGGGGCAAAGTGAATATAATGAATAAGTTTAAAAGAAATTAGGCTTGTTTTTTATTAAAATTTTGTAAAAATAATGTATTTTGACTATACATGACATGAAAAAATTGATACATCCATTTTTTTCTTGGTTGAAAAGTCGATGGAGGTTATAGAGACTAGTGGATGTGGCCTAGTTAATAACATTATTAGAGTTATTGTAAAATAGATATAGGGCTATACTAGTATCCATAGGTATAGGAGGCATAGCTGATATGTGTAGGATCCCTATGAGTTTAGATTTTTTAGTCATGTTCCTCTATTATTATAAATGACTAACTAACACCTTCAGATGAGAGGTGGATGGGGATGTGATAGAGGTGGCCATCACACTAGAGGATGTCCATGCCATCCTCAAGCTGCCCATAGTAGGAGCACCAGTGACCACATGAATACTAGATAATATAGAGGAGAGGAGAACCTTACCCATGTGGGATATAGGCTTAGAGATGATTTTTTTATGATAGAGAGTTATTATAAATGATGTATATATGTCATGTATTCAAGATATCTAAAAGGATATGATAGGGTTTATGACATAGTGGGTGCTATGTCACAAGTCAGATGATAAGGTACCAGTATTTTTGGTAGCCTTGAGTAGGATGATACTAGAGGAGTGAGTTCTATATGATCTTATATCTATCATCTAGGTCCAAATTATACATGATTTGTATGAGATGTTAGTCAAAGGGTATAAGATAATGTGGCTGATCATATTACTAATATCTTAGATATATGAGAGTTTTCTTATGTATCAACCAATTGGGTTGCCCCATACATTTGATGATAGGTCACCTTGAGTGTGAAGATGGAGAGAGAACCAAGTAGCATAGGATATGCCCCACATGATAGTGTTACATTTAGTGAGATGCATAGGCATATTATGGAAACCATATAGAGACATAACAACTACATGGGTGAGCTAGCACATAATTAAACCAATGATAGAGAGGATAGAGGTGGTTAGACACTACTCATGGTGGAGAGAGCCACATTCAATAGCATAGGTGCCATGATATATGG
Organism: Torreya grandis; assembly: GCA_037957365.1. Taxonomy (NCBI): domain Eukaryota; kingdom Viridiplantae; phylum Streptophyta; class Pinopsida; order Cupressales; family Taxaceae; genus Torreya; species Torreya grandis. The sequence continues at coordinate 331,621 of JARHVA010007356.1, forward strand.
GTCTACCTCATCCATCAACATCAATACTAATGCCCAAGTAGTGGTCTCAACATGTGAGGGATCCATGGGGGAGGAGAGGACTAGGACCATAGATAATGAGACCAACACTTAGACTATGGCGTGAGTGACCATAGACTGGTTAAACATGATGGGGAATAGAGTAGGATAATAGAGAGGTGAATCTAGAGATACTAGACGTACCATTACCATTTTGATAGTAGGAGGAGCTATGACCACCAAGGACATGACAACAATGAAGGGAGTAAGAGATATCAGAGATTGATGTCATACCTAATGAGCTAATAGAGGATCCAAAATAAGGATGGATGATAGAAAGACTAATCAAGAACATACTGAGATGGATGTGAGCCATCATAGAGGGATTTAAGCTGAGGAAGTTGCCTATAGAGTAGGTACTATGAGGCTACATAGATGGGGAGACTATGCTAGGTGATCACATAGATGGTGAGATAATAATAGATGAGACACAAATAGGTAAGAAAAGATTGTTAAATTATTGCTTTGATTTTTTATTTGGATGTAGAAATAGATATTTTAAGATATAATAGTGATCTAATATCCATATAGTGTGATTTTTTAGGCATATCTAAGGATGTATAGGAGAGATGGGGGTCCCTGGTGAGGGGATCACTCCATGACATTCTAGATGAGACTATGTAGCCATATGACTCTACTGTATTAGAAGACCCTAGTGTACCATCTACACCAACTCAGGTAAGCTGGTTCATATTAGTTGGAGAGATAGTAAGATAGATATGGGTGCAGGTGAGATGTAGTTAAGGCAAGCCTTACATGAGGAGAGAGCTATGCAACTGGCCATAGTGGCATACATGATAGAGATCTAAAATTAGTTGATGCAATCAAAAGTGCAGGTACCACACCTACAGGGATAGGTTGAAGTAATAAGATCTTGGATGGCATCCTTACAATGTACTATTTGGATAAGTCAGACTAAGGCCTTAGAAATTAGTATGGCTAGGCCATGAGATAGATAGGATGGGATCCATCCATAGAACTGGACCATTGTATATGGTTGCATTAGTTATATCAAAACTCATGATATATATATATGTATATATATATATATATATCATGAGTTTTGATACAACTAATGCAACCATATACAATGGTCCAGCTCTATGGATGGATCCCATCCTATCTAGTTGTGAATATTTTTTCTAGTTGTGTATGTTGTCCTTTTGGTTTATTATGGTTTGTTCATTATGGTTATGGCTATGGATACTTTGGATATATTTATTTCTAGCATATGTATTTTAGCTTTGGTGTATATGCTATAATAAATATATGATATGCAGTTTCTTTTCCAGCGTTATGAAAAAAATGCATGGTTAAAAGTAAATAGGCAAAAAATACATGGAAAATGTATTACACATTATTTCAATTTGTAAAATGTGTAATATCAAGAAATGGTAAAATGTGGATTTATTTTCAAACCAAAGTGAAATATTTTTGAACCAAATTAAAACAAGTAAAATCATACTAATTCACATTGGGAAGCATGACAACAATGTAATAAAATGGAAGGTATGTAAAAGGGGTGCAAAATGGGATTAAAAAACATTAATTAAGTCAATCAATAATACTATATCATGATGAGAGGTATAAAATTTTAAAAAAAATGACAAAAGATTGGTCTTACATTTATCACACAAATTCAAGCTAGGAAGTATGAAAAATTCAATAAATGGTTGTAGTCTTACATGAACTCAAAAAATAAGAAGATAAAAAGGTGAAAGATAAATGAAGTAAGCATAAAACACACTATATCAAGCTAGGAAGCATGCCAATGATTTGTAACTTCATAATCAATCACATTTTATCTCATATTTGACATGTAATTTTGGATTGTGACTTGGGTACTATAAAATTTTGTGATGATGGTTGGGTCTTATCCATGGTATTATAATGCAAATCACAAATTAAATCCCAATGGGAGTGATCAGTAAACAAAACAATATTTCTCAAGAGGAAATATGAGGGATATAGGGAATGTAAAAATCAAGACATAGGCATCTTACAGGAAAACATTAAGAGACAAGTGGTATACTAAGGATATGAGAAGAGACTAAGTGACTAGTGTTCATCTATGGACAAAGGAAACCTATTCAATATTGACATAAATCTTTGTAGGTAGATAAGTGTGCTACTAAGATCAACTCATGAAGGTAGATTGGTACAAGAAAAACTAAAATGGACCTACCTTCCCACGATGTGTTCCCTATTATTTTGGACCCCTTACAAAGACATCGGTTTACTACAAAGATTGGGTAATTACATGAGAAAGTAGTTAGCACTAAAATATTTTTTTATTCTCCTCTTCTAATCTACTGGCCTACCACATGCCAAAATACCTCATCTCTACTGTGAGGCCAACTCTAGAGTTTGATCTTCAACTAGAAGAAGGAGATGTGTTGTGAATCATGTCTTTTAGTGTGATTTGACTTTTAAGAATACTTTTACCTTTTGATATCATTGCCTTTTTTTTAGATTATTTGGCTTTTAACTTTGTATGGATTTTTAATATTCTTCCTCCATACAGATTTAAAATGACCTATCATGAGAGATGTAGTGATACACATGAATGAGATGTATGCTAAGGCTAAGGTAAGCTAAGTAACCAAAGACAAAGACTGACTAGCACACTTAGTCTTGACAATGAACTAGCATGTGATCTCAAGTCTCAACTATGAATATTCTTAGTTTGTGGAAAAAGAAAAATGGAAAAAGGAGATCCAAAAAGTGGACTGGTGTAAGGAGATATTAATGAGTAAGATTGTTTGCTAACTGATCACATGGTAAAAGGGAGGCAATGACCAAAGGGAATAGGGTTTATATAACCAAGTCACAATGATAATTAACCATGAAAAATAGAGATAATAAAGATAATAATTATGAAGAAGAAATAAATAAGAAAAAAAATTGAGAAAAACTCAAGCGAGAGAGAGAGAGAGAGAGAGAGAGAGAGAGAGAGAGAGAGAGAGAGAGAGAGAGAGAGAGAGAGAGAGAGAGAGAGAGAGAGAGAGAGAGAGAGAGAGAGAGAGAGAGAGAGAGAGAGAGAGAGCAATGATAAAGAAAGATAATCATATGTGAAATATAAATGGTAAGATAAGCAATATATACTAAAATAAGTAAGATCACCATATATAATAAATAAAAGTTTGACACAATGTCAAATGATATAATAAATAGATAAAGATAATATTGGAGCACACATTTTATTGAATTGAAAATGTGAAATCACCATACATGTGCTCATAAATATTGATAAATCTATCCACACACTATCCAAGACATCAGATAAATATCTATGAAGTTGGATATGAACTAATGCTAATGTCTCATTAATATTTAATGAATACTATATAAATACTTATTTTATAATCTCCTCTATTAAAAAATTAGGAATGATCGAAGGATCATTATAAGGAGGGAAATTAGGTAAGGGATGGTCAAGAGAATGCATGGGAGTGGGCTCTATAAAAGATGCAAAAATCACTGGTGGAGAAAAATCCATGGGTGAAGGAAGATCCATAGGTGAAGGAATCATAGGTATAGAAATAAAAGATGGTGAAGGGACCACATGAGGTAATGAAACCATAGGATGTGGATCCATGGGATAAGGAGGTTCCTTCTTGTGGGGATGACCTATGGGAGGAGTGGTAGAAAGTTAGATAATGGCTATAAGGTGATCCTTAAGATGTTGTTGAAGGATATGATAATGATCTATATGATGGGTTCCATATAGATGTCATAGATAATATACCTCACCATACTTGGGTATATATTCAATAAATACCTTTGGTGGAGTTATGTCTTTGTCTGATGATAGGGAATAAGGATGCAAGGTATCAATATATTATTATAACTTGTGACAATGGGTGGAAGAATGATTATCTATCCCATGAAAGTGATAGATACACTTGTCAGTGGTTTTATAACAAGCACTCATGGAAGGATTTATAATAGGAGTAGAAAAAGCTAGAGAGAACTCTTCGGCCCATTTGGTGGGCAGAGGAGACATTTTAGGAAAAGGAAGAAAACCATCACTAAGGGAGGTTGATGATGAGGAAGGAATGAAACCAAGCTCAATTCAAGGAGAAATGGAATTAGAAACAAGGGTAGGCTCAGCAATAGTAGGAGTAGAAAAAGGTTCAATTATAATGGGAGTGGTAAGAAGTTCAACTATAGTGAACTCTATTGAGGGAGGAATAGGATCTATAAAAGGTTTAAGGAGAGTCACACTAACCTCAAGATTAAAGAAAATATGAGGGTTAGGGTACCTATAAAAATGATAAGGCTCAGTCATAACACAATCCATGAGCATATTCCTATTGGATACTCAGAAATTGGAGGTGTCAACACCATCTCTACCCTATGATAAAGGGGAAAAATACAAAAATTAGGAAATATAAGCAAAGGAAAATGCTAAGAATCACGAAAAGACTCAAGTAAAAAAGAATGATAATGGAAAATATCATCATCATAGGCTTGTACAAGACCACCTAATATTGGATCATCTAAGTAATAACCATCATCATAATCTATGGTCTGAATATCAATGACATAGGTAGGAATGAACTTTTCATCTAAGGAAATATGATGAATAAAATGCCTAATATTGGTAAAGACTATGAGAATGTCATCGCAAGGAGGTTTACAAGAGCAACTATTCAAGGAAGAAAGAAGCTATGAGATGAGATGAGGTGATAGATCAAAAGTTTTGATCTTTAAATTAATCTCATCAAGTTCATCATCATCAAAATCTATGAGGTTAGGGGAAATGTTACAAATGAGCTCTGGATTCCCATTGTAACCTTGGGTGTAATTGATAGGAAAATTGAGATGTTGTGACTCATAGAATGGAATTTTTGGTAAAGGCTCAAGGGTAGGAATATTGAAGACACCACAATCTTGGAATTATTCAAAATTCTAAAGGTTAGTGTCACCTTGAATCTTATAAATGGATCTATTATGAGTGAATTTAATGCATTAGTAGGAAAAAGAAGTAATAGCTCTGATGCGGTGAGTCCATGGCCTACCAAGCAAGATGTTACAAGAAAGGGGGAAGTTAAATATCATCACTTTCATGTGAATGGTAATAGTTGGGATGGTAATGGGAAGCCACACATAAACAAAGGAGGCATTTACCTTATATCATATCCTTGGCATGTGATAGGTTTAGACTTGAGATTTCATTATAAATACTTAAGAGTCTTAATGAAATCAAGAGAAATAACACACATGCTATAACCCACATCGATCAATGCATGCTTAGCTTGGATATCTCCTATTTAGATGCTAATAAATTTTGAACTAGGAATTTGAATAAGAATAAGAGATTAGTATGGTGTTAGTGACAAAATGATTAAAATAAATTGACAAAGAACACACTAAGCTAACATCTGGATGCCTATTTACTAGGGTGAGCTTGGTGAAGAAAGACAAATGAACAAAGCACAACTAAAATGCAAGAAAACACACATTTCTTACCTTTTTTGATGCTCCAAGAGTATTCTTTGATTGTCTTACTCGATTTATGATCATAAATTCCTCATCAATGGAATCTTGGCTACCTTCATCTCTCTTTCACACCTGTACATCCTAAGATAAATATATGTGGTTGAGGATTAATTCAATTATGAAATTAAAATTGATAAATAGGCTCATCAATATTTGGGATAGAGGAGAAATTAAGAGGCATGGAGGGCTTTGATGAGGCATGGGAGGTATGAATCCTTATATTTATGGCATTTATGGCCCAGGGATGTCTTCCCAAGAAATGAGGTGACCTGATGATGTAGATATTCAATAAGTTTCCATGGAATTCTTAATTAGGATTTAATTTGGTTTAATTAGCTCTTAAGCATGTTTAAGTACTTCATACATAAATTACTCAAATTGATTAGAATGCCTTGTTATTGGTCCAAAATTTAACTAGATTAGAATTGGAAGGTGATGTCAGATGCATTGGATCCATTATCTAATTTAGGATATTATCAATATCAAATAACAAAGGTGTGCATCTTGTGCAAAATATTTGATAGGAAAGATCACTCCAGAGCATCTAGGTGTAAAATTGGCATTTTGACTCAAAATGATCTGATCAAAGTTAGTTGGCCCATAAATTATATTGCCCTATTTAATGATAGTTTGACCAAAATTGACACTTGAATATGTTAGTTTCACATCATTTAGTGTGTTTTAGTGTTTTTAGGCCAAATTGTGCATTTTGGGTGGAAATTGGCCAAAAGCTTGATTGGAGGTCATTGGTGGCCAAATTTAGGTGTCTACAGTTTACCCCTATTTGGGAAGATGTTACAAACTGTAGGTAAAAAAATGTATTCTCAAATAATAAGAGATGACCAATATTCCAAAAATAAGATGATGGTTGAATAACAAAGTTTTAAATGGTTTTTGGGAAGCCTATGATGATGCCCCATTGAGGGAGTGGCTATCACATTTGTTGATGGATAGTCACTCAAAAAGAAATAAGAAGAAAGGTGGAAATTAACCTATGGTTAAGATTAATCCAAATGATAAAATGATTGCATGCATTGATGTAAAAAGGATGTTGATTTGCCCTAAGGCAGTTATAATCAATAATAAAAGTCAAAATAATGATTTTCCCATAGGCAGTTATAATTATTAAGTAGACCTAGATTGGATAAAACTAATGGTGCCCTAGTTAGAGATGCTTATCAAGCATAACTCAGGGATATAACCTGGAATACATATTAAATATGAGTGGGTGAAAAGTGATGAAAGAGATGGATAGAGTAATAAGATTGATTATTAAAAATGATTCAGTTGTACCTACCAATGAAGAGATGCTCATCCTTATTATTAATGATACAACTAGAATGGCTAATGGGTTAATTTGATCAAGGGTAGGATGGAATGGTTTGCCAAGGTTCCAAGGAGAAACTTCTATGGCTTCATTGATTCTAGACCTTCTTGAAGGTAATTTTTCCTATAACATGTGATGGTAGGCATCATGATAGAACACCATGAAGACATGGCCAAAATATGCATAAATACTAACTCTTAATCCAATAAACACTTGAAAATAATGAACCAATGATAAAAACCATGATGAAAATGTTAACGTATGAATATGTATAGACTCAATAATAATGTGTGCAAGGAATCACCTAATGAACACATATAGATTGAGTCAATGTAGCAGTGTTGAAAGCAAACAAACAGGAAAGAAAACAAACAAACAAACAATTTTAAATAAACAAAAAAATAGAAAACTTGAAAACAAAAGTAAAAGAAAGTATCCTAACAATGACAATGCCCCAGTAAGGTAGATTGATGATAACTAACTAGGCTTAGAAAGGACAAATATTTTTGTATTTTTGAAATGTTATGAATGTTTTTAGCATTCTGAGGTATCTTAACTTGTTAGAGAATGACAAGATACCTACTCACAAAATGGTAAGAGCATTTTGCTTAGGTTTCTCACAAAATAGCGAGAGCATATGGAAAGGGGGACTAAGGTGACCTCAACATAAATTGAGCATGACCCACATAGTCTTGAAATGACCTCAAGTCATACTAATTCCATCCACACAAAAGGTAGGGAAAAACCAACTAGGTCCCAATAAGTTCTAAAATCTAGAAAATAGCCAATCAAATGAAAACAATTATGGCAAGGTGATGTGGCAAGGCATGATAAACAAATGTTACCCCTAGTTTGCCCATAGGTGGTTATAAATAGGATACGATGGCATAGGTCAATGATACTAATTTTTCCATAGGTGGTTATAACTAGTAGAAAGACTGGTGAAACACTAATTTTCCCATAGGCATTTATAATTACGGTTGAATAAACAAACTTGATATAGGATGGAAAATGAAATATATCTTGCTAGATCAAATGTCACACTACTTTCATTGACTATCATTTAAACACAAACTTGATTGATTGTTGAAACTTGATTAGAATCCCCACATAAAAGGTGTGAGAAGAACCAAAGTAACCAAGATCAAAATAGGATTGGATAGGACAACTAAAAATAGGCTTTGGTCTAGATAGGAATAGAATAGTAGAATGTATAAAATGGTAAGAGGGTTTCCCCCAAGTGGTAAGGTAAGGTAAATGGAAGGGTATGTAACAATGACAATAGGGTATGGAAAATGTGAAATGGTATGGTACATGTTTTTGGCCTAGGTGTGGTTTTTGATTCTGTTGTTCTTGTTGATGAGGAAATACATGTCCTAATCAACAAATGATACAAACAGAATAACCTATCATGTTAATTGCTAGCCCACACCTCTTTGAATAAATACTCTGTCAAAAACTCAATGTAGATTTGTTTGAAAGAATGCTTTTGTGATCTTCATTGGTCATTGATTTTTATTCTTTCAATTATTAAGACAAGGTATCTTTGTAGCCTCTATAAAGGAAAGTGTGGCGATGGATGGTAAACAAGGACAAGTAATGGATGGTAGGCTTGATTGTGAAATGGAATGGTAGATGATAATGGAATATGGAATGGTTGGGAAACAAATGAAGATAGGAATTTTAGTCACATGTAATGTTGTTGATGTTAGATTCATCATAACTTTGGTTGTGGTGGGGCTGAAGACTTGTTCTCTTGATAGGACCATCAGATTTTTTTATTGTTTAGGCCTCAGAATAGCTACCATTTGATTAGGCTATAGATAAGAAGCTATTTTGATTTTATCTTTGATTTTGTCTTCATCAAGCAGTGAGGAAATTTTGTGCTTAGCTATTGGTTCCTCAAAGAGGTTTTCATCAATGAAGTTATCTTGATTGTCACGTAGCACCTTCAAGAAGGTTTCACTAAGGAATGTTGAATTTTGAATTTTATTGTCTTCTATCACTTCCAAAAAAAATTTACTAGAAGATGTTGAGTTGTGACTTTGATTGTCCCCTAGTGCCTCTAAAAAGGTTTCACTAAGAGAGTGTTCTTCTACTATATGAATGTAGTCGTGGCCTCCTTACTCTTCTTCAATTGCAATGTCACCATGGATGCAGTTCAAATTTTTTTGATTCTATAGATCCTAATCAACACTTGTGGGAGATGGAATGTCAATGATATGGCTATTTTGGTTGATGGTAATAGCCTATGGAATGGTAATAGAATGAGGAGAGGCTACACAATCATTGTAGAAGATACTAGGATAAATTATATCAAAGATAAAGTAATCATCCTCAAAAATCATATAAGGATTAAAAATGTATTGAAATTGATCTACAAGGCATGCATAACTAATGTTGTAACAATGACAAATATATTCTTCTTTTGAATCTGATTCTAACATAAGGGACTCTGAATCTGATGTTGAGACTAATGTTGGTTCAAGAATAGAACCTGACTCTAACTCTAATTATTCATCTAAAGGGTGCTTTTTAATAATGATGTATTGTTAAATATTTGGTATTAGACAAGTAATAGCCTGTGATGGTATAATGGGCTCCACAAAAACTAGTTTGTCAAAGTGAGACTCCTCTAGCATGGGAAATAGGTCAAGAGACAACTCCTCAAAGACTAGCTTGTTAATAGGAAGCTCTTGAAAAATAGGCACATGGTTGAGGTAATGATTTTCCCAAAGGTATTTATAATCATTAAGAAGTGACTTAGCAAAGACTGGTATAGGATCAATAGGTAATTTATCATAGGTTGACTTTATCACAAATGGTTGATTCAACAAAAACATCTTGAATTGGTTTGTTCTCTTGACCTTGGTTTCGAATGAGTTGAAAAATACTAATTTTGAACACAACTTGGTCTTTGAAGGATTGGATTGATTGAGGTTTGGATGGGATTGGTTTTAGATGAGGAATGACTTATGGTTAGATAATGGTAAGGAATTGGGGAACATGATTGCTCATACAATCGAAAGGATGGAGTTTTGAAATGGTAGTGATAGGGTAGTGTGGAGATTTTTTGTTCACATAAGCCAAAAGACTAGGTCCTAGAATGATGAAGGGGTGTTGTGGAGCTTGATTGCTTGCACAAGCCAAAGGATGAGGTCTCAAAAATGGTAATGGTATTCCTTGGATATTGTGGAGCTTGATAGCTCATATAATCCAAAGGAAGGTTAGGGGTATCCAATGATCATATAACAAAATGATATCATGGAACTTGATTACTTTCACAAGCCAAAGCATCCAAGTCTTCCTCATAAACCATATCATCCTAGTCATGAGTTAGCTTAGAAGTTGGTTCTTGATTGTGTTCTATGTACTGATTATTATAAAGAGGGTATGGATATATATCCCAAATAACATTATCTATCGTTGGGTCTTCAAAATTCTCCTCATAAGACTTTTCATACCAATCTAGGTCTCAATTTGGATTTTGTGGATTTTGACTATGTTCCCCATATGGAGTATTGTGGGGAGAATAACAAAACTCCTTAGAAAATCTTTCTCTATATGGGTTTTTAGTGGGATTTTGTGTGGCCATTCTATCATAAGTTATATTTTACATGACTTCACCATAGGTATAGCAAGACATATCCATGTAAATCATGAAAGCTCTTAAACAAATAGGCTTAGAGTTCTACAAACTCTAAAAAACTATGTCTAAAGGACAAATGGTTCAAGCTTAGTCTAACCTAGTCAAAAGGCAGAGTTATATCTCTAATGTTGTCTAAAAGTGGAGCTATATCTCCAAAATGATTTGTGCTAAGACTTGGCATAAAATAGCCTAACATCAAATGTCTAATGTCAAATGTCATATGCACAAAATGTTAAGTGTCTGAATAAACATTGGCATGTCAAAGGTCTAGGTCAAAGTGTTCCAAACAAGGTCTAAAATAGAAAAGGGAAAAGTTGAGTTACTAGGTCTATTGTCCAAATGCAGAGTCAAAATATAGGCTCAAACAAATAGGCATATACTAGGACTTTTGGCCAAATGACATTAAAATCTAGACTTGAAATAAAGGCTGATGTGATTTGATTTAATCTAACAATTTTGGAAATAATTTTGATAGAAACCTGACACACATAATCAAACATAAACATGATCAATTGTCATAAGTCATAAGAAAAAATGATTTTTGAATAAATACTACATTTTCTTAAATAAAGGCACAAATAATTGAGTATAGGCATTAAATAAACAAACCATCAATAGTTTTCAAATTTGGGTAATCAATTATCCAAAGTTATGCAATCCAATAGAGAAAGATCTATGTATCAACTCCATAAATTAAGGCCTAAATAAAAATCAATCAATGTTTGAATCCAAACTTGACAAGGCTAATTAAAAACTCAACTTTGAAAACTAGGATTTTACCAAACAAGATAGACAAGATTGTATGCATGGCAACACAAGATAAAGGTCTAAAGGGCATATACAAAATGGTTTGAAACAAATGGTTTTTGATACAAGATAAACTAGTCTTGAAACAAATTAAGTAGCCTAATTGTGTAAGCATACTTGAATGATGTGATCTATGTTATGTTTCAAAAGACCAAAAGGAAAAAATGGTTTGACATGATTTGGGCTACATAACACTACCCTCCTCAACTCAAATGACACACACACAAACAAGTTTAGCAAAAATTTCAAGGCATAAGTGTGGTGTAACATGGCTAGAATAATGCCTCTTTAGACAAAAGAGTGACATATAGAAAAATTTATTTTGACATGGATTTATAAACAAACAAACAAGTTATAATATTAAAAACACCAAGTAAGATAAATGACCAAAATACTCTAATTATAATTGTCTAAATCCTAGAAAGAGTATGGAAATGTGGGGTTAACTAAACTATCAAGTTTCAAATGCTTCTAGGGAATCAATTATGCAATGACTTTCACATCAAAAGATGTAAAAGACAAGCACAAAAAAAGGGTGAATGTGGCATTGGCTAGTTTTAAAAAGGTCTAGTCCTTTTTACAACCACTACATCCTATTGTTTACTCAATGTAGTGTGATGTCCAAATACAGATACATCCCATGTGTAACTCAAAAGGAGTAAGTGAAGTCAATGCTAGGAGATGAAATCCCAGGTCAAAGCTACCCTAAAGAACTTGTGGGAGGTAATGACATCCCCCTCGCAAGCCAAGTTTACATAAAAATAAAAAAATCATGAAATAGAAAGAATTTAGGGTCATTTTCAAGGTCACCCACACTATGATGACTTTTTGGGGAGTGCTTTAGATGATGTTCTTTCTAAGCCTTAGACTAGGATACTTGTAATAAGAATGGCACTTTTGATTCCAAGGGTTCCCTAAAGGGGACAAATGGAAGAGCATAGACACAACATTTCTTTCTTTTTCCAAACAAAATCTAATTTAAAAAAACTAATTAAATACAAAAATCTTGGAAAAGTGAGTTCATTTTTAAGGGCAAATTTGAAAGATGAGGTGGTGTTCATTTGACCCCTTGGTCTTAGTTGTAACTTTCAAAACTAATGTTAAAAACACTTACTTAAAAATCTAAATGTTTCATTAAGCACCAAAAACAAGACTCTTAAGTCACTTTAAAATCATGCCAAATATGTCTTAATAGCATGTTTTAACAAGTTCCAAGTCCGTTGGTTACATGTCTACCCTTAAGGCATCAACCCAAAATAAAATATGTTAGATTAGAAACATTTTAAATATATTTTCAAAATTTTGTGAAAAATTGATGAAATTTGAATCTAAAAGAATTTCAAATTCTAAAAATTTAGGAGAAAACACATGGTTTTAACAAAAATCATCCAAATGAAGCATTTTAAAATGGCCTATTATCTCTCAGGTTTATGTTTTTAATAAAAGCACAATGACCGACATTGGTTATTTAACTAATGATAGCTACACTTACTAGCCAATGAAGGTTATCTAACTAAAAATGGTTATACCAATAGTGATTGACAATGGCTATGCCAATCGATGATGGTTTTACTAATCGATGAAATTTACTGTGTAAACTTGTGACAAAGAAAAATGGCAAAACAAAGTTAGAAAATTAAATTGTAAGAGTTTTAATGATCCAAGTGAAGATTTTAAAGTTGCATAATGATCTTCTTCATGTATCAGAAGCATCTTGTCCCACTAGGAATGCCATTATGTGAACTAAGAATTTGACTAAGATGATGAGATTAGTATGGTGTTAGTGACAAAATGCATAAAATAAATTGACAAAGAACACACTAAACTAACATCTTCATGCCTAGTTACTAGGGTGAGATTGGTGAAGAAAGATAAATGAATAAAGCATAAATAAAATGTAATAAAACACACATTTCTTACCTTCCTTGATTCTCCAAGAGTATTCTTCAATTGGCTTGCTTGGTTTGTGATCATGAAGTCCTCATCAATGGAATCTTGGCTACCTCCATCTCTCCTTGGCACCTTTGTCTTGTGGCTTGGCTTAACTTGGAATCAATTTGGCATGGGAACACTAGTTTCTTAAAGCTTTTGGAACCAATCCTACATTATAACTTTTCACAAATTAAGTTTTTTTTGAATATATTTGAGCATAATAACTTTACACCAAAATAGCTTAGTAATGATGTTCATGGCCTCTCTATTTATAAATTTTTGACAATGATCAGAATCAACCTGAACCATCCATCTTGAGATGAAGATGTGTCATTGAGGATTAATTCAATTATTCAATTAAATTTGATAAATAGGCTCATAAATATTTTGGATAGAGGAGTAATTTAAAAGGCATAGAGGGATTTGATGAGGTGTGGGAGACATGAATCCTAATATTTATGGCCTAGGGATGTCTTTCCAAGAAATAAGATCACCTAATGATATAAATATTCAATATACTTTTTTAAAAATGAGTATTCAATAAGTTTTCATGAAATTCTTAATTAGGCTCTAACTTGGTTTAATTATCTCTTAAGCATGTTTAAGAACTTTATGCACAAATTACTCAAATTAATCAGAATGTTTTGTTATGGGTCCAAAATTTGAATAGATTAGAATTGGAAGGAGATGTTAGATGCATTAGATCCATTATACCATTTAGGATATTATCAATAGCAAATAAAAAAGGGATGCATCTTGTGTAAAAGATTTGATAGGAAAGAGCACTCCAGAGCATCTAGGTGTAAAATTGGTATTTTGACTTGAAATGATTTAATCAAAGTTAGTTGGCCCACAAATTTTATTGCCTCATTTAATGATACTATGGCCAAAATCAGGACTTGAATATGTCATTTTCACATCATTTATCATGTTTTAGTGTTTTTAGGCCTAATTGTGAATTTTGGTTGGAAATTGGCCAAAACCCTGATTGGAGTTCATTGGTGGCCAAATCTAAGTGTCTACATAAATAAGGGAGGATCGTCTACACAAAGTAGAATCTCATCAATAATCATATAATCTATGGGAAATTTTAAGGAAAGAAAAAGTGTCAATATTTTCATCAACGTTGATAGACATCTCTTCATATTATTGTAATATACTATCTTTAAAACTAAATAAAGCTACCTCTCATCTTCTTAGGGGAGGATGAGGGACATTAATCTCAAATAATAGTTAAATAGTATGTTTTATATGATGGGGAAAATTCCTCGTAATCTCAAGATATAGAATTCGGGATGGGAGATTAGTGAGCTCCGCAATGGGATCCCACTCATCATAACCCATAAAAATGTTGTTAGATATAGGTGCATAATGGTTAAGGAGGTCCTCTCAAGAAGGAGTCAAAGTAAATTTTAATTTTTGTTAGTAAGAAGAATAAGGAAGTTTAGTACAAGGTCTTAAATCATGTTGAGATGATGAAGTAGTTGGTTTAAGTTGATTTGGAGAATTGGAAGAAGAAGTGTTGGTATAAGTCTAAGTATTATTAGCATTGGAATATTATGTAAGAGTGGTATAAATACAATGAGAAGTGTTATCCAAAGGATAATCATAAATTAGATCATCAAAAGTAATAAGATCATCTTACCCCAACTCATTTAAATGAGTTGGAAAAGAATCTTGGATAACACAATATGTCTTATGTGAGGGAGTGTAGATAGGCTGAAAATTAATTAAATCCACCACCCTTCACATATTATTCATGCTAACCACATTCTCTTCATAAGTGGGATAAACAAGACTTTCTACATTATTGGTGATAGGGGTGGGAAATTATACATGTTGTCTAGTTCATCTTTTCTTTTTACACCAGCTTGTTTTGATCAATATCATGGCTTCTATTCAATTTTCTATGCTATTGGGTTCCTTAGTAGACTAGTTCAAATTCAAATTCAATGGTCATATTTTTTAATTACAATGACTATTTCCCAAGGGTTAAACTTGATGGTCTCTAACATGTCTCTTGTTTGTAGACAAAATTTGATGGCATATATCTTGATCTATAAGACTCTTCATGACACTAAAATTTTAGGAAAACTTCTTGGGACATCTAAAATTATCCCCATGTAACCCTTTGACCAAGTTGGACTTTTTAGGTGCATTTAATAAAATCATAAAAATTTTGGTCTGCGAGGATCTCCATGATGTTCAATGATGGATTGGTTTCTCTAAGCTTGTGATATGCATTTATATTTATCCAAATTGCAATTGAGATCTACAAAACCTCACCAAGGCATCTATGAGACCCTTAAAATATCCTCTTGTCCATTAATGACCTTTTCCAATGACATATGCCTCTAAACTATCATGTACCTTTGATATCATGATAACCTTTGACATCAATGACAATAATAAAAAATATCCTCCTTTGTCATTGATGGAAAACCACTCTTAGAATCTTACCTCAATAATTATTTGCTCCCCCAAACTAAAATTTTCCCTTATTATGATCTTTCTCCCCCTTTGACATCAGTGGCAAAGGGTCTTCCACAAACTGCCATTTTATTTTTGGACCTAAAATCAACAAAGCCATAATGAAATGATGACCAAAACTCAACTTAGGATTATTAAAATTATTATATACAACTTCTAAAATACTTGAGTTATTCTTAAATAAACCATGCCTCTTATGTCATCTACATCTTGACTAAAGTGCATATAGATGTGCATCTGAACTTTTGACCATTCTTAATATCCTTAGATATCTGACATCAACCTCAAATCTACCTTGATAATTTAAATCATAAAGCTACCAATTTACCCCTATGTCCATACTCTCCTTCTAAGTCACATAATGAATAACAATCTCTTTTAACCTCCTCCATGCTTGATTAGACCTGCAACCTTTGTTCATACCATGAAGACTCCCCTATGCTTGTGTATCTCAAAAGATTTGACTACAAGAATTAATATTAAAAAACCTTAAGCCACTTAACCAAGACAAAAAATTCATGTATATAGATACTTCATGACCTCAAGGTTATCCAAAAATTCTTGAAACACCTTCACTCACATAATAAAGTTTCAAGAACATCTCTACAACACACTCACTAAGAACTACACAACACTATCAAGAACTAGTCATGATGACTTGGACATCCAACACCTATGTAGACACTTGATATCTTAACATTTTCTCTCTCCTCTCTATAACCACCACCACCTAGAGGTACTTGGGAGAGTTTAATATAATATATAAACAATTAACTAAGAATTTCAAACCATATTGATAACTTTTGAGTCATATCTTCAACATCAAGTCACTATTAGGGTTCTAAAAGGGTTTAAATGCACTTCCACTATTAATGATTGTTCATAGACCATATCCCCTCAATCCAAAAACTAATTCTTGTAATTTTGAGATAGGATCCTTCCCCAAATATCATGAATATCTTAGGTTTACATGTATACTTTTAAAGAGATAATAAACACAATAAAATCCTTCTCAGGTTGAGAACCCTCCATTATGCACACTCAGGAGACCTCCAAACACATTTTCATGACTTTTACTACAAACCATGACCTCAAACTTGGTTAACATACTTTATAAAAATGACACACTTATAAAAACACTCATAGTTCCATAATTTCCTTGTAAATATAACCTCATACACCATTAGTCCATACTCACTCTCTACATCATGGTATTCTTGTTATATTAGACCTAAAAACACACCTTCATGCCACTATCAATGTACTCTACACATAATATACATGATCAATCAACCTCACACAACCTTTCGTGCCTCTGTGCATCCATATTAATATTGTAAATTTTTTCTATCAAGCCTAAAATACCAACCCCTATAATTAAAAACTTTTCATGGCCATCATAGTGTTCTAAATTATCAAGTGAAGAGAGAGTTGTTTTAGTGTCATGTCAATAGTGTCAAGTGTCATTCTGAGCTTTTGATAGAGAATTCAAGTAGGTCTTGTGATCTAAAGTGATTTGATGTAGATATAAAAAAGGTGGTATAATATGACTCTTAGATATACTCAGTATGTTCAAGCATAATTAAGTATAAGCCTTAAATAGAGGTAATGAACCTACATAAAAGTCTCATGAAAAGCTAAATTGAAGGTGACAAGGTACTTTTCTATGTTATTCATTAGCATATTCTTATGAAGTTATGTGTATGAGGTCAAAAGTGAAGTTTTTGGATTCAAATTATTAAATTATACCTTGAAATTCCATTAAATCATTCACAATACTTTGAAACACTTTTAAATTTATGTCATTACATTAATTTTAAAGTTTCATGCTTTGAAAATAACACTTCATGCAAGTTTAAGCATGTAAAAGTCCTACTTTAGATCACACGTGCCAAATTTGGCCCTATATGAAAAATGAATTATATTTTATTCTAACAATATTTTTGAATCGTGATCTTCATTTTGTTACCCTAAATTGGCATTTCAAGGCTTTAAGTTTGAAGGACATACAAAGAAAGGATCTTTTTCATGTATTTTCATGTGTAAGTACAAACTTAGATGGCATATTTATTACATCATAGATAAATATCATAAGTATAAATATATGTATGGTGTTCTATAATAATTTCAAGGAAAAAGGATCCAACATAGGCCCAAATTTAGTTCCCTCTAGTCATCTAGCTTCTTTGCACATAGTGAGATCCCTTCAAGTTTGTAGGTGGTACAACCATGAGAGAGAAAATCAAGGTCTAAAATGTTGGCCAAATAAATTAGTCTCAAATATATTCCATCTATGGAAATTGGTTATTAAGTTGATCCTCTCTTTCATGAACCATCCTTTTGAAGTCAAGGCACTCACTATGTATCCTTCATCCAAGTAGGCAATTAGTTTTTTGAGTTTTCTCTTCAAGTTTGTAAAGAGCATAATCCACAATTCTATGGTATTATTTAGTTATTTTACACATGTTTAATGTTTATATAGATCTCAAGAAGTCATAAAAGTGTAAATTTATAGTCTACAATCATATGAAGTGAGTTATATACTTCAAGAGAGAGAAATTATTTCAAGAATTATTGGATTCTTATCTACAGGGGTCTCCTTCATGTTCTTATGTATCTCAAGATTTTTTCCCAAAGAACCATGGAAATAAATCCACCAATGTATTCTCAACATCTTCATGGAGTCACTGTTTAGCATATGTTAAGGTTCTTAAAAAACTCCTAGGTTTCATTTTAGCAAAATATACCTCCATCAAAGGCCTCCAAATTGTTAAATGTTGTTCAATAAGTGTTCATGATTGATTAATATCTTCAATTTGGTCTTGAAATCACCCTTTCATGCACTTAATCACCTCTATTTTTTTTCATCCATCTTCACTATCTTGTCATTGCCATTCCTTACTATTGTAAAGCTTATATTTCCTTTCCATCCTCAATTTCATAGTTTCCCATCTTATATTCACATCATACCACCTTAAAATCATCTCCATCTCATAGATTCATTGAAAAAAAGAGTAAAAAATAGTAGGAAGCATCATAGAGATGGACTATAGAAACCATAAATCCTTTTAGGAATCATTACCTAAAACAAATTAGAAGCACAATCAAGAGTTTCTCATGGAAATACAAAGGAATAAGGGTGGGAAGGATATATCCTTGATTGTCTTTGCTCAAACACTCCCCTTAAGTTATAATGGATGAGATACAAGTTCACCATGTCTGATTTTGGTTACCTCCTTAAGGTCTAATTCCATCTTTGTCTGTAAAAAAGGACCTTATACAGTCACCTACAATTGTCAAGAAAGTACATAGTTATTTTGAAGGTTAAGTCATGGCATAAATAATGAGTGAAAGTTGGAATGTAGTGAAGGGTTATTGATCTATGTTATTAATTCATTCATTAATGTCTTAACCTAAGGAGGTAGCCATAAATTTGTATTCAAGTGTCTTATAAGACACCTACCGGCATGTATTCAAGTCAAAACCTATAGTAAATAAGTGTCTTGGAAGTTTTAGGACCTATCTAAGTTCCTGAAGGCTAGGTGGGCTAGCCAAAAGCATGATCAGTATGAGGTTTATAACCTCAATGAGGTAAATAAAATACAATACAAGTTAAAGGTCTTGAATAGATTAGGAAACACCTTAATATAGACCTACAATAAATATTTTCAAGGACACAGTCATAAGCCCAAGGAGTGGGCAAAGTTATGAGAGAGACTTTCAAGAGAGGTTGACCTTCAAGTAAGGTTGTTGAAACTAAGGGATATCATATCATTATTTTATAAATTATAATTTACATATTTTTATCTTTTAAAACTCTCCAAACATCATAAAACCCTACCATTCCATACAAGGGCATGAACTTGATGCACAGTCAAGTATATGATAACGAATGGTCTATTTTCAAGAAGATGAAATGATTGTATGAATAATACATTATGATAAAGAGATGTATATAATTTTTGTATCAAGGGAATAACCTAAATTAAAACCAAACATATTTGAATGTACATTCCCATGAGAATCATCACCTACGGTGGGGTTAAAATATTCTTGAAACGTATACATATTAGGTCAAACTAGGACTTTGAGGTGTTATTTTTTTCCTTTGGGTTCAATAAATTTTATTCCATGTTGTAATATTATTGAAATGGTGTGATTATTTATATTAATCCTTGAATTTCCAATTACACAAACACATAGTCATTTACCTCATGACATCCACCTACAACCATACAAGAGTTTAGGCCTATCTCCAAATTATAAGGGAATGAAAGCATGGTATAATGAGAGAGTTTCATGATAAAATAATGTTTCATTGGAAAAATTATTATGTTAATTATGTTATAAGATGAAGAGGAGTTATCTAAACACTGCTTAACAGTCAAGATCAAATTCATGGAATGACCACTTATAACCATACTAGGTGGTCAAAAGTTTGACACACCCATATGCCCTAAAGGTGTAATCTCAAGATACATTCACTCAAGAGGATAAAATTTTCAAATCACATATGTTTGAAATGGAAAATTGACATATTTAAATTTTTATCCAGATCATGAAAACTACTATCAACTCTTAATAGTACACAGGTTTGTTATACAGACTAGGACTATGTAAAGCTTACGAACAATGCAAGAATAGTTAGTATGCTAGAGAAGAGGTTTTTGAGGAGGTTTAAAGTGACTTAATGGGTCTTAAAATTATCTATTAATTGTGGAATTAGTTACAAAAATTTAAAATTTTCCAAATGATTACCTACAACAGTGTCAATGAGATAATCATAATAAAGTTTCTTGAAGATATGTAGTATGAAGATAAGTTGCATAGGTTCTTGGTTCAATAAGTGAATAATGGAATAGGTGAGTAATTTAAATAGGATTTTTAATACCCTATTTAAATATTATTAATCATATTCAAGCATAAATACAAGTTGAAAAGAATAAAAACTCAATCTTAAGACTTGAAGCACAGTCAATCTACTAGTCAATTTTGGTAAAAAAAAATATCTATAGGACTCTATATGCAAAATCCAAGTATAAAACTTGGTAGAGTTTGTAATAATGAGTGGTTATACTTACATATCATATTTTTTAGTTAATTTTAAGAGTGTAACTATTCTCTATTTTTTTACAATCAACCACCTGTCTATTGATAGTCAAAGAAGGAACTAAGCAAGCTTCCTAGAGGTCTATATGTTTAGTTGAGGTTTTAAACCTAATGGGAGGTGTTTTTAGGAATAATAAGGTAATTTTAAATATTAAAACACATATTTATAATGATCATAATCCAAATTACATGTGAACCATGCCCTTGAGGACTCAAATAAACAAGAAGACTCAAAACCCTTGAGAGACACAATCACCATTTTGAACTCTTTATGGGATTTATATTGATTTGATAAACATTGAGATAGGTTAAAGGGTCATTACAACCCTTAATTAGGTACTAAAATGGATAAAATGTACAAATATTGTTTTATTTGACTCCTCTTGCTTCCTTCTTACACACATAGTCCTCCATAACCTGTCGAAGCACAACTTTACCATGCAAACATATCTACACACCTTTTCCATGGGAGCTTTTGATTATAATGGTTGATGAGGGGGTCAATGTAATCCATATTCATGGTAAGCGGTTTCCAATTAGGGGTGTATATACTATGAATAGTTGTTAAGAATTTATGGACCTTTAAAGTCCCTACATCTAGACTACTCGGTGGAAAAATATGCATCTAGATGATGGGTTTGATTTATGAAATGAACATGAAGGTCTTATAAACTACCTTGAGCACCTAATTGACCTATTGGTTGACACGTATGGTACTCATACTAGACAAACTAGGCCAAATAAGCCTATTTGGATCTTAAATGCAAGAAAATAAAGGGTAATTTCACATTTAATGAGTTTGATAAGAAATATGGGGTCATAAAATTATTCATGAGCATTGATAAAATCATCTATAGGGATATTTTGGGTTATTTCCATAGGTAAATAGGTCTGCAAGTCAAAATAAAGAGTTGTTTGCATATAAGTGTAAGAAGAATGGATTGAACAAGCCAATTCCATGACTCCAAAGCATCATATATTGGTTATCCATGTTGAAAACACTATATAATAACATTTTAAAGTCATCATAAAGTCAAATATTGAAGAATACTATGCATACACTTATGCTTGTCTTTGATATCACTAGACAAGGTCATCAAGAAAGGGTAACAAGAGAAAAACTAAGGTCATTAGGGTACTTAAAATCACCATTAAATCACCATTAGGTTATAATAGATATGTATTAAAATATTTATCTCTAGGGAAGCATTATCAGTGATCATCATGGCCAAATAACACTAGATACTGCCTAGAAAGCCTATTTTCCACTCTAAGAGGTGACTTCACATGTTCATCATGGTACACATATTTTTCATGGGAATTTGAGGACTTTGGGGTAGTTATAGGTCCTAATACACTAATTTTTTATGGCATTGGATTTGGAATTCAAGGCCCAAGCTTTATGAATCATCATTAAGACCCTTGGGCACTCTAAAACCCTTGCAAAACCCTACTATAGACCTATTTGTAAATAATTGGAGAAACATGCATAAAAAATTAATTAAACCTCTTGATTAACACTTATATCATTAATTAAACTCTTAAATATTCATTACCATGACCATTTTCTATATGGATGTTGTATGGACATGGTAGAAAATAAGATTTTGAGAAGAAAAAGTGCACAAGGAGAGGTACAAAGCAATTGAAATAAATTTCAATAATTGTTGAGAAAATACTGAAACTTTTTAATCCTCTTAAAAACATTATATGATATTAAATATGCCTAAAAATACCCATGGGATATCATCTAAAACAACTAGTCTATATGAAATGAAGGACAAGCTGACCTAGTCAACTAGTTTGACTAATTTATGTGTTGCTTGCCAAGGAGGACTCATTTCATGATATGAGTTGATTTGAGTTGAGTTGAGTTGAGTTTATTGGGATTGATATATTATATGGTCATGTCCAATATCTGATAGGGGGGGTGCCCCCCAGATATAGATAGAGTTCTAGCTCTATTTTGGAAAACCGGTAAATGGGGAGAAACGACATTGGGAAATTTGGATCAACTTGCTCGCCTCATACCAACCATAACCATATATAGGGCGTAATTGTTTCATGTATTAAATTCACCATATTTTCAGGTTTTCCAATTTATATTTAGGTTATAATGGCCATCAATTATAGATAGTTAGGCTACTAGGCCTCATTTGGCCTAGTAGACCTACTTAATCAATCAAATGAAGTGAATATGACATAAAAGACTATTTATGAGACATAATGTGGAGTTTTCAAGCAATAAAATTAATCCAATTCATTAAAAATTGTCATTTCATGTCATCCACATGCTTAACTGATCCTTGTGATGAGTTAACGAGTCTCCAAATGATCTAATCACATGCATAACTCATATTGAGTATCAATGCATGAGTTAACTTACCTCAAGTGGAGTTTTAAAATCAAGATATGAAATATAATGTTGGAAAAGGATCTTGTATAACTTAAATATGGACCACCACCTAATTATAATGCCAAATAAGTCAAGCAAGGAGTATGCAGACTCTAGACATAGAGAGAAGTCTTAAGAATTATTTGTTGCAAACTATAACTAAAGTTATATTGGAGTTGATGTTTATATCTCTTGTATTTATCTTTTCTAGACCACATTAGATAATATTATTATATTTTGATATATATTAAATAATTGAGGTCATTTTTCAATATCCCTCAAGTTGGTATACAAAAACTATACTAAAATTGTAACTTGAACCTAAAATCAATAAAAAAGTTTGTTGCAGGTTCATTCATATTTGTTAGTGTGTTTAATGATTTTTTATTTTTAGATAAGTGTGATATTTATCTCATTTTTTAGGTATTTTATTCACCTAATACTATTATTTTATCCTCTATAGGTCTCTTAAAGTATTAAAGAATAGAACTATTTTGAATAATGTTAGTATGCAGTGTCTTTAAAGACTTTCATTTCGCTTCTTTCAATTTTCAAACATTATATCAAACATTAATCTAAAACACTCATGTTTAGGAATGTTATAAGGAAGTATTGTTGACAAATTGTTCCATTTTTATTCACATGTGTTTCCAATTTCAAGGTTTACAAAGGATCATTCAAACATTGAGGTGCATCACCATCAATTGCATAGATTTTACCTTTCAATAATCTTCCTTACTCTTTTCATCCCAAAATCAAATAGGTTTTAGTAATTGATCCAAAATTCATATACTCATAGGATATATCCTCACAAACTATATGTCTAATCTTTCTATAGCTATCCCAAAACCTAGACCATTTCAATGTTAGTCTAGGTTTGAAGTAGATCTGAGTAGTCTACTTTAATAGGGTGCAACTTGGGTTGCTAATAGTTCTAGCATGCCTACTGGGACTAATTATTAATATATTTGAATAAAACATATTAATATTTGAGTATATTATCAATATTCAAAGGTTTTAGAGTCTGATTATAATGCATTTCATGCCAAGAGTAGTTGCAAGATCTTCCTAAAAAGTGATAGAGACTAAATTCACTAAATTGTATTTTCAATCAGCAAAGAGAAAGAAGGCTTCTCAATCCAATCCAAATCCTACATATCCAATATCTCTTATTTTTATCCAAATAACTCTTATTATTCAAAAAAATATCATTCAACCAAATTGTAGTTATATAAAATGTGAAAATCGGTAACTTGAATGTGGTTTGTGCAACCCAATCCATACATCCCTCTTGTTTGCTCTCATGAACCTCATAGGCATTTTTTCACTGATTCACACTCATTCATAGCCTTCCAAATAGTGATTCCATCTCCTTTGAATATAATTTCTAGTGATTATTCCATCCCTTGGGTCATGTTCCTTTAGGCTAATAACTCCCAACTTGGACTGTAGCACTGAACCCTAGGGTGTCTACTTTTAGTGCTCCTATCCAAGTGCATTTTTACCTCCAATGGTTGATTCCTTTCAATTTTTATCCTCCTTATCAGCCTAACTTAAATAAATTTGACCCATGACCAACATATCCCTATAAAATCTCATTCAAAGTTCATTTAGAATGGGTTGGTAAATATCGTAAAGCAAGTAAGACTACTTAGGCATATTTCCCTATTCTCTACATATAGCCAGCCAATACAACCACAAACTTATTCAAACCCTCACACTAGTCCCTAGACACCTCAAGCACACCTATTTTTAGCATTTTCATCTTCGTATACACTATTTCATAAAGTGCATCAAGTGGGAGAACTACATATGGCTTGATTCCTCTTCAGAGTATTGGTATGTAGGTAGCATGCCCACACAAAGGGTGTCGATACATGTTCAATGCATATTACACATACTAACCCCCACATATTTCCCAAAGTTTTTCAAAGCATAATGGAGTCTAGGGTTTAAATAATAAATTAGTTATACAAGGAGTTCTACAAACATCCAATGGTTAAAATATCACATGCATGCTCACACAGACATAGAGAACAAAACCCAAAAAGCTCAGGTCTCCTGGACAAAACTAGTAGAAGAGGAATATATCACTAGACCATAGGGTATCCTATTTCAATGCTTCTATCATTTCATAAAATGAAATCTAGATCTTGATTTGTGACACTATCCCAATCCTACACAGTGAATTTCAGACCCTACAATAGCTATCTCAGTCAATTTCTAGCTAAGTCTTATTTTCTTCATATTTATTACTATTTATAAAAAGGTTAAAATTACATTTAATTTATACAAATTAGTAGATTAAATATTTCAATATTATTTACTAATTTAATTAACTCAAAACCTTAACTAAATTAGGAATAGGACTCCAATATTCCCAAAACTATTAAATCATTTGGTGAATCTAACTTCATTCGTGCACAAAACCCCTAGAAACACTAGGGAAAATTCCTTCTATTTTTTCCAATATTTTTTTATTTTTCTTGAATATTTAAATCTGAGTCCTACATTAAAATTTCTAAATTTACCTTAGTAATTTCTAAAATAATTTATTCTAAATCCTAGTTGAAATTTACTAGGTCCTTTTCACATAAAACCCCTAAAAACCCTAGGAATAATTTCTTGCTAATTTTGGAAATATTTTCTATTTTTTACTTACATATTTAAATAAAAAATTAGCATCAAATTTTAAAATTTCATAGTAATTTTAAAATTTTATTTTTCATCCAGAACCTAGTTGCATATACTGGGTCCTTTCAAATCAAAAATTTTCCAAAAAAATCTAATTTTTTACCTACATATTTAAATAAAAAATTCACTTCAAATTTTAAAATTCCATATTAAATTTTAAAAATATTTATTTTCAAAACCTGATCTACATATACTATGTCCCATTTCTTTTGACGTATCACCTTACATCTAAAATCAGATTTCACATAAAAAACAAACAAAAATGGATCTCACTTATTTACAAATTTTTCTTGCATTTCTTGCACATAATAAGGAGACCATACTTGGTCCTATCATGTACATGAATGAAAAAGTTTACCATATGTTAATACAAAGCTTCATTATTTGAATTTCATGGTTAATTTTCATAATATGGGATGATATCAAAAAAATTAGTGCTAAATATGTTAAAATACATCTTGCCTCACCTCCCTTAGAGCCTTTATCCCATGCCAAGCTATGTTGCATGGTCCATTTTTCTCCTCCCTGGGTCACCACCCATCATTGGAGAGCCCAATTGACACCATTTCCCCCTCCACCACCTTGACCTATCAACTATTTATGCTCTCCTCCTATAGTTACTACTAGTCTTATACAAATAGTAGATAATGCAGTTAGAGTTATTACTCGACGAGCCATCATGCCTCCCTTGCCTAGTCAGGATCTATGCTAACCTCCCATTCCTTCCCTTCCCAAGCCAAACCTACCTACATAGGTAGATCCACACAAGGCATATGATATTGTTGATCAATTGAGAAACACACCAGTAAAGATTTCCATGTTAGAACTGCTTCAGGAAGCCAATGTGTTAAAAGACATTGTTTATCAGGAACTCACTTAGACTTATATGCCCATTGATTCAGATCCTTCTTATTTTTCATCAATGGTTAACATGATAAAAACTGTAGAAGATGCTATTTATTTTGATCATGATGACATGCCATTTTAGACAGCTATTGATCAACATCTACCACTGTTCATATAATTTCAATTCAAAAATAGCATAGTTAAGATATTTATAATTGATAATGATTCCAAACTCAATATATAAAATATTACATTCTTACAGACCATGGGCATAGATATGGCATCCATGCAAAAATCATATAAGAATATTAAAGGGTTTGATGAAATACCATGACAAACATTGGGCACCATTGCTTTGGATATCATGGTAGGGCCCAAAACCCTCTCTAAACAGCTCCAGGTTATGTTAGGTCATCTTCAATATAATATTTTACTTGGAAAACCTTAGATACATGCTATGGGGGAAGTTAATTTAACTCTTCATTAATGTGTTAGGTTTATCCATGAAGGATGCCTATACACATGCCCAATAGATAACTAGTCATTTAAATATTATTAGATTATAGAGTCATATTTGACTATTTTTCTAGATAGGACACCTCATATCATAGTTTGGGTGCCACCTCATTGCATTTCTCTTGATCAGATACATACATATGAGGTAGGAAAGACTAACACATCTCATACTCCTCTTATAGTTGTGTCCTCATCTCTAGTTACTCAGCGAATCATAGTATCTTCAACCATTATAGCTACTCCATCAGTAATGATTCCTACACCTATTATAATTATACAATCATTAATAATATTTCTAGCATTACCAATTGATTTTATAGATACAACTCCTCGGATAGTTACAATTACTGTGATAATTATAGATACTCTCATAGCACCATCATCTTCTAATACTAAAATTGATGAGACTCCTATATCATAGTTACCCCTTGTGGTAAATTTTGAGTTACCATATGTACATGATGTTGATATAGATTCCAAAGATACATCAGATGATGATATGACACCCACACTCACAGATGACTATTTGTGTGGATTGAGCTTTACACTAGTTAGCCCAAGAGAGCATTGAGATGAATCTAGAGCTCTCATTAGACATCCTATATCACTCTTAGCATCTCACACTACACTCTCAAGATATATTCCACATTTTTGGCCACATATAGATCACTTGAAACATACAGTTCACATGGTTACCTCTATGGATATAGAGCAAGTCATTCATATTCAAGCAGGAAACACACAACATCAACCACATATTATACTATAGATGTTACTTGATCTTGGATTAATCACACTACCTATAATACAACACATATCTATTAATAGGTTATCATAGGAAGATAGTCACCCATTTTGTCTTTTTCATAGGATCACAGGTCATGATACAAAATCATGTACATCTTTATAGTAGAGATTGGATAAACTATAGGTTTAGGGTATTTTTTAGATTACATCACCACCACCACCATCCTCACCACTTTCACTAAAGCCATCTACTACCAGAGCTAAACATCCCAGAGGAGACTCAAGATCTTCACCACTAGAGAAACCTTCAATTCACCATTAAAAACATGACACCATTACAAGTGATATATCTCTCATTACATATAGAGCATATATCTTACTAACACCTGAGGAGATAGCCACCATGCATACAAAATATGTGGCATATGATGATACTTATGATCATGATCTTGAGATATTTTATGATGGACTGATCCCTTCCTCCATCTTCATCCCTAGTGAGCTCCATCCTTGGACCCTTTAGCCCCTCTAGCCTAGTCTTTTACATTATTATTTACATATTGATTATTTTGAATTAATTATACATAGTTTTCTTTTGTTTACTTGTACATAGTTTCTCAGTATTTATTCTACATAGTCTTCTCATGATTGATTGTACATATATTATTCCAAAAATACAAAAGCAATACAACATTTAAAAAAAATACAAAAAAATTCAAATGATTCAAAACATCAAAAATAATTCAATTGTATGCATTATCCATGCTTTACATCTCTACTACTATGTTAGACTTACATTTGTTGTTATATGTTATTGTTTGTTGATTTATCTACATTACCCTGCTTCACTTGATCTTTTTTAAGTGTGTGTAGTGACTTCTAGATCTTTGATTGCTTCAATCTACCCATTGAGGGGGCATCCTACTTCTACATTTGAGACACACATCGATATACCTACCCACTAAGGTAATCTTCTACATGACTACACCATCTAGGTTATGTCATTTCTACACCACACATTGTATTTATCAAGTTGATGTACATTACTTACTAGCTTACATAGATTAATCTATCGACATTTTACTAGTATATAAAACTTATGTATTTCTTAGCATATGCCTAGAATTGTACTACATGTCTTTCATACTTTCACTTCTTACTTTGATTAGTTAGATGCGATTGTATTTCCAGTATTTACATGCTTTCCTTTCTTTCTTTGTGTATCTATATGTGATTGCATTTATTAGTTTATATCTTGTCTCTTTTATGTGCCTTAGGATATTTTTCAATGTCCTTTGCTTCTATTTTTGTGTATACCTTAGGACATTTGCCAATGTCCTTTGCCTGTACTATTTTATGTGATTATGGCTTTCATGATAACCTTGCTTGTTTCCAATTGTATGTGTATGTGGAATTTGAGCATGCCTTATATGCTTGCTTTCTAGTTTGAGTGATATGTGCCCATGTCCCTTGTTTGCTTATCCCTTTTGCCACTCTTTTATGTTTCTTGCTTCTTGCCTTGTGTGCTTGTTGCTTGTTTGATTTTCAATAGTTTACAATTCCATGATCCACATCATGCATTATATTTCTTTATTGGATGCTATGATGGACATCATGCTCCATACCTCCTTAAAAACTAACTAATAATTAACCAGACTTCCAGTTCTAGTTCATTATATTACACATGATATTAAATTGTTGTGTCTATCTAGGCATACCCTTATTGATCTAACAATCTCCATTACAAACCATGTTATATCTTGAGATATATTGTCAATTATCATTGTTATATCATGTATGTTCACAACACAACACACTTACATGGATATTTATTTTGAGGATAGTAATTGTATGTTCTTCATTCCTAACCTCAAAATAAGGGTCAACAAACAAAGGTTTTGTCACAAAGATCAAATCTCCTACCAGTCAAAAAATTATCATTCAAAATATGCAAAATAATAAATAGACTTCAAACCAAGTAGAATAGACCAAATAGATAGTGATAATTATAGAATAGTCATCATAATTATCCTAGGATAATAGTACCAAGAGTAGACTACACCATTGGACAATAGGGTGTCCATTTTTGGTGCTCCTATCAAAATAATAAAAAACCATTTTTGTTAGAAACAGGTAAAAAGTTAAGCTTAGCTAAAATTTTGCACATACAGACCAGTTTAGAGTTAATAGTTTTAGTATAATTTTTATTGGAGAATCCAAATATAGGGGGCATCATGCATGACATGATGGATCTCATTTCTAGTTTTAAATTAGGTATTTGGTATAACTTCCAAATCAAAATCCATGTTTCAAACACCAATGTTTGGGGTCAATGTGCATAACACATTTGACTTCCTTTTGAGTTTATTATATTACCCAAAAATTCTCAGTAATGGCATGCCTTACTCCATCTGTAGGTGATTGACATCATTCTGGAGTGCCTTTCATACAAGCCTAACCTCCACGTTTCTGAGTGGCTTCCACATAAGCCTATTTCCCAATTTTAGAGTGGCTTTCATACAAGCCTAATCTCCACATTTTTTCCAAGTTGGTCAAGAGTAGCCTAGTTTCCATCACACATTTACTTATCCATTCCAAATTATTAGAGTAAAATACATTCATGGGCTTTAGGATCCATCTCATATGACACACATTCATACTAGTATCAGTCTATACCTTCACTTCTTAAGATAATGATGGAGCCAAAGGACTAGTTATCCTTTATATTCTTGAGCCACCTACTCAGAGGGATTGAACACATAGTCCAAACATCAATTAACACATGCATGATCACATAGCTTCACTTAATGGGTGACGATGGAGAAAAAGGGCCAACCTTTTCATTCTTGAGACACTTCTAGGGAATTGAGCACTCAACTCCATTCATAATATTAATCTTGGTAAAACACATATACATCATTACTCATCATTATCTAGCATCATAGTAGGTTTTATATTGGTTCACGTACCTAATGAGTTGTATTCATTCCTTTCTCTTATTCTCTCTCTTACCTAGCTTTGTGCATTCTTATTTTAGATATAACATAGCTATTAAGAATTAATCTAATCTTTGTTATCTCTTACATATTTACACTTCACAATGTGTTGTCTCTATGTACATTTAACATTACATAGCTTTATGATTTTAACCCTTATAGGTAAGTTTAGGTAAATTTTCTATTTTTCCTTTATCCTAGTATTTTGCTTTATTGAATCACTAGAATAAAGGTGGGGGGTGGGGGGAATGTAGTCATATGAAATGTGAAAATTGGTAACTTGAGTATGGCTTGTGAAACCTAATCCATAAGTCCCTCTTGTTTGCTTTCATGACCCTCATAGGCATCTTTCCACTTATTCTTAGTCATCCATAGCCTTCCAAATAGTGATATTACCTCCTATAGGTAGTATTTATAATGATGATTCCATCTACATAGGTCCCATTCCTTTAGGACAATAGTGCCCAACCTAGACTATAACACCAAAACCTAGCGTGTCCATTTCTGGTGCTCCTATCCAAGTGTATTTTTACCTCCAATGGTTAGTTCCTTCTAATTCCTATCCTCCTTTTTAGCCTAATATGAATAAATTTGACCCATGAATAACTGATACCTATAAAATCCCATTAAAATTTCATTTAGAAGGGGTTGGAAAATATCATAAAGCAAAAAAAAGTACAAGTAGAACTACTCAGGCATATTTCCCTATTCTCTACATACATCCATCTAATACAACTACAAGCTTATTTAAACCCTCACACCAGTCCCTAGCCACCTCAAACACACCCAATTTTATCATTTACATCTTCATATACACTATAGCATAAAGCACATCAAGTGGGAGAACTACACATGGCTTGATCCCTCTCCAAAGTATTGGTATGTAGGTAGTGTGCCCACACAAGGGTATTGATACATGTTCAATGCATATTACACACACTAACCCCCATTATTTACTAAATTTTGTAAAATAATAATGGAGTCTAGGGTTTAAATACTAAATCATCTCTATAAGGAGTTACAAAAACATCTAATAGTTGAAATTTTATAGGCAAGCTCACATAGACACAATGAATAAAATCAAAAAAATTCAAGTCTCCTAGATAACAATGGCATAAGAGGACTATAGAATTGGACCCTAGGGTGTCTTATTTTAAAAATCCTATCCTTTCATAAAATTAAAGCTAGATCCTAATTTGTGACACTATCTTAGTCCTACACAGTGAATTTTAGACAATATAACAACCATGTAGTCAATTTTCAACTAAGTCTTATTTTATTCACATTTATTGCTATTTATAAAAAGGTTAAAATTAAAATTAATTTATACAAAATAGTAGATTAAATATTTAAATATTATTTACTATTTTAATTAACTCAGACCCTTAACTAAATTAGGAATAAGACCCTAATATTCCTAAAACTGTTCAATCACAAACATTGTTTTAAATCCTATACCTCAAATGGCTATTCCTAGAAGATAATATTTTGTGTCATTTAATGGTGGTATCCCCATAAAAATAAATGAATTTGATGATATTATAGCTACTAAATAAAATATCCTTCCTTATTTTATACAAAAAAATCCAATTACCCCTATTGGGCATATTGCATATATAGTTGATATTTGTTCAATGCACAATGTGACTTAGAAAAATGTGGCTATGAGGTTATTAGTAAATTATTTCAAAGGAAAGGTATTCCAATGGTATATAGGATTGACACCTACATCCATGAAAACCTAGTATGAGTTTGGAGAATTCTTGTGTAATCACTTTGAAGAAAAAGTGATCATCTTTACTTGATAGAGCAACTGACTAGAATCAAGAGGTTCCCTCATGGGTTCATGATGGATTTCAACTACATATTCTAGAAAACTTGGAATAAGATCCCTATAGTTATCAAACGCACTCCTAACTATGCATTTTTTTACTATCTAAATTCTCTCAATTTAGATGTGGTCGTTATGATCCAATCCATGGGAGGAAACACTTTACCAAAGGCATATGAAGTAGTCATAAGGGCTGAAAATTTCCTAATACTAGTAGGTAAATTGTCTCCTAGCCTACCTATGCCTTTGTTTCCAGATAGTCATCTCATTATGCCTACTATTGCTTGATTACTAGACTCAACTAGTCTTCATCAAATAGGGGATAATTAGGTTGATATATTAAGAAAGATAGAGAGTGCATGTAAGGCTTAAAATAAAAAGTTGGTAACTTTGGAGAGAAATCAAGTTGTACCTTATAGGCCTTACCAAGCTCTTAACTAATATTATTAGTATAATTGGCCTTCCTATCAACCTAATCAATAAGGGAAAGGGAATAATTCAAAATCAAGGCTATACAATTCTTATAATCCCAATACTACTAGTAATTTCAAATCTTTGGTTCTAACTCAAAGAAACTATGCTCAAGAAGGTCAATGGAACAATCAATGGGATCAATCAAACAAGATGGCAATGGATAGAACTAGGGAGATTAATCAACAATATTTTAGGCAATAAGGTTCATCTCTTTCACCACATGATAATCATCCACCTTCTCAACACAAGGAAGCTTCTCTACCACATGAAGACATTCTTTCTTTCACTCAAGTTGAGGTACCAAATCAACAATGAGAAGGTAGTAGTAAAACACTCACTGAAACCACTTTTGTTAATTTATAAGAAGTCAAGAATTCTTTTGATTAGATAAAAATAAATTAAGGCTAAAAAAATGTCCACTATGGACAACTCATACAAGGTACAATACAAGGTCAATTGGTGATGGTTTGGGTCTTAAAAAGGTAGATCCTCTTCCTTCTTAACTAACTCAAAAGACCACCACTCAAGATGCACCTCAAAATTCATCACCTTATCAAGTACAAGATGGTAAGGGGAAAATTTTAAAAGGTCCTTTAATTTCACAACTCACACAACATTTAGGTACAACTTATACTCCTAAATCCTAGGACAACCATTTATCCTCTTATCATTGTGGATCAAATTAATAAGGCCTTTATATCTATTTCTAAATGGGATACATTGCTAATTTCAGGTCAAAAGGACCTCTTGCAAGAACTTTCAATGCTGCATGTCTCAAATAAACAATTGGAAAGAGTAAGTGTTATTATAACAAATTCTAATTAAGTTCTTGAGCCTCAAGATCTAAAGCTGATTAATCCACATCCCTTATATATTTTAGTTGTCATAGGAGATTTTCTTGTTCATAATCGCATGATTGATAGTGGGGCTAGTACCTTTGTCATGCCTAAATCCATAGCTAACAAATTAGGACATCAATATGATACTCATGAGAAGGAAGTTTTGTAGTTGGATGGGTCTCTTACTAAGACTATAGGTGTTCTTATGGATATTATGGTCATACTTTTTACTTGTCCTAAGTTTACCATTTCACATGGTGTAGTAGTTATTGATCTACCTCCCTACTTTCCCTTATGCTTATATAGATATTTAACTAATAAAATAGGGTTATATATTTATTTTTATTGGTCCTATATATTTTTTATAACCATTTATGGAATAAAGTTCATTATAAGGTTTAAACCTAAATCAAGATTCCATTTAGAGCCTTATATTCCAAACTTGTCAAATGTGAATTACATAATCAGTGATCAAGAACCTTCTAATTCACTTGAAGGCATACCAAATATACTCTTTGATTAGTGGGAAGCTGGTAATAATAGGTATGATTCCTATAAAATTATTGAATAATTAGGTTTTGGTGTCTATTGCATGTATGAAGAAGCTGAAATAATGCCTAGTCTAACTAGCATAACACATGATTAGGAAGGAGTGTGGAATTTATACATTGATGGATTCAGATCAAAGAATGGAAGTGGGGAAGGTGTTATGAATATTTTTCCTCTAAATCAAAGGTATTAATCTTTTATAATATTTCAATTTAGTTGTACCTATATTACTACATAATATGAGGCTCTTATTCATGGTCTACAGTGGGTAAGAAAGAGGGGTATTAAACTTTTACAAGTTAAAGGTGATAGTGAATTATTAGTTCAACGAGTAACAAGTATAAGTGAAGATAATAATACACTTATAAAGGCATAAAAACATAGGGTTTAGGATCTTATGGGAGACTTACAGGCATTGTATATTTGTTCCATTCCTAGAGGAGCCAATCATCATGCAAATATGATAGTTGTCATTGGAGCATATTATGACATCATTTATGAGATAAAAGAAACTAAAAAATAGTCCTAAATAAAGATTTTATGCATACCTTTAGTTCCCAATAATGAGTTAAGTTGTCAAATTTTTTATAATGGCAAACAAATTTCCTATTTCTTATAAAATGAGGTAGAATTTTTCCCAAAGAATCATGATAATTTGCAAAGCCACTATGAAGAATAGATTGTTCAATTAAGATCAAATAAGTTATCTAAGGGTTTGGTAAATTTAAAAATCATATTTAATGAGCATGATCAGTTGAGGAAAGATAATGTAAGCATCTATACAAGAAAAGAACATTATGAGAACATTACCATGGTAAAGTTAAGCTACTTAAGTTGGGAAAAGTGAACACTAATAATGAAAGAGAAGATTTCTTAGCATTGTGTAATTAATTTATCAATGTTTTTTCATGGTAATATAAGTATTTGAAAGGTTAGCACAACATACTATTTAGATTGAAGAAGATGCCAAACCTATGAGGTAGAATCAAAGGCCTATCAACCCCAAGGCTAAGATCCTTATGAGGAAGGAACTAAAAAATATAATTAAATATAATATAATATTTCCCATCAAGCATTATAAATGGCTTGTAAATCTTGTACCATGATAAAAAATAATGGAGAGATAAGGTTGTGTAAATTTAATAGATCTAAACAAGGTGTCCTTGAGAGATCCCTACCCTCTTCCCTCCATAAATCAGATTTTGTAAATAGTTTCAGGTTCACAAAGATTTTTTATACTTGATGGATACTCAATTTAAAATTAGATTTTAGTAAAGGATCAAGATCAATATAAAACTACCTTCAAAACTAAGTGGGGTACCTATGAATATAATAAAATGCCTTTTGGACTCTCCAATATGGATCTACTTTCCAAAGGGAAATGGATGTTACTTTTCAAGGGATCTTAAGTGAAATGGTACTTGTTTATATTGATGATATTATCAGGTATTATAAAGATCCTAAGGATCATTTGACATATTTGAGATTGGTATTTGATTGGTGTAGATAATTTGGAGTCTCGTTGAACCCCAAAAAGTGTATCTTTGTTGTATCCAAGGATGGACTTTCTATTGATCCTAAAATAATAGATTCAATCCTTGCTTTATCTTTTACTAAATAAAATAAGGGATTGTATAGCTTCTTCAGAAATATAAATTTCATTAGGAGGTTTATTCTTGGATTTGAAGAATTGGTAAGGCCACTAACTCACATGCTTAAGAAACATGAAGAGTTCACATGGAGAAAATAAGTTAAGAAATTTTTTGAGGCCATTACATAAGCCATTATCCAATATCCTAATTTTCTTAATCTTGATTTCACTAAATATTTCTTCATGTATGCCTTATCCACATGTAGTACAATTCCTACCATGCTTATGCAATAAAATAGTGAAGGATTGAATCAACCCATTAATTTCTAAGTCAAGGATTAGAAGGATATGAAGAGAAATACTATTTTGTTGAGAATAATGTACTTTTTGTTATAAAATTATTTTTAAAAAATGAGACATTTTATCTCCAACAATAAGATCTTTTTTATGGTAGCTCATCCTAGTGTGAAGGATTTTATCCTTAACAAAGACTTAAGTGAAAAGAGGGTTGGTTGGTTGACCAAGCACATGGAATATGAAATTGAAGTGAAGATTAATTTTTTTTAGAGTTATATGACTTTTTGAACACCTTATAGCATATGTTAAAGAAGAAAAAGAAGTGATTTTGGTAGTTCAAGACACTCAAAATGCAACTACAACTATTTATCCTTCCACATAGGCACATGACATATAAAGATTAGTATAAACAAGAGAGTGTCATATGGGATTAAATGGAACAAAAAGGAGACAATTTAGGATTAAAAATATACATTACATCCTAATTTATGGAGTTATCTTCAATAAGGACATTGGAAGTATATTTTTAAGATGTGTTGAAACTAGTCACATAGACAAATTATTAGAGCAATTTCATGATAGTCCTTTAGGAGACCACTTTTTGGCTAGGACTATATCATAAAAGATCATAAGAGATGGTTATTTTTTACCTTTTTTTTTCAAATATTCACATACATGGGTTAGGATATGTTCTAAGTGTGCAGTGTTTACCAAAAAATAGAGACTAGTTACCATGCCTTTGAAACCTACTTGAGTTGTACAATCCTTCATGCAATGGGGTTTAAAATTCATTGGCATGATTCATCTTCCATAAATTTTTGGTCATAACTAGGTTTTTATATCCATATATTACTTTACCAGTTGGGTGTAAGTAGTTGCACTCAAGGAAGTAAATGAGAATTGAATTTTGGAATTCTATAATAGCCTAGTGACTCATTTTAGAGTTCCTCCGACCATAATATTAGATAATGATTTGGAATTCATAATTGAAAAGGTATGTGAAAGGGGTATTGATCATGGAATTTATCTTAAATATTCATAAAATTACTATCCACAAGGTAATGGACTAACATAAGCCACCAACAATAATTTGATTAAGATCATCAAGAGAATAATGAAAGATAATAAAAGAGGATGGCATATCAAGTTAAATACTTCCTTATAGGTAGATAGAATCACTCCAAATAAGGAAATTAGTCACTCTCCTTATCCTCTATTTTATGGTAGAGAAGAAACTTTTCCCATTTCAATGGAACTTTTAGCCTTAGAGCTTGCACATCAACTGGAGCTTATGGAGAATGGTGCAATAGAGGTAAGAATGAATGAGTTGAGAGAATTAGAGGAAACAAGAGACAATGATATGCATACTATGTGGTTAAAATGATATCAAGTCAAGAAATCATTTGACAAAAGAGATTCAGCCAACACTTTTCATCAAGGTGACATTGTACTCAAGTGGGATGAAGACCATGTTAAACCAGGTAAATATTCCAAATTTGATAACCTTTGGAGTGGCCCATATGTTATTATTGATTGTAAGGAAAGTAATTCTTTCCAATTATCCAAAATAAGTGGTGAGGAGATCCTTTTTTTTTTTAATGAGATGATCCTCATGTATTGATATTAGGAGGGGTATCCCTTTGTACATAGTTGTAGTTTTATTCCTCTATATACACATGTTGCATATGCTTTATTAGTTGTTTTCTTACTTCATTTGTTTTTTCTTATTTTATATTTATGTCTTATTTTTTTATTTTGTTTCAAGTATACAAGTTTTGATAATTTTATAGTGTAGTCCAAGGTATGATATAGCAAAGAGATTCTAAATTTTCTTGACTAGCAAGCTGGTCAACCCCTATGAGTCATAAACAATGTTGGTAATTTGACTTGTCAAGGCCAAAATACAAACCCCTTAAATTGAAAATTTTTCATGGCCATAATATTTTTCTTAACTATCAAGTGAAGAGAGAGTTTTTTTAATATCATGTAAATAGTGTCAAGTCTCATTCTAAGGTTTAAACAGAGAATTCAAGTAGGTCTTATGATCTAAAGTGCTTTGATGGAGATATACAAAATGTGGTAGATGATGGCTCTTAGATATACTCAGCATGTTCAAGCATAATTAATTATAAGCCTTAAATATAGGTAATTAATCTACATAAAAGTATCATGAAGAGATAAATTGAAGGCGATAAGGTACTTTTCTATGTTATTCACTAGCATTTTCTTATAAAGTTATGTGTATGAGGTCAAAAGTGAAGTTTTTAGCTTAAAATGATTAAATTATACCTTTAAATTCCACTAAATCATTAAAAATACTTTTAAACTCCTTAAAATTTATGGCATTACCTTAATTCTAAAGTTTCATGCTTTGAAAATAACACTTCATGAAAGTTTAGGCGTGTAAAATGTCTTTCTTAGCTCACACATGCCAAATTTGGCCCTACAAGGGTCTAAAATGAATTATCTTTTGTTATAACAAGATATTTAATTTGTGGTATTCATTATCTTACCCTAAATTTGTGTTTCAAGGATTTAAGTTTGAAGAACATGCAAATAAATGAGATTTTTCATGTATTTTCATGTGTAAGTATAGACTTATATAACCTATTATATACATCACAGCTCAATATCATGAATATGAAGATATGTTAGGTTTTCTAAAATAATTTCAAGATAAAAGGATTTTGGATTGTTTTCAATTATGTTTCCAAGGTGGCCAAGGGTGTTGATGAGGTGTCATGTGTGTTAGAATGATAATGATAGAGTGTGTTTCAATTTGCTTCAGTGTTCTTGTATAGTTATTTAGAGTTTGACTTAGTGAAGTAGTTGATGGATGTTATTGATGGTGTGTTCATGTTTTATAGACCCTATGGGTTTTTATGAGTGTTTGGATTTATTTTTGAAGTGAAATGAATTCTTGATAGCAGTCATATGAATGTCTAGGTTCTCCTAGTCATCTTGGTAAATAAGGTTGAGTAAGCAGATTGATGACAACAACACTCACACATGTAATGGTCTTATGATTAGTTTGGTAAATAGATGGATTCCCCTATAAGATTAAATCATATGGTCTAAGTTTTATGTATTTAAATGATCAACAAAAAAATTTATGGTAGTGCAAAGTTAGTCTCCCAAGCAGATTTCACTAGTTTCCATACTTAGCCAAATTTACAATATCAAGTGACCATTATACAAGGTTGCCACATGTTGAAACCTCATTAAATCAGATCAAGGATCAACTACATGTGGGTGATAATTTAGATGGATATTTTTTGGTTATAATGAATTCAATATGTCAAATGATCTTGATATTAAACGTGATGGTGACATGTGTCACAAACATGATGAATTAGCAGCAGACAAGTGGCCCTCATTTGATTGTATGTTTAACATATTGATAGCAGACATTTGATCATGTAGATCGAAGATAAATGGCATGAATTAAACCATGTATATGGATATCAATGGTGTATATTGCACATGGGGATTTCAAGTGGTGTAAGAGTGTTAACTGAATGGAGACTAATAGTAGGGTACACAGAAGGCACATGAGGATGCCAAGTGTCACAATATTGGAAGCCAAAATCAAACATCAATGGCCAATATTTAAATTCAAGACTATGATATTCCTAAGGAGATTTATGGAGTGAATTTGATTAATTTTAAAAGGGTTACGAGATGAAGACATGTGTCCAAAGCTTTTGTATTAAAAATGATAGTTGGAATTTGAATTTTCAAATTTACAATGGAAATCCAGTGCTCATTAATTTATTTATATCTTTTGATGGGAGATGAATTTGAAGGTGGTATAAAAATAATTTTTTTAAAGTAATCTAAGGGATATGTAGAGAAGTTGGTTATAAGGTTTTACTATATGTATAGTTAATTTATTGATCTCCAAAGTTGACTGAGGGTTTGACCATCTTTTGCAAGTGACCTAAGAAGGATGTTTGAGATTTTCTTGATGTTGTTTGGATGTTTAAAAGTGAATTAACTATTGGATAGTTTTGTATACTCCATGAAGACCCTCTATGTGGATTTTTGAGGTTTTACCAATATATATTTAGTATGAACAAATGCCTAAAAGTTTACCATTTATTCATTCATGGAATTCTTATGTATAATACTAATGTTTGAGTAGATTGTGCATATGCACATGTGTGTAGTGATGGATGTAATATCTTGAAGGCATCTTAAGGATCATTTTTAGTGGACCTATGAATTTTAAATTGGTCTTATGTTCATAATTTTCTCAATTGAATGCTAAATGGGTGAATAGGTGTCCATGAGACCTATAAGGGCTACTAAGGCCTAATTGAAAGGTGTAACTCCCAAAGGGTGACCCATGGATGCTATGGTTGACATATGAGGAATTAGTTGGGATATGTAACATGTCATAATTGATATTTATGTGTTGATTAAAGTATGTAATGTTATTTATCTGACTGGGAGAGTTGATTGATTGAGTGTATAGTATAAAGAGAAGGCCAAATTAGCTTATTTGGATAGTTAGAGAAATGGGGATTTAAGCAAAGGAAAGAGCTCATTTGAGGAGCTGTAGTAGGTCATTAAGGACCATAAGAGGTAAAATGAGATATGAGAATGTTTTTTGATAAGATGATATAGGTAAATGCATAGGTCAATAGACCTAATGAGTCTAAAAGAGGTTATTTGAGTGAGAAGGACTAAAGGGCTGATTGAGTGAGTGTGCCTAGTGGATGGATTAAAGAATAGAGTAGGTTGAGGATTGTGTGCATCACCTATAGGTCATAATAAAGTTGTTATAGTTTTTTTATTATGTGTGAAGAAGTGTAGAGTGATCCAAAAGGTGATTTTGGATGCATTAAGAGGGTGTGAAGGCTAGAGAGAGTGTGTAGGATTGAAGAGAGATGATATTCATTATATCTTCATTAGATTGGTAGGAAATCAAAGATATGGAGATGTTAATTTCATAGGTGTTATTTTTGGTGCTCAACATCTAAGGAAAGAGGTGCTTGTCCATCCTTAGGGTATATTTCTCCTTGTGAACTAATTAATTCACTAAAGTCTCATGTTTTTAATCAACTTAGAGGACAAGTAGTCCATGTATTTGCAAGCTTGAGAGTCAATTTAATCCCCCATGAGGGTTTTCCATGTAATCCTTGTGTTATATGCTTAATATTGCATTACCTTTCTTGTTCATTATTATTAATGATGTGTATGCTTCATGAATGTATGTGTTTAATTTTTAAGGGTTTGAATAGTTTGTTATTGGATTGAATATATTGCATCATTGATTCACCCCCACCTCCTCTCAATGATTGTAACTCTAACACATGGTATCAGAGTAGAAGATTCTTTACAAGTCTAACAACTTGAAGGTGATCCAAGGTAAAATATGTTTATTTTTGAATTTCAAAGATATTCATCAATTTGTGATAATGAAAGTGATTATGATGAAGTTTTTATAGAACATGTGTAGTATGCCAGAGCAATGAGATTGAAGCTTGGAGGCTAGTTGTAATCAACTCATTTCTTGGTTAATAATGTTTCAATAGATGATGACTATAATCACATTAAAATTGGTGTTCTAATCTTGGCTAAAGATGAAATTTGTTCAAAGGAAGAAGACATAATGTGTGATGAAGAATGTTTGAATGATCTACAAGAACAAGAGGCATAAGTGATCCTTGAATCTAAGGTGAATCTTAAATTTGAGCATGTTAGAGCCTTTGATAATTTGAAGTATCAAAAGAAGATGAATCGTGATTTAAAATTTTTGGTGAATTTTCTTAAGGAATAAGTGTGTGTCGTTAAGAGTGACCTAGTTGAAGAGTCCAAGAAGCATAATCAGATCATCAAAGATCTCAAAAATTAGTTATAAGTTTCAAATCACAGCCTAGAGTCAAGATACAAAGAATGCAAACATTTCAAGACTTAGCTAGAAGAATCCAATGCAATGGTGAGTTCAAATCAAGGTGAGCATAATGAACTGAAGACCAATCTTGATTCCTTAAGAGTAGAGAATAAATAACTCATAGGCAAGTCGGACAAGCTAGAAAAGGAACATGTGAATCCAAAGTAAGCTAAGATGAATGATAATATGAAAATAAATGAAAGAAGACCAACAAAATAGATCAATGCAATGATACATTCATTTTAGGGTCAATGTTATGCTTGCATTCAATTTGGTCACTTATCAAGAGAATGTGAAAAGAAAGTAAACTTGTCAAAGCGACTTCATAGTCATCATCAAGCAAAATGTATGAATAATGTTGTTTGTTTCAATTTTCATCATGTTGGTCACATTACAAAATTATGTTTAAGTAAGGTTGATAGGTTCTCAAGTTAGAAGAAAGTGTGTGGAGGTCCTAGAATACAAGGAAGCAGTCAAACATGGATTTGGAGACCTAAATTTGCTAGGAGAGATCAATTTGAGACCAAAGATAGTTTGTTTTCCATGATAGATATGAAGGAATGTCAAGAGTTTCTATTATCAACATGTGCTAACAAGATAGTCAAAGTAAAGAATGAAGTTAAGGACCCATTCCAAGTCAATTTGATGTTGAGGCAGGACTACAAGTCAAATCAGAGTATGGAAATCTAGGACTCTCTTGAGTTTTGGGACTTTTAGTCTTTCTATGTCAAGGGGGTATCTCTCTATGCTTCAAGGAGACAATTGTAAGCAAGAGGAAGTATGATGGATGCTAGTTAGGTTTTGGTTGATGTTACAAGACAAGAAAGGTATGTAACCTAGTTGTGGTTGTGCATACCTATTTGTTTTATCTCTAATTATTGAATAATGAAAACTTGTAAAGATTCTCAGTGTTTCTATCTTTAGAGATAGTCAACCTATTGGTCATGATCATGTTTTTTAATGATCATTCTTGAAATAGAGTTATAATATCAGATTAGTGGTTCTTGAGCTATGAAGTTTTATCTACAAGGCTTATCTTATTCAAGAAGAGAGTTCTTGTCTTTTTTTTCAAGGCTTGAAGTTGTTTCTATGGAATAAGTTGTCATAGTGTATGTACTTGGCAAGTGTTTTTATAAATTCTATAGATGAGTGTCTACTATAGCTTCCCAAGAAGCTTGTAATCCTGATGAAGTTTATTATAGTGTTTCTTGAAGGTAGTATCATGAGTTGTAATGATATATTGATGTCATGTTGACCTCATAAGGTCATAGAGAGGTATGATGTCATCTTTTAGGTGTTATAAGAAGGTTCAAAGATCTGAAGATGCTATAATTTTGAGTTTTCATATTAGGGTTCTGATTGTGTATTTGAGAAGGTTGAATAATGTTATTTCATGAGTTGTTTCATTGTGTTGAGTGATTTAGTGATGTATTGATAACCTCATATGGTCATAAGAAGTTTTTTGCCATGGTGTAGAAGCCATGAAGGTATTCATAGTGTTCTAATGGTTCTAAGTTGTTCATTTCAAGATCTTGACTCCAAATATGCAAAATTGTTTATTGAAGTTTATTAAAGAGTATCATGTGAGAAGGTTATTGGTTAAGGGAGAACAACAAGTTCATGAGCTTGCTTTGGTGGTTCTATTTAAATGTGTGCTCAAGGTGTGTTTACGGACTTTGGTCCTAAATGTATGTTATCTGTGAATTTTGGATGCTTGGTCTAGTAGG
This sequence comes from Torreya grandis, assembly GCA_037957365.1. NCBI lineage: Eukaryota > Viridiplantae > Streptophyta > Pinopsida > Cupressales > Taxaceae > Torreya > Torreya grandis. The sequence continues at coordinate 375,898 of JARHVA010007356.1, forward strand.
CCAAATGTTGAATAATGAAGGCAAGGTTGATATGGAGTATGAGGAGGACATGTACAAGTGGATTCCTAGTGGTTTCATGTGCTATTTTAGTCATAGGATTATTTTGTTGTCACTTGTTTGATTTGACCCTTTTGGTTAGTACTCACTACCTAGTGAGAATTCATATTATAAAATTGGTGATTTTGGGGTCTTTGAAAGCAAGATAGAGATGAGAACAATTGATCTTGATGTGTCAAAGTGTATGAGGTAGTTTTTGATGTTAGAATGATGCCATGGTTAGTTTTTGGTGTTTTATCATGGTCACTATTATGTGTGTATGATCTGCAAGCAGGATATGGAGGATTCATGCTTTGAAGATCTTTTGTGTGCAAGTCGAAGATTTTTGTGTGCTCTTAGGTTTCCCAATTTGTGCTTAAGGGTATACATGTCAAAAACTTTTCCTGAAGGAAGTATGGGTTCTTAAAGGATTCTAAACTCAAAAATTGATCTATAAGTGTGTATTGGTGATCTCAAGGTGTGGAAGAAGATTTAGGAGTTGGCATTGACCAAAAGGTTATCAGTTTACAAAGCAACTATGGTGTAGAAGAAATATTGGATGATAAATTTTGGCATGCATGAGGAGGAATATGAGTGTACTATAGATATTAAATTTCAATCCATGAAAATTCATACATATAAAGTAATGGGCTATGCAAGGTACAAGTAGGGCTATAAGGCCTCTAAGCAAGGCTAGTATGAAGAAGTGAACTTTTCAGTCATTTTATCCAAATGAAAAAGGTATGGTTATTATTGAATGAGTTTTTATTTATTTTTTTGTATCTTTACTATTTGAATATTGGCTTGTGAGAGAAAATGTGAAGACCAGTATGAAATTTATTCATGGTTGGATATGGTTTGAAGGTGCTCAAGGGTGTCAAAGCTCAAGTGACTTAGGGGGGATCCCTCTTAATGTTTTCAAGGTGATTTCAAGTAGTTTTTGGTGTTCATGTATGTTTTGTCTTCATAGAGAAAAGTATGATCAAAGAAGAGTGTAGTCATGGAGCATGCTTGAGAAGTTTAAGGTAAGAATAGGTATGCACAGTGTTAGGGGGATTTTGTATCATCTCTAAAATGTGTTCCTTTTCCTTTTATTTTTATTGATTTTTTTTTAAGTTCTCAAGATCAATTGGTGCCCACTTTGTCATTGTGTCAAAGGGGGAAAAAGTGCTTGAAGAGAGAAAGAGTGTGTGAGCATAAGATTTGTCATTGGTGTTGACATCAATGATAAAGGGGGATATTTTTGGAGTGTTTTAAATGATGTATCCAAGGTGGACAAGGGTGTTAATGAGGTTTCATGTGTGTTATAATGATAATGACAAAGTGTGCTTAATGTGATTTAGTGTTATTATATGGTTTTTTAGTTTTTGACGTAGTGATGCAGTTGATGGATGTTATTAATGGTGTGGTCATGTTGGAGAGACCCTATGGGGTGTTATGAGTGCTTGGAGTGTTTTTGAAATTAAAAGGAATTCATCAGATCAGTCATATGAATGTCTAGGTTATCATCATCATCTTGGCAGATAAGGCTAAGTAAGCAAATTGATGATGTCAAAATTCACATGTGTAAATTTCTAAAGATAAATTTGGTATATGGATAGATTCCCATATGAGAGGAGATCATGTGGTCCAAGTTTTAGGTCTTGACATGATGAATAACAAAATTTATGGTAGTGAAAATTTGGTCTCCTAGGTAGATTTTACTAGTTTCCATATCCAAATTTGTAATATCAAGTGACTATTAAACAGGGTTGCCAAATTTCAAAAACTCACTAGATTAGATCAAGGATTAATGTTTAACATAGGGTTGACAAGTGTTGAAACCTCACTCAATCAAATAAAGGATTAATGGCATGTGGACAATCTTGAATATAAAGATCTAATGCAGATTGTGAAGTCAATAGGTGAAAGGATCTTGAGATTGAATGCAATGGTGACATGTGTCACAAACATGGTGAATTTATAGCAAATCAATTACCCATATTTGATCATATGTTCAACAGATCAACAACATGTGTTTAATCATACATATCAAAGATTGATGACACATGTGCAATCATTTGGATGGAGATCAATAATATGAATTGATTTAATAATTCAATAAGCTCATATTGCATGCAAAGATGCCAAGTATCATAAGATAATTAACTAAATGGAGACTAATAATAGGGTACATAGAGGCACGTGGGGCTACCAAGTGTCACAATCTCAAAAACCTAAATCAAATATCAACAGTCACATTAAAATTCAAGGCTAAGAGATTCCCAAGGAGATAGACATAGTGAATTTGATCAAGTTTTAGGGGGCATGAGATAAATACATGTTTCCAAAGATTTTTCATTAAAAATAATAGTTGGAATTTGAATTTACAAATTTACAAAATAAATCTAGTGCTCATTATTTTGTTTATATCTTTTGATGGGAGATTAATTTAAAGGTAGTATAAAAATAAAAGTTGTAAATAAATTTAAGGGATATCCATGAAATTTGGATAGAAGGTTTGAATATCTATATGGTTGTAGTTATTTATCTCCAAATTTTATTGAGAGTTTGACCATCTTCTGCAAGTGACCTGAGAAGGATGTTTGAGATTTTATTGATAGTGTTTGGATGTTTAAATGTGAATTAACTATTAGAGAGTGTTATAGAATCCATGAGGATAATATATGTGGATTTTTTAGGTTTTATCAATCCATATTTATTATGAAAAATTTCTTATAAGTTGACTATTTGTTCATTCATGGTGTTCTTGTGTATAAGATTAATTTTTGAGTAGATTGTGTATATGCAGACGAGTGTAGTGATGAATGTAATCACTTAAAGGTGTCTTAGGGGTCATGTGGAGGACATATGCATTTTTAAGCTTTATTGTGTTTCTTATTGAATTGGTTAAGTGATAAAGGGTTGAATAGGTCTTTATGAGACCTATAAGGGCTATTAAGGCCTAATTGAAAGGTATAGCTACCAAAAGGTCACCCATGGATGCTATGGTCAATATATGAGGGGTTAATTGGGATATTAACATTTCCTAATAGATATTTGTGTTTTGGTTCAAGTATGTAGTGTGTTTTGGCTGACATAAAGAGTTTCTTGAGTGAGTGTATGGTATAAAAAGAAGGCCAAATTGGGTTATTTGGTTGGTTGAAGAATTAGAGATTTAATTGAAGGAAAGAGATAATTTGAGGAGTTGTATTAGGTAAATAAGGACCATTAGAGGTATAAGGTTATCTGAGTATGTTTTTATGATAAGGTGTTATAGGTTAATACATAGGTCAATAGACCTAATGAGTCTAAAAGAGGCTATTTGAGTGAGAAGGCCTAAAGGGCTGAATGAGTGAGTGTGCCTAGTGGATGGATTGAAGAACATAACAGGTTGAGGATTGTGTGCACGACCTAAATATCATAATTATGATTTCATAATAGAGTTTTTATAGTTTTTATTATTTTTTATGTGTGAAGAAGTGTAGAGTGATCCAAAAGGTGGTTTTGAATGCATTGATAGGGTGTGAAGGCTAGAGAGAGAGTGTAGGATTGAAGAGAACTGATATTAATTTTATTTCCATTACATTTTTAGGAAATTAGAGATTAGGATATGTTAATTTAATAGGTTTTGTTGTGGATGATCAACATCTAGGGCAAGAGGTGATTTTCCATCTTTGAGTGTTGGTGTTCCTTATGAAGTGGGTGCTTTACTAAAGTCTCATGTTTATAATAAAATTATAGGATAAGTAGTCCATGTTTTTTCAAGATTGAGAGTGGATTTTATCCCCCATGAGGTTTTACCACATAATATTTATGTTGTGTTCTTAATCTTGCATTTTATTTCTTGCTCATTGTTATGAATGATGTGTATGATTCATGAACGTATGTGTTGAATGATTAAGGGTTTGAAGAGTTTGGAATTGGATTGAATATATTATATAAATAATTCACCCCTCCATATTAGTGATTTTACCTATAAAAAATGATCCAATATAGGCCCAAAACTAGTTCCCTCCAGTCATCTAGCTTCTTTGCACATAGTGAGAGCCCTTCAGGTTTGTAGGTGGTACAACCACAAGAGATAAAATCAAGGTTTAAAATTTTGGACATATAAAAGTCTCAAATATATTCCATATATCATAAGTGGTTATTAAATTGGTCATATCTCCTTAATTATACATCCCTTTGAAGTCAAGTCACTCACTATGTCTCCTTCATCCAAGTAGGTAGTTGGTTTTCTAAGTTTTCTCTTCATTTGGAAATCATGGAAAAAAATTCAAGTTTATGTAATTTATCAAGAGCATGAGCCACAATTCCATGAAATTCTTCAGTTATTTTACATATGTTTAAGGGTCATATAGAGCTTAATAAGTCATAACAATGCAAATATGTAGTCTACAAGCATGTGAAGAGAGTTGTATGGTTCAAGAGAGAAGGAATTTCAAGAATTGTTGGATTATTGTCTGCAAGGGTATCCTTCATGTTACTATATTTCTCAAGAAAATTTTCTTAAGATTTTTTCCTAAATATCCATGGCAAGGAATCCACCAATGAGTTCTTGACATCTTCATGGAGTCATTATTTAGCATATGTTAAGGTTTCTTAGCATATTTTAAGGTTCTGAGTAGACTCCTAGGTTTCATTTTATCACTATATGCCTCCTTTAAATGCCTCTAAATTGTTAAATCTTGTTGAATAGGTGCTCGTGATTGCTTATGATCTTCAATTTTGTATTGACATCCCCCTTTCATGTTCTTAATCACCTCCATTTTGTTTCATCCATCTTCACTATCTTGTCACTACCATTCCTCACTATTGTAGAGCTTATCTCTCCTTTCCATCCTCAGTTTCATAGTTTCCCATATTCCATTCACATCATACCACCTTCCACTCATCTCCATGTCATGGATTCATTTCAAAAAATAGTCAAGAACAGTAGGAAGCATCATGGAAATGGACTGTAGAAACCATAAAGCATGATAATAATCATTACCTATAGCAAATTAGAAGAACAATCAAGAGTTTCTCATGGAAATACAAAGGAATAAGGGTGTGAAGGATATCTCCTTAATGGTGTTCACTCAAAATATCCCCTTAAGTTGTAATGGTCGAGAGATAAGTTCACTAATATGGGTTTTTGTGACCTCCTTAAGGTCTAACTCCATCTTTTCCATCTTTTTTTGTACAAAAGGACCTTATATAGTCACCTACTATTGTCAAGAAATTACATAGTCATTTTGAAGTTTAAGTAATGGATTAAATAATGAGTAAAATTTGGAAAGGAATAAAGGGTTCTTGATCTATCTTATGACTTCATTCATGTCTCAACCCAAGGAGGTAGCTATAAGCTTGAAATAAAATTTATAATAAGACACCTATAGGCCTTTATTCAAGTCAAAATCTATAATAAATAAGTATCTTGGAAGTCTTAGGACCTAACTTAGTTCTTGAAGGATAGTTGGGTAAGAAAAATGCATGATCAGTATGAGGTTGATAAACTCAAAGAGGTATCTCAAATAAAATACAAGTTAAAGGTCATGAATATCTCAAGAAACACTTTAAGAGAGACTTACAGTCAAGATTTTCAAGGACATAGTCATAAGCCCAATGATTAGGCAAAGTTATGAAAGAGAATTTCAATAGAGGTTGACCTTAAAGTAAGGTTCATGAAAAAAAGGGAGATCATATAATGGATATATAAAGATTCATGGACATATTATAACCTTTTCAAACTCTCCAAACATCCTAAAACTTTATCCTAGTCCATATAGGGACCTGAACTTTATGCACAATCAAGTATATGATAAAGAAAGGTATGTTTTTAAGAAGATTGGATGATGGTATCAAGAATAAAGTATGAAAAATTTATGCATATAAGTTTTGTATCAAGGGAAGAACCTAAACAAGAACCAAACTTAGTTCAACATACATTCCCATGGGAATCATCACCTACAATTGGGTTAAAATATTCTTAAATCATATACATACAATGTCGAACTAGGACTATGAGGTGTTGCTTTATTCTTTTGGGTTAAATATATATTTTTCAATGTTTGATGATTCTTGAAATGGTATGATGATTTATATTAATCATTGAATCTCTAATGACATAAACACAGAATTTTACCTCATGACATCCACCTATAGCCATATAAGAGTTTAGGCCTATCTCCAAGTTATAAGGGAATGAGAGCATAGTCTAATGAGAGAGTTTAATGTTCAAATAATGATTCATAGGAACAATGATTATTTTAATTAGGTTATAATATGAAGAGGATTTATCTAAATACTACTTGATAGTCAAGGTGAAATTCATGGAATGACCACCCACATCTATACTAGGTGGTCAAAAGTTTGACACACTCATATGCCCTAAAGGTGTAGTCCCAAGATACATTCACTCAAGAGGATAAACTTGTAAAATAACCTATGTTTCAAATGGAAAATTTATGTATTTAAAATTTTATTAATATCATGAAAACTACTATCAACTCTTGATAGTACACAAGTTTGTTGTATGAACTAGGACTGTGTAAAGCTTGAAAATAATGCAAGAAGAGTCAATGTGATAAATAATAGGTTGTTGAGTATGTTTTAAGTGAGTTAAGAGGCATTAAAATCACCAAATTATTTTTTAATGGATACCAAACATTTAAAATTTTCCCAAAGATCACGTACACTAGTTTTAATGAAATAGTCATAATGAGGTTTCTTAAAGATATGTAGTATGAAGATAAGTTGCATAGGTTATTGATTAAAGAAGTTAATAAATAAGAGTAGAGTCATTAAAATAATATTTTTAGTATCCTATTAAATTATTATTAATCTCCATAAATAAAAAATACAATATTAAAAGAATAAAAACTCAGTCTTAAGACTTGAAGCACAGGTAGCCTACTAGTCAATTTTGGTAAAAAGCATCTATAGGTCTCTATATGCAAAATCCAAGTATGAAACTTGGTAGATTTTGTCAAGATGAGTGGTTATACCTAGTTATAATATTTTATAGGTAATTTTAAGAGTATAAATATTCATAATTTTGTTACAGTTAGCCACCTATTTGTTAATAGTCAAAGAAGGAACTAGGCAAGCTTATTTGAGGTCTGCAGGTTTGGTAGAGGGTTTCAAACTCATTAGAGGATTTTTTAAGAATAATATGGTGATTTTAAATATTAAAAAACATATTTAGAGTTATAAAAATCCAAATTCCATTCAAACCATGACCTTGAGGGTTAGAACAAGTAGGTAGACTCAAAACCCTTGAGAGACACAATCACCATTTTTAACTCTTTATGGGATTTATCTTCATTTGATGAGAATTGTGATAGGTTGGAGGGTAATTTTAACCTTTAATGAGGTATATGAGTAGATAAAATTCATAAATATTGTCTTGTTTGACCCCTCAAGCTTCCTTCTTACACACACAGTCCTCCACAACCACTCGAAGCACAACTTCACCATGTAGACATATTTTCACAAATTTTTCATGGGAGATTATGATTATCATGATTGATTATGGGGTAAATTTAATCCATATTCATGGCAAGTGGTTTCCCATTATGGTTCTATATGCCATGAATAATTTTTGATAAGATATGGGCCCCTAAAACCCTTGTAAAACCTTGATAACTACCTAATGGAAGAAAGAAGCCAAATTATGAATCTAGATGATGGGTTTGATATATTAAATGAACATGAAGATCATATAAACTCCCTATATCACCTCCATGACCTTTTGGTTGACACATGTAGTACTCATATTATATGAACTAGGCCAAATAAGGTTGTTTTGATCTTGAAAGCAAGAAAAGAAAGGGAAATTGCACATTTAATGAGTTTGAGAAGAAATATGGGGTCCAAAATTTCCTAAAAAACACTTATAAAATCATATATAGGGGTATTTTAGATCATTTACAAAGGAAGATAGGTCTGTAAGTCAAAACAAGGAGTTGTTTGCATACAAGTGTAAGAAGAATAGCTTGATCAAGATAATTCCATGAATCTAAATAATAATCTATAGGGTATTCATGTTTAAAAAACTATATAGGATCCTTTAAAACTCATCATAAAGTCAAATATTTAAGAATACTATATATACACCTATGTTTATCTTTGACATCACTAAACAAGGTCATCAATAAAGGGTAAGAGGAACCAAAGTAAGTGTTGGCCATGTTGGCCCACATGCCAAGATTTTTCCTGAATGGATGAGTTAGACAAGAGTTCTAGAAGTAATGATTGGTACAAATATCATATATTACTTACAAAGCTTTCGAAACACTCTAAGCAAACTTAAAGTGAAATTTGTTGATCTTTGAGAAGCAAGTATTGTAAAAGGTCTAGAGTTCTATGGGAAGAATAATTCACAATTCATCAAGGTGATCATGACCTTCATAAACATAAATTAGGTTTCACATGTCTTAGGAACTCATTTTAAGCCTTTAAAGTTCTTTCATAAGCATAAAAGAGCCAGACCATCACTAGCATGTCATGCAAAAACAAATAGGTCAATCTAATTACATATTCAATAAATGCACTTGGGGAGACTCTGAGGCTAAAATATTACATTGACAAGAATTTATTCCTACCTAAATGATTCTCTACAAAATTGGTGTCTTGATGAGTTTTCTATCTCAATATATAAAACATCAAAGCTAAACTTGTAAAGTGAAATAGACACATGAAAATCAATTTCAAACTTCGACAAATAGACATTTAAATTAAAATGTCCCAAAATGAATGCACAAGTGATGAGTGTCCAAATATTTGGAGCTAATATCAAATCTAATGATGATCAATGATCTGACAAATATTAGTGGGTCTCAAGGATCTAATGGATTATATTTGATCATATAATGAAGATCAATGGCTAGGATCAATTCAAAAGGTCAATGTATCCAATGATGAAAGTGTGTTTTAAAAGTGGAATAATATTATGAAATCATAGTAGACATAATTTTCAATAGTGACTAATAGAGTCAGTGGCCCTAAACAGATCAATGATGTTCATGTAAGCTAACAAGGTAGATCTAATGATGAGTCATAAGTCAACAAGTCAATGAATCTTGAAGATAAATGAAAAGATGCCAAGTGTCTCAACCAAATTAATCTATAAAAATATCTAAGGATTGAATTTATTCATATAAAATTATATTTATGGTACACATGAGGTTAAGGAGTCAAAGCGCTAATAGCAAGATCTTGTAGAATGAATGAGGAGAAAATAAATGGCACAATTTGAGGAAGCCTAGATCAAGATTGATGGTTGATATAAAAAATTAAAGATATGAAATCTCAATTATAGGTTGAACATGTGATCAAGGTTGAAGTAGAATAAATATCCCAAATGAAATCCATGTAGGTAGACATGTTGAAATAAAATATTTTTCCACCCCAAGTAGGTAAAATGAGTAAATATGAGATCGAATACAATCTAGATAACTAGGAGTAGATCTTATAAAGCCATTTAATGCCCTTAAAGCTCTACAAAACCACTCAAAAGATTCTAGACATAAGTTTTGTGTCTTATGACCAAGAACCCTAGTCTACATACCTTCAGTGCAATCATGACTATATGAAAACCAATGGGATGATTGGTTTTTGATTTGTTATTTTGGGAATAATGGAGTTTTATTCATATTTAATAAATGGGTCTAAGTAGGAGAAATAAATAAATATTATTCCTAATTAAATCTATTTATTTGTGAAATTAAATTGTAATTATACCTTTTCTAAAAATAGTAGTGAGAGAGAGAAAATCAAACTTATCTTATTCTAGACTATTTCGATTGAGACAAGGTCTATAAATTTGTGTGTATGACTGGGACACTATCACAAACAAGATCATGGAATTCATTTTTTATTAGACAAGAGCACTAGAACTAGACACCCTAGGATCTAGTGTTATAGTCTTTTTTTGGCACTATTGTCCTAAGGATTTAATCATGTTTGGTTTTGTTCACCTACTCATTATGAACCTATGTACCAATTTTTAGGTCCTTGCTATCAATAGAGCTCCCTATAGATCTGATTATTCATGTCATTGTATCTTATATGCAATTGAAATAAACTTTGGTAATGGGGAAATGGGGTTAGTGTGTGTAAGATATACTAGACATGATGCACACCCTATGTGTGGGCACGCTATCTACATACCAATACTCTAAGGAAAGATCAATCTATATGTAGTTCTCCCTTTAAGAGTGCTTGGTGCAATAGTGAATGAAATGAAAGAAATTATAAAATTGGGTATGCTTGAGATGACTAGGGACTAGTGTAAGGACTTAAATTGGCTTGATAGTGTATAGGATGGCTATATGTAGAGGTTAGAGAAGATTTCTTGAGTGGTTTTGCTTGTATTCTTTCTTTATTGAATGATATTTACCAACCCTTTCCAAATGATCTTTGAATGGGATTATATATGGATCTATTAGTCATGGTTTAAATTAATTCATGTTAGGCCAACATGATTGAAGATAAGGTTCTATAAGTAAATGACCATTGGGGCATAAAATGCACTTGGGTAATACTACTAAAAGCTAGACACCCTACAGTCTAGTGCTAGTGTCCAAGTTGGGTGCTATTGTTTAGAGCTGACGGGGCTTACGGGGATGGATTAGTCATGAAGAGAGGGTCCTAGATCAGTTGGGATCAATTATATAAGGCCAAAAATGAATGGGAATGATTGAAAGTAAACCTAATAGGGTCATGAGAGCAAGCAAGAGGGACCTAAGGATTGGGTGTTAGGAGCCATGCTCAAGTTACCAATTTTTGCATTTTATATGACTACATTTGCCCCCCCCCCTTTATTCTAATGATACAGTAAAGAAAAATACTAGGATAAATGAAAATAGAAAGCATACCTAAACTTACCTACAAAGGTGAAGCCCATGAATCTTATGTGATGTTAAGTAATGCTAGATAGTGCATAGAGAGCACGTTGTGTAAGTGTGAATATGTGAAAGAAAAATAAAGAGTAAATCAATTCTTATTATATACAATATAAAATAAGAATGTACAGAGCTAGGTAAGAGAGAGAGGATGGGAAAGGAACAAATACACCTCATCGAGTATGTGAACTAATAAAAAAACTAATGTGATGCTAAGTAAGGTTGAATGCGTTGGGTATATGTTGAATGATGTTGTACTAAAAGTTATATCATGAATGGAGCTGAGTGCTTAATTCCCTAGAAAGTGGCTCAATAATGCAAAGGTTAGCCCTTTGGCTCCATATTTGCATACTAAGTAAAGATAAATGATCATGCATGTGATAATTAATGTCTAGACTATGTGTCCAATCCCTCTGAATAGGTGTTTCAAGCATACAAAGGTTGGCCCTTTGGCTCCATCATTGCCATATGAAGTGAAGTTATAAATTAATACTAGTATGAATAAGTATGTTGTATGAGATGGCCTTTGAAGCCCATGAATGATCTAGAAATTTAATAATATGGCATGGATAGTTGAATGTGTACTAAAAATAGGCCAATGTTGGCCAACTCAGAAAAGATGGAGATTAGACTTGTATGAAAGCCACTCCAAAACAAAAAAATTGGCTTATGTGGAATCCACTCAAAAGCTTAGGTACTTGATAATGTGGAGGTTATGCTTGTATAAAATCCACTCCAAAATTATTCTAACAACCTACATATGGAGTAAGGCAAACAAATTTTGAAAATGCCTAAGTAATGTTGAACTTGAAAAGAAAAGAAATAGAATTGTTATACAATTTGCCCCCAATCACTAGTGTCTAAAACATGGATTCTAATTTGGAAATTATACCAACTACCATATCTAAAATTGTAAGTGATAACCAATCATGTTGTGCATGATGCCCCCATATTTGGATTCTATGAGAAAAATATACTAAAAACTATTGATTTGAATTGGTCTGATTGTGTAAAATTGTATCTAAACCTACCTTTCTGCCTACTTCTTAAAAACTTGGTTTTTTTGATATTTGGATAGGAGCACTAAAAATGGTCACCCTAGTGTCTGAAACTATAGTCCATCCTTAAAACTATTGTCTTGGGATAAAATTGATCACTATTTTATAATCTTGACTATTTACCTAGTCTGTTCTAAGTGATTTGATGACTAGTTATTGTTCTAGTTGTTCTAAAACTAGATTTTTTGATCGATTAGGAGCTCTGATCTTTATATCAAAACCATTATTTGTTTCCCCCTCTTTTTAGGTTAGGAATAGGTACCCTGTAATGACTTCCCTTAGAATAAGAAGCTCTACAAGTGTGTTAAGCTAGAAATATACATGATATAACAATGATAATCAATAAGATATCTCAAGATATAGCATAGTTTGATTTGAGAGATTGTTAGATCAATAGGGATTTTCCTAAATATATGTAACAATGTAATAACATGTGTAATGTATTAGAATCAAGTTAAAACTAGAAATGTTAGTTATTAGTTGGAGGGATGGATCATGATGTCCATCATCACATCTAAGAAAATGTATGATATGGATCATGGAATTACAACAATCGAGAAGAAATCAAGTAACTAAAACACAAAGAAAGAAGCAAGAAGCATAAAAAGGTGGCAAAGGGGCCATGAAAACAAGGGGCATGGGCACATGTCACTCAAAATAGAAAGTAAACATACAAGGCATGTTCAAATGCCACATACACATAAAAGTGAAACAAGCAATGGTGGTACAAGGGCCACAAGCTCATAGAAGAGTACAAGTAAAGGACATTGGCAAATGTCTTAAGACACACACATGAATGGAAGCAAAGGACATTGGTAAATATCCTAAGGCATATATAGGAGACAAGTAAGAATTGGAAAAATAATATAACAAGCTATGCTAAGCAAGAAGAGAAAGCATGTAATAACTAGAAAGATAGAATCACATCTAACTAATCAAAGCAAGAGTTAAATTATGGAAGACATGTTTAATACAAGACTAGGTATATGCTAAGAGATACACAAGTGCTAGATACTAGTTAAATTTCAATATAGTAATCTATGTAATCTAGTAAGTAATGTACATCAACATGATAACTTTGAGTGTGTAGTGTAGGATTGACATAACCTAGATGGTGTAGTTATGTAGGAGATTCCCCTAGGGGGAAATATATATCAATGTGTGTCTTGAATATAGAGGTAGGATGTCCCCTCAATGAGTAGAGTGAAGCAATCAAGTAGCTAGATGTCACTGCACACACTCAAATAAGATCAAGTGAAACATGGTAATGTAGATAAATTGACATACAATATCATGAAATAATAAATGTAAGTCCTAGCATGATATTATAAATGTAAAACATGGATGATTCATACAATCAAAATGTTTTTTTAGTGTTTTGTTATATTTAATGTTTTTGGATTTTTGAAATGCTATGTTATTTTTTGCATTTTTGGAATATTTTAACTATGTACAATGAAGTAGAAGATATTATGTAAAAGTAAATCTAGAAAGAGATGATACTAACCAATGAGTCTCATGTGAGACTCCCTATCATGATGTCTTGTATCAAGGAGTGGAATCATGCCTGATCATGAAGCATGATGAAAATGTTGAGACTATAGATCTAAAATCTATATATGTTATAAATGTTCTAAAATATTTGAAGTAGAAACTGTGGGGTACCTCTATAAATATTAGAAGTGGATGAAATTTTAGGGATCTTAAGGACCCATTTGGAAGAAGGAGAAGCTCTGTGAACATGTGCTATATGTGTAGACACATGGGATCTCAATGAGACTACTCTGGGTGTGAATATTTTAGCTAAAAGCTATCTAGAATATCAAAGATTTGGAGGTGTATGAACTATTTTTACTAGTGATGGATGCCTCAACTATGTTTTAATCTGAAGTGAAATATGAGCTAAAACTAAAGGAGAAGCTAAAACTAGTGGTAAAACTAAAACTAGTGGTAAAACTAAAACTCATGACTACAAACTGATAGATGGCTTTGAAGTGGGTAGTGGTAACTCATATGGAACTCCATTGATTTTAGTAACATGATTAGAGTTAATTTATTTCACACATCTATGAACTTTAAAAGGTACTGCTCTAAGTTTTTGAATCCATAGTCGACCAAGTAACATATCAAAAACTTTTTCACTAGAAACTATAGTGAATGGTGTGGCCACTTGTGTAGGACCAATTTGTAGTGGAATTACTATCTTTCCTAATTAACTCTATATATTCCCACTAAAACCACTTATAACTATGTATTTTAGAGTGATATCCTACTATAAATAACCCAAATGTTGTAGTAGTGTCAAGGTGCACATGTTAAGACTAGAACCATTATCAATAAACACAAAACGAATAGGATAATTATGAATGTGAGATTTGATAAATAATACATGATAATCTAAATCATCCTTGATGATATCTTAATTTGAGGAGATATAAGGTCTAGATAGAACTTTTGAATTGTATACATCGATCATGTTACTCAAAAGATGTAACTCAACTGAAGGTACCCTGTATGTATCTAGTGGTAGATGTGCATGATATGCATGATGAACCTCTATTATGTCCCCTATATCCTATTTTGAATGTTGTGGAAATATATCTAAGAATATTTTCAATGCTTTATCCTATTTTTGCCTTGCTGGTGGAGGCTTAATTGAAGTGCTAAGATCAATAGCATTTGAATCTATTAGGTCCTATATATTATGATTTAAACTGATGCATTTATTTGTCATATGGTCTAGTTCCCTATAATAGTCACAAAATTCTTGATGATCATATCCCTTTGGAAGAGGATTTTTTGGATAAAATTCTTGAATAGGAGGGAGAGATATGATATTACAATCCAAAATATATTGTAAAACCTTGGTTGGAGAAATTTGAAGATGTGAAAAAGTACATCAAGAGGGTATTGATAAAACCATTCATTTAGGAGTCTCTAAATTTGCATTAACTATAGGTTGATTCAGTGCTTTAGTATCATTAAACTTGACCTTATATGGGAATTTATTGTTACTCTTATTAGTTGTGTCTGATGTATTAGTGTACTTTAGTTTTCCCATTGAAATTAGTTTGACTTCTCTTTCCTTTAATATGTAACACAATTCAGTGAAGGAAGATAATATTTTAAACATGATTGATTCATGAAGTTCTTATAAAAGACTTTTTTTTTAAATGTCTTGTAACTCCTGATCTATTATAGGAATAGTCATCTTAGGGAAGATGGTCTTATACCGAAGAAAATAGTCTATGAGATGTTCATTTGGTCATTGTTTCTATTGAGAAATTTAAGCATTTGAAACCTTATCACCAATGTTGATATTAAAGTGTGATAGAAACATGTCAGCTAAAGGATTAAATTCATTGATTGACTGATAAGATAGACTATAGAGCCATTATATAGCATAATCCTTTAGATTCCATGGAAATAGTTTGGTATGTAGCCAGTCATTTGGTACATATCCCAAGTATGATGCATGAAAATCTCTCAAATGTATCTTTGGATCACACTTGCCATCATAAAGAGTAAGCTTAGGTTGAACAAAACCTTATGGAAAGGGTGTATAAATAATGTGATGTGCCAATGGTATATATACAAGAGCAAAAGAATCCAAAGCCTACGTAGGTCTAGTGGCACCTTGATCAAGATGTAGCACCTTGGATTGAAGAGATCTTATCTATTGAACAAGGGTTGCCACATCAAGAGATAGGGATGTACTGGCTATATTTGGTGGCATATAAGAAGGTTGGGTTTCTATAGGGGTTGTTGAGACATAATTGCCCCCTTAGTGTCATTTGCAACTGGTGGCTCTATGGTTTAAGAAGATTGACCATTATTCACTTTTTATTGTTCCTCTTGTAGAATTCTAAGCATGCCATCTTACATATCTAGATGTTTTGTTAAGAGTTTTTGAAGTTCTCTTTTATCAATTTCATCAAAACTAGTATATTAGGCCTTTGTTAATGTAGAAAAGCAATTTGAAATGTGTTTGAATGTTTTGTAATAAGTTTTAATAGGCAAAAGTGCTAAAAAGGGAAAGTACTGAATATAGGAAATGCAAAGTCCTAAAAATTATGCAATTAGAAATTGCACAAAAAGGATACATAGCTCCCAAACATGTAAGGTGATACCTCAAGAAGCAAAATAGGAGATAGTACATGTAACTAGGGATTTTTCAAAAATATTTTTGAAAAATACTATGAAGTTTTGAAATAATTTTTGAGTTAGGTATTTAAGAAAAAATTCAAAATTTTATGAGAAAGTACTTGATTTATTGGGGCCCAACAAATGCAACTAGGGTTTTGAGATTTTTTTTAAAAAAAATTACTATGAATTTTTGAAATTATAAGTGATTTTCTGATTTTAATATGCAACTAAAAATTTAGAAAATGATTTGAAAATTACTAGGAGCTAGTTGATGCAACTAGAGTTTGACATAATTTTATTTTAAAATTTACTACAAAATTTTAAAATTTGAGATAAATTTATGATTTATATGTGCAAGAAAAAATCATGGAATTATTGGATTAATGTTGGAGAATTACTAAGACCTAGTGTATGAAACTAGGGTTTGAAATAAATAGTTAGGAATTTACCCAAGGATTTCTAGGGTTTTTATGCAAAATTTAAAGTAAGTCAGGTTCACCAAATGATTTGTTATTTTTGGGAATAATGGATTTTTATTCCTATTTAATAAATGGATCTGAGTAGGAGAAATTAGTAAATAATATTCTTAATTAAAGATACTAATTTGTGAAATTAAATTAAAATTAGACCTTTTCTAAAAATAGTAGTGAGAGAGAAAATTAAACTTAGCTTATTCTAGATGGTTCCAACTGAGATAGGGTCTAGAAATTTGTGTGCAAGACTAGGACACTATCACAAATAGGATCTTAGACTTCAATTTTTGATTGGATAGGAGCATTAGAACTAGATACCCTAGGCTCTAGTGCTATAGTCATCTAATGTTATTATCTTGAGTATTTAAGCATTTTAGGTTTTGTTCACCTACTCAGTGTGAGCCTATGTACCAATTTTTAAGTCCTCATTGTCAATAGAGCTCCTTGTAGAGATAATGATTCATGTACTTGCATCTTCTATGCAATTTAAAGAACCTTTCTCAAATGGGGAAAAGGGGTTAGTGTGTTTAAGATGCATTGGATGTGCTTCACACCCCATGTGTGGGCATGATACCTACATACTAATACTCTGAGGAGGGATCAAGCCAGATGTAGTTCTCCCTTTAAGAGTGCTTGGTGAAATAGTGAGTGAAATACAAGAAATGCTAAAATTGGGTATGTTTGAGATGACTAGGGATTAGTGTAAGCACTTGAATTAGCTTGGAAGTGTATAGATTGGATATTTGTAGAGAATACAGAAGATTTCTTAAGTGGTCTTGCTTGTATTCTTACTTGCTTGAATGATATTTTCCAACCCTTTCCAAATGATCTTTAAATGGGATTACATATGGATTTATTGGTCATGGGTTAAATAAATTCATGTTAGGCTAACATGATTTAAGATAAATATATGGAAGGAAATGATCATTGGGGCCTAAGATGCACTTGGACAATAACACTAAAAGTTAGACACCCTAAGGTCTGATGCTATTGTCCAAGTTGGGTGTTATTGTCTGAAGCTGACAAGGCCTAAGGGGATGGATTAGTCATGAAGAGAGGGTCCTGACTTAGCTGGGATCAAGTCTAGAAGGCCATGGATGACAAGGAATTAGTGAAATTAAGCCTAAGAGGGTCATGAGAGCAAGTAAGAGGGACCTAAGAATTGGGTGTCATTAGCCATGCTCAAGTTACCAACTTTTGCATTTTATATGACTACATTTTTCATCCATAATAGAGCTATATTCAGGATTTACAAGTAATGGAAAAATGGTGAATATGTAAGGAATGTTAGAGAGAGCATCAATCATGATAATATCAAGAAGGATTGTGGTGGTGGGGATTGCTTCCTATAACTGATCTTGATCTTCACATTATCCATCATACCAAAAAAGGATATAGTGACATTAATGCAAGGGAAAGCTTGAGAAAGATGGTGGTGGAGGATTTTTGAGTAGAATTGGTTCATTGATAACCCCTTCAACACCAAATTTTATCTCTCTTATTTTTTTATTTCTATATATACTAGCTTGAACTCTTGATTTGTATCCTTGGGTTGGGTATAACAAACCTCTACTAAAATCACTTTGTAAAACTCTTTTAAAGCAATATAAGACAAATTTTAGATTCTATTTAAGGCTAAGTGTACTCTTTCAAATTTTAATTTGTAGAATATATGTTTTTTATTCATCATCTATAGTTCCTTCATGTACCTTGCTTTAAGGCTATAGTTTCTTGTAAGTTGTGTGAAGTGTTAACTAGTGAGGTTCTTATTGAAATCTTATAAGTCAATAGTGTCTTACTTTGACCTATTTCTTCTTGTCCTTCAAGTTACAAGGCTCTTTCAACCTTCATACAAAATACTCATGTTTATAACCTTATCATAAAATTTGATCAATCATTGTATCTATTGAATTCATTAGTAGTCATGAAAGTGTCTCAGTTGAGAGTGGATTATTGAACATTTGGTGCATCACCACACTTAACATAGGTTTTCATTTATTAATTGTATCCCCTTTTCATCCAAATATATTAATTATTAATAATAGAGATTCAAATTGTCATATCTGAGGAGCTAGCCTCATTAAAAATCCTAGAGGTCTGACCCATGTTTAGATAACCCACAACCTAGGGTCATTCCCATGTTGGACTTGGTTTGAGAGTAGGACTTGAACACTTTTAATTTCACTTAGGGTTTAACCTAGAACCTCCAATTATTTATGGCATGACTAATGGGACACAAATAATTCTCTTTGGCATGGTTGAAATCTAGAGTTGAGAAGTATTTTTAGTGGAGGGAGATATCTACCATCATAAAAAGCTAAATATTCTTCAAATGTAGAGTTCATACAATCATCTAAACAACATATCTCATTCCAAAGGTTACTAGAAGGTCAATTAATAAAGGTATTCACTTTGAGTTCATTGAGATACCTTATACTTCATATAAAAGATCAAGATTCAATAGGACAAGTCCCTATCCCCAAAGGAAATATTCATCTCCTAGTCATCCTATTGTTTTAAGTAGTACAACCCCCACTATGCAAATGACAAGGCCTAATACATGATTTTATACCCTTCAATGGTGGCATCCCTCTTAATCTTCAACAACATGATGATATGCCTACTACCTCTTTAAAAACTCTATAATACTTTATAGGAAAAAACCCCACCACCCTTATAGAGCACATATCTAACATTGCAAACCTTTGTTCAGTACATAACATTATGCAAGATAATATATCCATGAGACTACTAGCCACATTATTTAAAGGCAAATCCCTACAATCACATAGAGGTATAGCTCCTACCTCAATCAATTCTTGGGATGAGTTTGTTGAGTGCTTAATGCAAACATTTTGAGGACAAAAGTGACCATGTGTCACTTATTGAATAAATCACCTCAATCAAGAGGGCATCTCAAGAATCTAGGGTTGATTTTAACTATAGATATAAAATACTTGAGATAGGATCCCTGCCATCATTAATCCCATACTCAATTATGATTTTCTTTACTATTTGAGAGCTTTGAATTCAAACATTATAGTCATGATCAAATATATGGGTGTGACAACTCTGCTTGGGGCTTATGAGATAGCCATAAGGGTAGAAAACTATTTGATATAAGCAAGGAGACTCATGCTAAGACCTCTCATGCCTCTTTTTCCTAAGATTTAGCCAACACCTCCTACCATTACTCCACTACCCACTTCAAACAATCAAGCCCAACCTAATGATATCCAAGTGGACAAATTTTCAAGGATTAACAACTTGTTGAAGGCACATAAAAAAACATTAGTGGCTCTAGAGAGACATCAATAAACTTCACATAGGTCATACCAATGCCCCTTCCAAGCCTAATACCCTGCTCAATCCTATAATAGACCACCTTAAAAATCAAATAAATAGGCCCAAGGCCAGATTACTCAAGGTAGATCTTATAATATCTACAACCCCACAACTTTTATTAACTCAAGATCTTTGGTCCCCAAACAAAACAACCTTGTACAATAGGGTTAATGTAAATTAGGAGGGTAATCTAATGAGATGGTAATGTCTATGGGTGGAGAAATTTATCAAGATACTAGTTGGTATCATGCTCCTTATTTTCAAGGCTTTGACAAAATGCCTCCTCCACCACAAGGACCTCTAATGAATCAAGATAACATGACTTTTATGACACCATTAGAATCTCAAATTCAATAGCAAGGGAGCATGGGTAAGGCACTGACTGACACTATGTGCATAAAATTTCAAGAAGGGGAGAATATGTTTGAGCATGTAGTAGTAAACATGAGGAAAACTACATAAAGGGTATATGAACTAGTTATAACCAATATAAGATCTAAGAGGAGGATGTTAGATGATAATTTAGGGAAACCTAAGGCTTATTCAATATCTCCATAAATCAATCAGCAACCTACCACTTCAAATATAGTTTCTAAAGCTCTTGCAACTCAAAAAATACCTCAACATCATGGACATAAATAGAAGTAACTTTTTACTCCTCATGTCACTCAAATTATAAGTGATAATTCTACTTCTAAGGTGTAGTCTAAAGGTATTTTTCTTATTTTTAATATTATGGATCATATGAAAAAGTCTAATGTAATTATTTATATGTATGATGCCTTGTCTATTATTGGATATAAATAAATTATTCAATAAGAGTTCTTCAAGCCTTCTCATATGGACAAGACAACGGATAAGGTGAACACTATTTTTACAAATAGTATTCAGCCTAGTCAAATTCAATTTCCTATTCAAGCCCCTAGCCAAGATCAAGTTTATAATGTTGTTTATCCCCCTAAGGTTGTCAAGCCTCCTCCATTCTATTTTTCAATCATCATAGGGGACTATTTAGTGTACAATTGTATGATAGATTCAAGTGCTTCAACCTCAGTTATGCCTAAATCCATAGTAGATAAGCTCGAGATTGAGTATGTGCCTAATGAAAAAGGTGTTCTCATGTTGGATGGTTCCCCACTAAAATATTAAGTATAGTTAAATATCTTAAGATAACATTGGTATCTTTCCTCATTGTGTCATTACTCAGGATGTAATGGTTGTAGACCTACCCCCATATTTTTACCTATGCCTATCTAGGGACTTTACTACAAAAATTGGTGGTTATTTGTACTTTGACTAGTCATACATGGTTTTTAGGACTAGGTATGGGACTAGGGTCACTATTAGGTCAGAAACTATCTCTAGGTTCCATCTAGATCCCTATATGCCTAACCTTGAAAATGTCAACTATACCATATTTGAAGAGGAGGAAAATTCTAGTGATCAAGAGCCTCATGACCATTTTGAAGGAATTTTAGCCATATAATTGGATGAATGGGAATTGATAAGCATGGATTTGATCCCTATAGAAATATTGAAGAAGCAAACTTAGGGGTGTATTATATGCATGAAGAGGGTGTTGTTATACTTTGCCTAACTAACACTACTCAAGAGGAAGATAGTCTATGTAATTTATTCTTTGATGGATCAAGGTCAAAGAATGATAGTGGAGATGAAGCCATGTTGGTTTCACACTTATATTAGAATTAATATTCAACTATAATATTTCAATTTAGTTGCACTTCAAACATAGCTAAATATGAGGCTCTTTTACATAGATTGTAAGAGGCAAGAAGAAGAGGTGTCAAACTTCTTCAAGTCAAGGGTGATAATGATATTTTTTTGAAACAAGTGAGAGGCATAAGTGCATTCAAGAACCATCATTTTAAATCTTATAAGCACCATGTATGGGATCTCATAAAGGACTTTTTAGCATTCAATATACAATCCATACCAAGAGAGGCAAACTAACAAGTAAATAGGCTTGTAGCCATTGGAGCTTAGTATGAGGTAGTGGAAGGAGTCAAAAGAAACCAAATTCAAGAAAAGATCAAGGTCAGTTGTAACTAATAATGAAATAAATTGGCATGTGTTTTATAATGATGACCAAATTATATGTTTTTTGATATAGGATGTATAATTCTACCATAAGAATCAAAGAAAATTCCAACACCAGTAAGATGATCAAATAGTTTAGCTAAGGTAACAAGCTACCTAAGGGGATTTTGACATTATAAATAATCTTCAATGAATATTACCAAGTGAGAAAAGGCAAGGCATGTATTTTATCCAAGGATGAACATTATAAAAGGGTATAAATCTTCAAAGATAAATTATTAAAGTTATGAAAGGATAACATAGTAGAAGAGAGAGATATAATTTTTTCTTTATGCCAAGATTTATCTAATGTATTTGCATGGGAATACAAGGATTTGAAGGGTTTTGATCCCAAACTTGCATAACATACCATTGAACAAGAGAGCAATACAAGATCAATTAGGTAGAAACAAAGGCTTGTCAACCCAAAAGTGGAGGAGTTGATGAGAAGAGAGATATTTAAGTTGATTGAATCAAATATATTGTTCCTCATTAAGAATTCCTCATGGGTGGAAAACCTTTTTTCAGTGAGGAAGAAGGATGGTGAAGTAAGATTATGTGTTGACTTTAGGGACCTCAATAAAGTGTCCCTAGAATACCATTACCCACTGCCTTCAATGGATCAAATTCTTCAAAAGGTGGTAGGTTCTCAAAGATTCTTATTTCTTGATGGATACTCTAGTTATAATCATATTATGGTTAAGGAAGAAGATAAGCATACGACTACCATCACCACCAATTGAGGCACTTATTCATATATGAAAATGCCCTTTGGACTATCCAATGCTAGAAAAATTTTCCATATGGAAATAGATGTTTCCTTTGAAGGTTTAAATCAATGACATGGTGCTTACCTACCTAGTTGACATATTTATTTTCTCAAAGGACCCATCTGATCACATTGCTCATTTGAGGTTAGTATTTGAAAGATGTAGATAATTTGGTGTGTCATTGAATCTTTAAAATGTATATTTGGTGTTCATGAGGGTAGGTTATTAGGCCACGTAGTGTCCAAGTATGGTATTTCCATAGACCTTAAAAGAGTTGAGTCGATATTATCCTTACCCTTGCCTAAGGATAAGAAGGGTTTGCAGAGTTTCTTAGGAAAGATTAATTTTATAAGAAGGTTTAACCCATGCTTTGTAGAGTTGGCCAAGCCTCTTACTCATATGTTAAGAAAATGCAATGAGTTTACATAGAAAAAATAAGATAAGAATAATTTTGAGGCCATAAAGGAGATCATTGCTCATGCCCCTACACTTTTTAATCCTAATTTTAAAAAATAATTCTACCTTTTCTACATTAGATGCAATATTTTCCATGTTGATGCAATAGAATGAGCAAGGTTTGGAACAACCTATTACTTTATTTAGTTAGGCCTTAGAGGGGTATGAGGAGAAGTAGAGATTTGTATAGAAACATGTGATTGAACTAGTTAGAGGTTTGAATAGATTTAGGCACATGGTCTCTAATAGTAAGATCATACTCATGGTTGTACACCCAAATATTAAAGAGTTTAGAATCAACAAAGACCTCAATGAGAAAAGAGATGGATGGATGAAAAATGCATGGAGTATGTCCTTAAGGTTAGAGTCAAAAATATTTTAAGGGGAAAATGGTTATGTGAATACCTTTCGGTAGAGGTAAAACAAGATAAATATCAAGTGTTGGCAGTCCATTATAGCTAATAAGCAACTGCAGACAACATACCTTTTAGTTGGACATATGATATAATCATATTTATTTAGTCAGGAAAGTATCCTATGGGGATGGATATAGCCAAGAGAAGTAAATTTATGTTGTAAAGTATACCTTATGTCTTGATATATTAAGTAATTTTCAAGAGAGATATATGAGGCATGCTTAATCATGTCAAATAAACAAACTGCTTGAATAGTTCCATGATGGTCTAGCAGGTTGGCACTTTTTTGATAAGACTATAAAATCTAAAATCATTAGAGATATGTACATTTTTACCACAATGTTTAGAGATGCACACTTTTGGTTCATTAAATTCCCAAAGTGTGCAATGTTTGTTGGCAATCAAAAACTAGCTACCCTTCCCTTGCAACCCATATAAGTATAAAAAACTTTCATGCAATGGGGCTTAGATTTAATAGGGATTATACACCCCCTTCAAGTAAAGGACATAAATGGATCATTATATATATATAGTATACTTTACAAGGTGGGTGGAATCCACTACTCTCAAGGAAGCTAATGAAGATTCTATTTTGGAATTTTATGATAGCCTTGTGACTAGATTTGGTGTGCCCTCTACAAACATTTCTCACAATGCATTAGCCTTTAGAATTAAAAAGGTATGTTATTGGGATATTTTACATGTAATTTATCTCAAGGCATCTTTTAACTATTACCCACAGGGTAATGGACTAGCAAAGTCCACAAACAAGAACTTGTAGAGGGTTATCAAGAGGACTATGGAGGATAATCAAAGGGAGTGGCATACTAGATTAAGGACTACCCTATGTGCAGTTAGAGTGACACATAAGAAATATACTTGAAACTCCCCATACCTAATTTTATATGGGAACAAATACAAACTTCCTATATCCCTTGAACATCTTGCATTAGAGCTTGCACATCAACTTGAACTCCTAGAGGATAATGTTATGAAAATAAGGTTGAATGAGATAAGATAGATGGAGGAGACAAGGGACAATAATATGCACATTATATGGTCCAATAAACACTAAGATAAGAGGTAATTTGATAAGATATCTTTCTCAAAGACATTCCAACAAGGTGATATAGTCCTCAAATAGGATGAGGACCATGCAAAATTAAGAAAACACTCCAAGTTTGATAGTATTTGGAGTGGGCCTTATGTTATCATAGGTTGTAAGAAGAGAAATTCATTTGATCTTGATAGATTTAATGGATAAATACTTCCCATCCCTTTTAATGGGAGGTATCTTAAATTATGCTACTAGTGTTGTATCATGATCTTTGTACATGGGTATATAGTTTTGTGTTTACCTCCAAGTGCTCTTGCACATTACTTTGTTTATTGTTTTTCTACGATTTGGGTAGTTATTTGGTGTGTTTTTTTGAAATTTTTTTTATTTATGTGTGTCTCATTGATTCAAATTATTTCTAATATTTAGGTAGAATCCTTTTGTTAGTAGTACTTCATGTGTTTAGTCATCATGAGCAGGCTTAATCAAATTCTAGGTTCTATGACCAACAGGCTAGTTAAGCTAGCTGAGTCATCAGGAATTTTGGCCATTTTGGCCCACATTATAATATTATACCTAAATTGATGATTTGAAAAAGAGTTCTAGATGGAATTATTGGTCTAAAGATCACATGTTGCTTACAAATATTTTAAAACACTTTAAGCAAGCTTAAAGTGAAATTTATTTATCTTTGAGAAACAAGTCTTGAAATAGGTCTAAAGTTGCATGGGAAGAAGAATCAGTAGGTCCTCAAGGTGATCATGACCTTCATAAACATAAATCAAGTTTAACAGGTCTTAAAAACTCATTTTAAGCCTTGAAAGTTCTTGCACAAACATAGAAGAGCCAAACCATCACCAACACATCATGCAGAAATAAATTGGTCAAACTGATTGCACATTCAATAAATGAACATGGGGAGCATCTTAGGTAAAATTATTACATGGAAAATAATTTATTCATTCCAAGATCATCCTTTACAAAATTGGTGTCTTGGTGAGCTTGCTATCTCAAGATATAAAGATTCAAAGTTAGACTTGCAGAGTGAAATGGGTGTGCAAACATCAAGTTCAAGCTTTGATAAATAGTCATTTAAATTCAAATGTTTCCAAAATTAACATTCAAGTGACAACTATCCAAATATTAGGAGCTAAGATCAAATCTAATAGTGAATGGTGATCTGATAGATGTTAGTGGGTCCTGAGGATGGAATAGAGTGCATTTAATCATACATCAAAGATCAATGGTGAGCATCAAGTCAAAAGGTTAGTGTATAAAAGGATGAATGTGTGGTTACCAAGTGGAATGATCTCATGAAATTATAGTAGATCCAATGGTGTATGATTATTTATAGAGTCAGTGGGCCCAAATATATCGATAATGTGTATGTAATTGATTAAGCAAATATAATGGTGAGTGATGTGTCAATAAGTCAGTGAATATTGAAGATAAATGAGAAGCTACCAAGTGTCTCAACCACATTAATCTAGTAGAATATCTATGGTTCATGTTCATTCATATAGAATCAGATCTACGGTGTGCATGAGGTTAAGGAATCAAAGAGTTAATAATAGGATTGTACATAATGAATAAGGAGAAGACAAATGGCATAATCTAAGGAAGCCCAAATCGAGATCGATAGTTGATATCAAAATTATAAGATACAAAATTTCAATCAGAGGTCTAACATGCAGTTGAGGTTGAATTATAATAGATATCCCAAAGGAAATACATGCAGGTAGATACATTGGAATAAAAGATTTTAGCACCCCAAGCAGGTAAAATGAGTAAATCCAAGATCAAATACAATCTAGATAACCAGGAGTATATCCTAGAAAGTCATCCAATGCCATTAAAGCTCTAAAAAACCTCTTTAAATCTTTCAAATTTAGGTTTTGTATCTTATGACCAAGAGCCCTAGCATATAGACCTTCAGTGCAATCATGACTATATGAAAACCAATGAGATGATTATTTTTCATCCATAATAGATCTATATTTAGGATTTATAATCAATGGTAGAATGGTGAATACACAAGGAATGTCAAAGAGAGAATCAAACATGATAATCTTGAGAAGGATTAAGGTATTGGGGATTACTTCCTGCAACTAATATTGATCTTCACATTCTCAATCATGCTAGAAAAGGATATAGTGACATTAATGCAAGGGAAAACTTGAGAAGGATGGTGGTGGTGGTTATTATAAGTCAAATTGGTTCATTAATTACCCATTAAACACCAAATTTTATCTCTCTTTTCTTTTTTATCTTCCTATATATACTATATTGAACTCTTTATTTGTATCCCTAGGCTGGGTATAGCAAACCTCTACTAAAATCACTTCGTAAATTTTTTTTGAAGCAATATAAGACAAATTTCAGATTATAGTTAAGGCTAAGTATACTCTATTGAATTTTGATATATGTTTTTTATTCATCATTTATAGATCTTTCATTTACCATTCTTTATGGCTGTAGTTTCTTGTAGTTTGTGTGAAGTGTTAGTTAGTGAGGTTTCTCTTGAAGTGTTATAAGTCTATAGTGTCTTACTTTGACCTATCTCTTCCTATCCTTCAAATTGAAAGTATCTTTCAAAATTCATGCAAAATACTCATGTTTGGAACCCTATCATAGAATTTGATCAATCCTTGTCTCTATTGAATTCATTAATAGCCATGGAAGTGTCCAAGTTTAGAGTGGATTATTAAATATTTGGTGCATCACCACACTTAAAATAGGTTTTCATTCATGCATTTTATCCATTTTTCATCTCAATAGATTAATTATTATGAAGAGAGATTTAAAATTTCATATTTAAGTATCTAGACTCATTAAAAATCCTAGAGGTCTGATGCAAGTTTAGGTAACCCATAACCTAGGGTCATTCCCATGTTGGACTATGTTTGAGAGTAGGATGTAAACACTTATACTTTCATCTAGGGTGAAACCTATAAAATATAAAAATAAGGTCATTAGGTCACTTCAAATCACCATGAACATCACCATCAGGTCATAATAGGATGTATTCCAAGTTTGAGCCATAGGGAAGTATTATCAATGATCATTTTGGCCAAAGAACATTAGACACTGCCTAAAAAGTCTATTTTCCAATCTGAGAGGTGATTTCACATGTTCATCATGGTAAAAATATTTTTCATGATAATCTAAGGACATTGGGGGAGTTATAAGGCCTAAGAGACTAATGTTTTGTGGCATTGGTTTAGGCATTCAAGGCCAAGGTTTTATGAATCATCATTAAGACCCCTGAGCACTCTAAAACCCTTTCAAACCCATACTAAAGACCTATTTATGAATAATTGGAGAAATATGCATCTAAAATTACTAAAACCTCTTGAATGCCACCTATATAATCAATCACACTCTGAGAGATCCATGACCATGACCATTTATTATATGAATTTTGTATGGATATGGAAAAAAATAGGATTTTGAGAAGAAAAAGTGCATAAGGAGAGGTATAAGTCATTTCAAAGAAATTACAATCATTATTGAGAAAATATTGACACTTTTTATTCCTCCTTAAAAAATTATATGATCATAAATATTCCTGCAAGTGCCCTTGGGAGATCATCCAAAATAGCCAATTTGTAAGAAACGAAGGACAAGCTAACCTAGTTAACTAGTTTGACTAATTTATAGGTGTTGATTGCCAAGAAGGACTCATTTCATAATATGAGTAACTAGTTCATGTATTAAATTCACCATGTTTTTAATTTTTAAAATTTATATTCATGTTCTAATGTCCATCAATTATATGCAGTTAGGTTACTACGCCTAATTTGGCATAGTAAACCTAGTTAATCAATCAAGTGAAGTGAATATGGTGTATAAGACTATTTATGAGAGATAATATGGAGTTATAATTCCATAAAAATGATAAAATCCATTCAAAACTAAAATTTTATGTCATCCACATTCTTAATTTATCATTTTTATGAGTTAACTGGTCTTCAACTGATCTAATTAGATGAATAACTGATCTGGAGTATCAATGCATGAGTTAAACCACCTCAAGTGGAGTTGTCAAATAAATATACGAAGTAGAATGCTAGATAATAAGTTTGTAAAATTAAAACATGGCCCACCACCTCTTTCCAATGATAAATAATTCAATCAAAGAGCATTCAAGGCACTAGACATAGAGAGAAGTCTTAAGGACTATTTGTTACAAACTATGACTAAAGTTGTATTGGAGTTTATGTTTAGATATATTCTCCTTCTCTCCTATATGACACATTATCTTATATTCTTATCTTTTTCTATGTATTCAGGCCTTGAGGCCATTTTTAAAGATCCCTTAGGCTATTATACATAAACTATATTGAAATTATAACTTGCACCTGAAATCAATATAGAAAGTTTATTGTAGATTCATTCATAGTTGTTAGTGTGTTTAATGATTGTTAATTTTCAGATAAATGTGATATTTGTCTACTATTTTAGGTCCTTTATTCACCTAATAATATTATTTCATCCTCTATAGGTCACCTAAAGTGTTAAAGAATAGAAATTGTGTTGAAGAATGCTAGTATGTAGTGTCTTTCAAGACATTCATTCCTCTTCCTTCAATTTCTAGACCTTCTATCAAACCTTCATCTTAAAAACTAATGTTCATGATTGTTCTAAGAAATTATTGTTGATAAATTTTTCCATTTTCATTCACATGTGTTCCCATGTTCAAGGTCTATAAAGGATCATTCAAACAATTAGGTGCATCACCAACAATAGCATAGATTTTACATTTCATTAATCTTCCTTACTCTTTTCATCCCAAAATCAAGTAGGTTTTAGTAATTGATCTAAAATTCATATATTCAGAGGAGACAGCATAAAAAACTAGATTTTTTGTCTAGCTACAAGTATCCCACAAAATTAAACCATTCCAATGTTAGTCTAGGTTTAAAGCAAATCTAAGCATATAGTTTAGCAAGGTGTAACTTGGGTTGCTAACACTTACCAAGTTACCATAATCATCTTTTCTCACAATTAATTCACATGCCATGAATATTATTAGGCTACTCAATAACTTTACCTCCATGCCTCTTTTCATTCTCTTAACACTTCATTATTATTCTTAACCAATTCCATACATCCTTCACATGCTAACCTTGATAATGATATCAATCATGCATCCATAAAACATTAGTTGTGTTTAAATTCTCTCTTTATCTCATGACAATAATCTTCCATCACACACTACCAACTATCCTTATTCACTTTGACATCAAACTTCAGAAGATGCACCTTTAAAATGATGATGTTCATAATTGATCTACCTCTAGATTACTGATCAACATATATCCATGATGCTTCTATTAACTGATGAATTTCTCTATGGAGCCTAATAGAGACACCTCATTTCAAATATTTTTAAAACAATGTGAACTCAAGATATTCTCAGATCTCCACTCTTTTCTTAACCAACTTGCAATCATGAGTCTGATAGTTTTTCTTTAATAACCTATTTACCTTGATTGGTACCTCTGACTTTACGTCTACACCATTATTCTTCTTCTCTATCTAAGTTAATATCAAACACTCTTGTCATTATTCCTTGGAAATTAGTCAATTTTGATCCATAGGATGATCATTACTAGTTCTCACTTTCTTTGGAATCCATACCATGACTTGTATTTTAGGAGCTTACAACATATTGTTATGATTTAAGGGCTTATCCAATATAATCATACAAAATCTTAAAATATGACCAAAAAATTAACACTCATAGTAAATAACCTTACTCTTGTTAGACATACCTCTTGATTGATGTGATATGTGATCTCTCCTTTGTCAATTCCTTTACCATAGTTCCATGAAAACTCATTCTTAGATGGCATTGTTCTACAGTCCTTCACTATATGTCCAAAATGATAAAAATAAAAATAATGACCAACGGAAAAATTGAAATACCTTATGGAATTAGGTTATCTAATTGGTCTTTTCATATTACCTTTCATGTTGGCATTATTCTTTACTTGGTCTAACTTCTCATGACTTTTCTCAAACATGATCATATTTTCTATGAGTTACTCATGTTAAACCTTGAATGAACCTATCTAGGTCTTCAATTTATCACACTCAAATTCCTTTGATCTCAAATTTGTATTTGCAACCTCTAAATAATTATTGAGATACTTGATGGTCTTTTCATCCCTTTTGGCTTCTTTAGCCATGTCACTCTTCAAGGTACATATCTTCTCCTCGAGATCCTTAACCATAGATATCAACTATTGACTCTCTTTCCTTAGCTTCTTATAAATCTTACGATTTTAGGATCACATTTTAGCTATTAGGCTTGCTCCAAAGGACCTTGCTCAGATACCAATTATTGGAAACACAATCACTAAGAGGTGGGCGAGGAGAATCAATATCCTTATAAACTTTTACTTTCACTTCAATAGATATTCTAATCATTCATCAATAAATATCATCATGTGAGCAATATCAACTAGTCTATAAACATAGTAATAAGAATATTACACATAAAGTATGGACACATCATATATGTGGAAAACCTTCATGGGTAATAAAATCCACTAACCATAACTTGATAAAATAGTCCTATAAAGTAATGAATCAAATTCAATTGAACACTCACTCAACATGGAACACCAATCCTAGTCTATCAAGCACCAAATTGATATAGTAACTATTAAGCACCCACTTGTAAGGAATCATAAACTCTCTTAGTGACTCAGAACCAACTCATCCACCTCTTGACCAAGCACCTACTCATCCAAGTAGAATTTTGCCTTCCATCTTTTTCCTTATTAAAATATTTAATAGATGATGGTCCTCTTTATGATCTCTTCTTGTCCTCTAATCTTCATACACAACTCTCTATTTAATATTTCATATTAGTCACCTTCTTTTATGATCACAAGTATCATCAATATATTTAGATTTCAAACACATCTCTTCTCTTCTATGATAACCTCATAGATTCTACTCTGCTTCTCTTCTTATTATCTTTCATTTTTAGATATCTACCCTTATTTTAAGGTTTAGATCATATAAATCAATAAAATTATTTCATGGTATGGATTATATCCATCTTGACATCCTTTGATATGATCTTCTAGCTTAATATTCAAATTCTATTTCTACATACATAAATTAGCAATGTGACCTTATATAAATACTAGTCGAATGATCATCTCACCTTATGGCCAGCCATAAAAATAGTCTAAAGATATCATTTATACATATATATATATATATATATATATATATATATATATATATATATATAATAAATCAATCCCATATTGGTTATACATAAAACATTATACCCTTATTTTTCTGTTAAGTCTCATGGAGACCTAATTACATTAGGTTTACCTATTTTCAGTTATCCAAGTTCTTGAGAATTTTTATCTCCTAAATATATCATTATCCATTCACACAATATAAAAATAATCTCTTATGATATTATTTGAGATCCATAAGCCATATCTGATCCATTTACATCATGGTAACCCTTCTTGTATTAGTTCATTGCTCATTAGGTCTATAAAACACCTAGTTCACTATTTGCTAGACTTTTATCTTGCTTGATCACCTTCACCTCACACAACCAAGACATATAGAGCATATATACATGTGATACAGGAACTAAAGGTCATCTTAAAATTCTTATAGTAATCACACTTAATGTCTATGAGCATAAAACATCTTTAGAATCAATGCTTATCAACCATGTCTATTATGTTTGTCTATAATCAAAGATATTATTCCAAGGGAACAGTCTAGTCCTTCATGATAGAAAAAAGATCAATCATGTCATGTCTATATGGTATCTTATATTTTATTATTGAATCAATATGTGTCTTCTATGTTTCTAAATTCACCATGGCATAGAATTCATCATGACATCTTCCTTGCTTCTTTTTGTCAACTAGGTTTGTCCTTACATGTTTCACCATGATGAACCTTTGTCATAACTTGTCTTATTTATAATATGAAAAATGAGACTATAAAAAATTTACCTTGGTTATCTATGAACTTAAGGTCATATTAATGCACATATAACACTCAAATATTCATGGTAATACCCCAATGAATAACTCTACAATCTTCTTTTATGCTTACTAATTTCTCATGATTTCATTATGTTCTACACACTCAAAACTTTGTTATGATTCTATCAAACCTCTAAGATATCTCCATAGACTCTTAAGCATATCATTCTTACACTTCAACATGATTTATATGTTAGTCCATATTTACAAATACACCTTCATGATCATATTGGTTTTGTAGACCAATCCATATTTTACTTTGATAATCAAGACATACTAAGCATAGTGATTAAAACATTCCACACCTTTCAAGCATGAAATTCACTATAGAAAACTATGAATATGAACCACGTAATTTTTACTAAGCTTTACAAGCCATATAATATTATTTTAATTCATGAAGGACTCTCATAGAGTTTACTGGTATATGAAGACAAGAAACCCTCATAGGTCTATCTTACCTTTGTCTTTCATGTTCTTCTTCACACCCCATATACTGACCATGTATAATATATAGTCATTCACTACATGATCTTAGGAACACCTATAAACTATTGGACTAGTTTATCTTCAAGTCAAGAGTAATTCAAAAACTCTACAAGTAACCTTGTTAGCTAATGTCAAAGACCTTCATGACACAATCAACTTTCATGATGTTTTTCTTGCACAAAATACACTTACAAATCTAGATCAATACATTAAAAAGATATAAAAGGAACCAAGAACATCAAACAACATTTAAAACATCATTTTTAAGGTTTTAGACCAGTTTTAGTCATATTTATCTCTACTTGGGTTTTAAGATTTTTTCACAGTCTACAACCTTTGACTTTGACATGCATTTATTATAATTTTATGGAAAGTAAAAAAATCTTTATGATTGGAGTATTTTATTCACATTATCTAGTTCATAGTTTCTTTTCACACCATCCTATTTTTATTAGTATCATGGCTTGTATTTAATTTTCTATTCTCTCACTTTCCTTAGTAGACTGGTTCAAATTCAAATTCAATGGTCATATTTTTGAATTACAATGACTATTTCCAAAGTGTTAAACTTGATGGTATCTGGCATGTCTCTTCTCTATAGACCAAATTTGATGGCATATAGCTTAAGCTTGAAGACTCCTCATGACACAAAATTTTTATGAAAACTTCTTGGGACATCTAACATCATCTCC
Source organism: Torreya grandis (assembly GCA_037957365.1). Classification (NCBI taxonomy): domain Eukaryota; kingdom Viridiplantae; phylum Streptophyta; class Pinopsida; order Cupressales; family Taxaceae; genus Torreya; species Torreya grandis. The sequence goes on from JARHVA010007356.1 coordinate 409,846, forward strand.
ATATAACCCTTTTACCAAGTTATACTTTTCAAGTGCATTTAATAAAATCAAAAACATGTTAGTCTGGGAGGATCTCTATGACATTCAATGTTGGTTTAGCTTCTCTAAGATTTTGATATGCATTTGTATTTCTCCAAATGGCAATTGAGATTTATAGAACCTCACCAAGGCATGTACGGGACCCTTGAAACATCCTCTTGGCCATCAATGACCCGTACCAATGTTAAATGCCTCCAAACAACCATGCACCTTTTATATCAATGATAACCTTTGATATCAATGACAATACTCAATAGGACTATTGATCCAAAATTAAATCCCATGAATTAAATATTATGGAATTGAATCTAATGTGCATAAGCTCATCTATCATCCCCAACTTAACTCAATTATTATTTTCCATTAAAATACAAAGACAACTAGAATATAGAGCTCTCTATCTACTATGAAATTCTAAATTAGAAACTATAATTTGAAGATTGAATAAACTACAATAATGAATTAGTAAGAGAATCTCCTTACACCTTTGATATTTTTATTTGTTATGTCATTTGAAATCATAGATACAATATTTGACCATAGTGCTTTGGTAAGCAAAGTTTTTCACTATCTAGGTATGTATAATGAATTGGAAAGGGTCAAACCATATGAAAATGATAAAGACTTGCCTCTACTTGATATGGAATACATCAACACTTTTTTAGATATTAAAGTAACATGATTTCATAGGTAAGCTAAAACATTAGAGGTATTTATGTGCATTGATGTCTCCCATAATTTATTTATAGTTATTACTTTTATCAATGATATATTTCATACAATAGGTAGCATTAAACATGTAACATTCACAGCTAGTCTAGCATTTGAGAAATATTATGGACTCATAACTAATGACATGGTGTATGATTTGATACCATATCAAAATGTTGAAAGAAAATAATGTTAGAGAAACATTAAAGGCCTGGGAAAAAAATATTAACAACTTTATAAAGATTAAAAACCCTCCCATCATGAAATTTAGGCCAAGAGTTAGGATTTTTATGGATATTATGAACAAGATATATGGATCCCCATTTATAACGTATGTAGATGATGATTGGGTCCCTTTATTGTAAATGATACTAGATGATAGGAAAAATCCCTCTATCAAGGAGGTTATCAGTTACACCTTGAAATAACATAAGGTGTTTAAAAAATAGATGAACTAAACATTTTACATGATATCTTATTTATTATATGTCATGTATGGTACAATCACCCCACTAGGAGATGATCAAAGAAAATCAAGGAATGTAAATAGTAGAATTTGTGATGACTTTAATGTCTTCCATATTCACAAGTTTAGATAACATATGTAGAGGATTGCAAATAGATTTTACCCTTTTGTTTGAAAATAAACCAATGGGAACATATGCCTAGATTATCAGAGGAAATTAGGAGGTAATTGAAGACATCGAGAAAATATTGGTATTACCCTGATTATAATGTTATTAGAGTAAAGAGAATTAATGTTTCTCTATTCTACATACCTAGACAAGTATGAGACAAGTTGGTAAGACAAGAGATACATTTTAAATTACATAAGAGTGTGGATATTGATTATAGATAAAAAAAACTAGGGGTATTTAATGAAAAACCCTTAATTAATGGTAGTCAATAGTATAAATACTAAAATTAAATTATTGGATATTAAAAACATATATCATAATTTCATTTTAGTTTGGCAAAGTATAGACACTAGGATGCCTATCAGAGAATATCCCATCATATCAAAGGTCATGGAGGAAGAATAAAGGATAATTTTGGTCATGTCAATTATTCACATCAATACATTTTTATTGATAGAGATGTTGATTTTGATGTATGGATTAAGATGCATGGAGTGGGGATGACAATGGATATTTCTCAAAAGATCCAATATGACCCACATATAAATAAAAGAAATGTAATTATTGCATGGGTAATTGAAGAAGAACCTAATGGGGAGATTGATGAACAATTGAAAAAGAAGATAATTAGAAGGCTTCCATCTCATAAAATCTCATCAACAACTTGTTTATGAATTATATATGGGCATGCCTTTGATCCCTCCTATTACATTTTTTTATTTCTAAAAGTTTAACCCACTCAACCACCCCCATATCATAATCATTATTAGTCATTCAAGATCCAACAATGCTTACTTCAATTTTACCCATTCTATTTTTTCAAGTAAATAGGAGATTACCTAGTTCTTTAATCCATTTTAAAGAATTAGCAGAGGAATAATTATTCACTGAGGAATATTTGGTAGATAAGGAAATTAAAGAAGAACATTTAATAAAAGACAAAGAAACTAAATTAGAACATGATGTGTTACAAAATACACCTTTACAATTGTAGTTTATATTTATCTCTCATAATATAACATAAACAAAGGGAAATGAAAAACAAGCACAAGATGTTTTAGTTAGCAAGGATGTTTGATCCATAGATAATTACATTAAATCTTCAAATGGGTACATAAAACACTATTGTAATGGATAACGTATACATTATAGTAACCACTAATACACAAACTATAGTTCCCCTTTCCCCTACTTTTAATGTTGCTTTAATTTCTACTATTCATATTATTATCATTGGAACACGACTAGATATTGATAGGGGGTAAATCAGTATATCAATTCAAAATATTTATTTAAATAATTTCAATGTAGATTAATATATGTATTTGGATCAAATCAAACATGTAAAGATCATACACACACAAATACTCATAACACCAGATTTATACATGGAAAATGAAAAGGGAAAAACCACGGTGAGAATAGTTGCTAGAATCTACTATACTAATTCAACCTCACAATTCAAAGCCTCACTAGCAAACCTCATTGATTATATTTAAGGACACCCATCCTAAGAAGACACCAATCCCCTAATTTAAGAGAACCAACTCTAAATAATCACCAACTCCTTAACTAATCACCAACTTAGCTTAACCTCATTGGTTACAATGTTTATGGTTACCAACCCAAAGGAGACAGTAATCCCCTAACTAAACACCAACTCAGATAATCTAATGGTGGCAACTAGTTAGATGTATGGAGCTACAACTCTAGTATATAAAATAGATTCATAAATGAATCCAGGTTTTTATTCTATGTTACAAGTATAATTTGTAATTATTCACAATATGCACATTCTATTTATCCCTTCTTCCTCTATATCCCTTTCTCTTTGTGTTTAGATTTGTATCTATTTGATACACTTCATCTCTCTTTCTCTATAGCCTCTTCTTTGCCTCTTTACCCTCTAGTTCTATGTCTATATTATCTATTTGACACAATTCAAAAATGGCTCTAGCTTGTAGTAACAACAACTTTTCCTTTGTCCTAGATATCATATATATAAGCATTTGATCTAGGGTTTGCTTCTTCTCTATGTTCACACTCTAATTGTAACACACCACATCAATTATAGACTCTAGTTCATTATGACATGAACTATTAGTTTCTTACGTATCGATTCCATGCATTACATCATAATTGTAAGTCTGTTTACTATTTATAGCATTGATTAGACTCAAGTTTTGATGTATAGGCTCTTTAATGTGGATTTTATTGGTTAAACCAATGAATATCATTATTTGTGTCAAGATATAGAGCTTATACACAAGTTCCTGTGTGTTCCTCCAACTAACCATTTTTCTAGATATGGCTGTAAATATGGGTCGTTGATCTTGCCTTTGGCACCATGATCCAATGGTCTTTATTAAATTGGCTCAACTTTAAAATACATCCATATGATATTCCTGATTTGGGCCCCCACATGTCATTCAATCTTCAAATATACATGCTCTTTACTTCTTGATGTTAAACATCAAGCTCTTTATTCCATTTAAATCCACTTACTCCATTGGATATTTCTCATCCAAGCTTCCATATGTCATTGGATCTTTGAAGATGCATGATATTTACCTTGACTTGGTCTTTAAACTTCAACACTTTGACCTCATCTCAAAACATCATATATCTTTGGATTACTTCCACTTCATTGATCTACTCAAACTTTCTTGGTCTTTAACTTGTCATTGTGTCAATAAACATCAATCACTTTATATCATTTGATTCCATTCGATCCATTGTATCACCTTTATATGATCACCCATGCACTGTTAGATCTTTTAACAAGTTTGATCTTTATGTCTATCTAACCCTTGAGGATATGACACTTGGTGTAAGTATGTGCCTTTTGTATAAAGCTGTCAGTTCTTACTATTGAGACACTTGGTATCCTTGCATTGCTCATTAACCTTTTAAAATTAATTTGTACCATATATTAACTATCTAAGCTTTGTGATTATGAAACTTTTCACTTACACGTTCACTCAGAGGGAACTTTGAGAAATTAACTTCGACATGCTCCATTGGATCTCCAATGTTTGATTAAACATGAACCGTTGATCTTCCAACTAACTCGTGTTAGTGTAGTGCTTTTTCCTAATGGGTTTTACCTACATGGCTTTATGGCCATTATATGTCAATTAATATTCCTTAGATTAGTTATACAAGGGTTACATAGTATAATTTCATTTTAATTTAATTATCTAATTAGGAAAATTAGAGGCTTCCTCATGTTTCCCTAATTTTTCCTATATGTACCCCACTTTGGAAGGTTAGATAGGTTAATGTCATTTTATGCAAGCATGTCATTTTTTGTAATATTGTTGTGTGAATACAAGCTTCTCCCTTCTTTTAAATTTATATGTGATTTCATTTCTCCATACATATATTTTCTCAATCTTCTACGCAAGGATCCAAGATCATGGCTAGTTTGACATGGTATCAAAGCTATTTTTGCCAATATTACAATATTATTTGTGGTAAAATCTTGTATAAATTTTCTATTCCAACATAAAGAAGGGTTTAATGGGATTCCTTAGAGAATTAGAGCAAAAATTTCTACTAGAGCTTCAAATCTCAAAAATGATTATGCCATTGGTTTTATAAGGTGCCAAACCCTTGGATTGATTGTAAACATGACCTAGTTCTGGAATAGTCAATTTTTTTGGGGCATTCTAAGGACCCATTTTTAAATTTTCTTCAAAATAATGTACATCCTATGTTGTTATGCAAAAATTCCTTATAGATTTTCTTCCTTAGGTCAAAATCTCAAATGGGTCTCTTATAGAATTTCCATCATTGAAGTATTTTAGACATTTTGATATTGCTTCGATTTATGTGCCTTCATTCTAATTATACCCTTGTATTACTTAGATCTACATGTGGTCATTACTTTATATATACATTTAATCTACCTCATTTTTCATGTATTAGATAATTTACTGATCAATCTAGACTTTTGAAGGGCTATTACTTAGCCAGCAAACCAAATCAGACTTTCAGCTGTGAGTAACTTCACTTTTCTAAATTGAGTTGTTTGATAAGTCCACTTACTTGCCCATAAAATAAATCAGACTTATGGAGTTGATTTACTTAAAAATTCATGAAGTTAAGTAATTAGGGTGCCAAAACCTATATTACACTACTATAAATACCCTTAGACTTATAAGGGGTCATTACTTGTAACTTCACCTACCTCAATAAAAGTAGGTTTGAAACTCTAGATAACACTTCACTCAACCAACTCAAACTTTTAGGGGTCAATTGCTTACTCAAGTTTTCAAATGGTGATTACTTTTTAAATTCAAGTAGATCAGGTATGAAACTTCAGTGTACACTACAAAAGACCAACTCAAAATTTTAGGGTAATACTACTACCTTCTTCCATTTAGAAAAGCAGTCTAGGAAGTTCGATTACTCTTTCAAGACTGACCCAAAATTTTGAAGGATAATTACTACTCAGATTTGTGGGGTACCTCAACTTCTTTTTTTTCTATTTTTGTTTTTTTGGTAAAAAATCACAAGTGTGTAAAAAAAAATCATGTTTAAAAAGGATCTGGGAATGTGTAAAAATAAGAACTTGTAAGTGCCATAAATTTTAATTTGTAGCTCTATTTTGGGTGCTATTTTTTTTAAAAGTGAATATTTTTTAAGATATACTCATTGGTGGTATTTTTTAGGCCATTTGTAACATTAATTTTCTTCATTGTGTAATGGCTTAAATTTAACTTCAAACCTTTTGTACCTTTCTTGGATGCATTATCAGTTGTGCCTGACATCTCTCTTGTACTCTCTCACACTAATTATTCATAGATGTATTCTCGGTAGTGCCCAAAATTGAGTGTGTGTTGCATTTTAATTTAATGGGGTATCTTTTTGATATTTCAAGGGGGTAATTTTACTATGTGCAATCTATTCTTTGATTTCATCTCAATTTTATAAATTATCTCAATCTAATATGCACTAATGGATCTAAACTCGATTGAACCACTCACACCATTTAACTATCTAGAATGGAAGTCTAAAATGTGGATCACCTTAAGAGGTAAAGGACTTTATTAGATCACTATGGATGAAGAAAATGAGTTGTCTATAGATGCAAAAAAGGTTAAGTGGGACAACAGATGTGACAAGGCCTATGGGTTCTTATGCCTATCAATGTCTCCTAACCTCCTGTTTCATGTTGAATACGCAAAATAATCCCAATGATATATGGACCATCTTAGACAAGCTTTTTGGAGTGGAGGACATCATGAGGGGTCATGAACTAGAGAATGAGCTCATCACATTGAGCCCAGATGACTAAAAAACCCTACAAGACTTCTTTACAAAGTTTAAATTATTGAGACTACAATTGAAATAATGTGCCATTGAGAAAATAGATGACTAGTTAATTATATCCATGCTTACAAAATTGGGTCATGATTATTCACTTTTTGTCTCTACATTTCATGCTACCAAATGTGCACTTGGATCCACTTGGAAAATGCAACCATTTGATGATTTTGTTGCTGATATGACTTAGGAGCAAGAAACACTAGTTCAAATGGGTGCACTGAAGTCTTCAAAATCACATCCCTTATTTGTCAATCAGGATAAGAAGCCTTCTAGTAGTGGCAAACAAGAGAAGAAATAGTATAAAATAGATCATGAGTACAAGAATAATTATAAATTAGATACCAAGCCTAAGGCATCATCAAATGAGTCATCCTTAAGTAAGAAATATAAGAAGGATAAACTCAAATGCAACTTTTATAAGAAATTTGGGCATGATGAATCTCATGCATGAAAAAGAAGATTAACACCTTGAATAAGATGCTTAAGAATAATAAAATCATTGTTCCTAAATCCTCAACTCAAAACATGTCCACAAAAGATTCTACAAAGGCTAAAGATGATAAAAAAATGTAAAAACAAGGGAAAGGCACTTGTTGCAAAGCTTCTCAGCCTTCAAATTGGGTTATTAACTCAGGTGCTTCCTATCACATGGCCTCCTCAGAGGATATATTTTTAGAAATAGAGCCATGTTCTATGCCTTCAATTCTCATAGGTGATGACACTTTGGCAAAAGGCAGTGGTAAAGGATCAATTGAAGTAAGTGATGGGACCTTTAATTATGTTTTCTGTGTTCCTTCATTATCCATCAATCTTCTGTCAGTGTACCAAATCACTCACATAGGTGTAGGGAAGCAAGTTGAGTTCACACCAAATTCATTGGTTATCAAGGAGACACATAGTGAAAATATCATGGTTTATGGGAAGGCAAATCATTAGTCTAGGTTATATACCTTCTCACAATTTTCCCTAGATCAGCCCTCAATTACACTGCTTACTCATGTAGATGGAGTGAGAAAATTATGGCATGAATGGTTTAGACATTTAAACTACCATTAATTGGAGAAAATCAATCATTAGGACATGGTTTAAAATTTGCCTAAAGTTAAATTCTTGGATGGCATATGCAATGGATACATTCTTGGGAAGCATCCATAAGATAAATATGACAAGGGCAAAGCAAGGATAACTGAACAAAAGATAGAAATTATCCATAGTGACATAGTAGGTCCATTTTCAAAACCTTCATTCAACAAGACCAGATACATGCTCACATTCATCGATGACTTTTTGAGGTACACTTGGGTGTTTTTAATCAAAAAGAAGTCTAAGGTCTCTGATCACTTTAAGGACTCCAAGGAACTTTTAGATAAGTAGTCAGATTGTTCAATCAAAATATTAAGGACTGACATTAGTGGGGAGTATGTTAATAATAGTAGTTTTACACATCAGATGGGATTTAGATGCAACACATAGTTACATATAGTCCTTAGCATAATCATGTGGCTAAATATAAGAACTGTTCCTTGAAGGAAATGGCCAACTATATGCTTCAATCAAAGTCTCTTACTCCTCGATTTTGGGTTGAAGTAATCAACTATATGTGCTACATTTAGAACCATGTTCCTCACAAATCCTTGAAAGGAATCACTCATTTTGAAGATTGGGATGGTCACAAGCCCACAGTGGATTACTTTTGAGTGTTTAAATCACCAGTAATGGCATGTGTTCCCAAAAATAAATGCAAGGCAATGGACCCTTGGAGTCAGTCTTGTATCATTTTGGGGTATTCAGAGGGTGCTAAGGGATATAGGATTATCCACCTTAAAAATCATGAGTTGTTCATATAAAGGAGTGTCAATATTTATGAGGGCCCGCTTGAACTCACTATTAGCACTCCAGACTCTTCAAAAGTCTCATTGGACATTGATTCCACCTCAGACTGTGACTTGGATCCACCTCAAAATATTCTTGATGATCAAGATGACTCTTTATCTTCTTCAAATTTCAAGTGATGAGAGAAGTGATGAGGATTATCCTCCTTCATCTCACACTCACACTTTAGATTATGATGAGTCACCTCTTGATTATCTCATCTCATATAATTTCAATCCCACTTGGGCCAAATAGAAACTTCAAAGTGTTGGGAAATGGGTTGGAAAACCATCAGATACAAGTCAAACATGTTCATAGTTTCAAGGGACTTCACATGCCTAATTGTTCATTGCCTCAGATCCAAAAACCTTTTATGAGGCATATAGAATTCCAAAATTAGATTCTACTATGTAGGAGTATAGTTCCCTAATCAATAACAAAGAATGGGACTTGGTCCCTCTTTTTAAAGGAAGAAAATTGGTCCATTGCAAATGGGTTTATTAGACTAAGTATGGTGCATATGGGTTTTTTCATTAGTACAAATCTCATTTGGTTACGAATGGGTTTTCTCATGTTCTTGGCATATATTACACTAATACATTTTCTCTTGTAGGCAAGATTACATCTATCAAACTCACTCTAGCCATTGTAGCCACACATCGGTGGGATGTTCACCAAATGGATGTTAAGAGTGATTTTATACATGATGACCTCAAAAAAGTGATCTAGATGGAGAAACCACAAGGCTTTGTGGAAGATTTTTGATTGGTCTTCATACTTAGAAAATCTATCTACATACTCAAATAGGCCCCTTGGGCATGGTATGCCAAGATGTAATCCTTTTTCCTCATAGTTAGGTTCACCTGATGCCACTCAAATCTAAATGTCTACATCTTTCTATAGGATGATTCTTTGTTGATCCTATTTATCTATGTGGATGACTTACTAATTATATAGAGCTCATGATCATCCATCTTAGTAGTGAAAACTACACTTTTAGATAGATTTTCAATGATAGACATGGGATTGCTACATTACTTTCTCAGGATTGAAATCATTTAGTTATATTCTAAGATAGATTTATCACAATCCAAGTATTCTCTTGATTTTATTGTAAGGTTGAATATGGTTGATTTTAAGCTAGCTCCTACTCCCTTCTTGTTTGGTGTGAAGCTTGAAGCTGATTATCCTACACCATTGGTTGATGCAACTCCATATTGGTAACTTGTGGGAAATATTATCTATCTCACACACACTAGACCTAAAATATCCTATGTATTTGTCATGGTCCCTTAGTTTATTTAGGAGACACATGAATTATATTTGAAAGTAGCTAAGTAGATGTTGCACTACATTCAGGGTTCACACAACTATGGGATACACTATGGAGTAGAAATAGAAGTTAATTTGATTGGAGTCATAGATTTGGATTGGGATAGATATATTTAGATTTGAAATTACACTTTAGGCTATAGTCTCTTACATGGTTTAGATCCAATAAGTTAGTCAATTAAGAAGCAACATGCAATTGCTTTATCATCTATAGAGGTATAATATAAAGGGGTTGTTAATGCCATCACTAAGGCAATCTAGCTTCATGGGATTTTCACTAAGTTTGGTATCCAATTTCATAAGCCAAAAATAATTTATTGTGATAACCAAAGAACTATTCATATTTTTAGGAATCTACTTCTCCATCAAAGGACTAAACACATAGAGATTCACATGCATTTCATCAAGGAGCTTATCAACAAACAAGTCATTGATTTTTGATAATATATAACATCAGAGTAGATTGTAGATATTTTGACCAAGCCCTTCATAGAGAGTAAATCCATTCATCTATGAAATCTCATTGGGGTTAGGGTTACTCCACCTTCTTCTTCCTCTTATGGAGGTTCTTCACTATGTACTTGGGAACCTCATCAGGCTTTCAATGCCGAGACCAAATTTTCATCTCACCTAAGCTATGATTAAGGGTGGAGCTTTAGTGTAGTTTTTTTTACCAATGGGTTTTTCCTAAATATCCTTATGGCCATTCTATGTCAATTAATCTTCCTTAGGTTATTTATAAAAGGGTCACATATGTTAGTTTCATTTTAATGTAATTATCTAATTAGGAAAATTAAAGGCTTCCTCATGTTGCCCTAATTTTACCTATACGTACCCCACTTTTCACTTTGTAAGGTTAGATAGGTTAATGTGATTTTACGCAAGCAAGTCATTTTTTGCAATATTTTTGTGTGAAGACAAGCTTCTTCCTCCTTTGCAATTTATCTATGATTTCATTACTCCATATATAGATTTGCTCAATCTTTTATTCAAGGATCTAATATTTTTTCCAATTCAACATCTCAAAATTTACCTTGTGCATATATATCTAAGTATGGGGACCATCTCAATTATGCCTAGAATGCTAACTTTACAGGCTAACTTTACACCTTCATGTCTTCTACTTTGCTCAACTGCCTAGTCTGAAATTTAGACCATATAAACTAGGCATGAAAGTGAAAAAAACCCATATGCTCAATAATTTATAAATATTTCATGCATTTGAGATATAATACCATTAATTTTCTCACTTATATTATTCTATCATAGAGAAAACTATGCCTCAAACTTGCCTGGAAGGTCAACTTTGTCCATACATAACTCTTGGCACGCTTAGTCGCATGACCTAAAAATTAGATCATACGATCCTCTTACACAAGGGACTCCACAAATATATCTAATTTATCTTTAATCCTTCATACTTACAAGATATGACATCATAAAAATGACTACTAAGAATTTTATTGCAACTTGTAAATTTGATTGTGTTAGAAAACACTGTCAAAATGCCTTAGATCCCTACTTTGCTCAAGCATATATTTTTTTTGTGTTACATTATGTGACCTAATATTTATCAAATATAAACTAGGTATAAAAATTAATATACCCATGCAATTATTTTATTCTAACAACTCCATGTGTGAAAATTATGACCTCATCAATATGCTTACTAGGCTCTATTTAGCCCTTTTTGCAAATTTGGCTAAGTATAGAAACTTAGTGTATTTTGTCTTAATATCCAACTTTGCATCCCCATAAATTCAATTTATGCTTCATTTCATGGCTTTAAATATGGTGCATAATAACTAGGGACTAATTTAGTCACAACCATGTGACCATCTCCACCATACTCGTTTAAACGTCGCAATGGTGACTTTAACAAAATGCCTTCTCATCTTTTCTATCGTAGACCAAAAATGTCTAGATGAATTATATAAATAACTAGATTAATTCCATTCATGCACATAAGTGCTCCAATCATCCTTAACCTCTTATAAGATTCCTTGCACATCCTCAAATCACCATACTTAACCCTAAGCATCAATGACATCCATAATCTAACTTTTTATATCAATGACATTCTTATAATGTCCCTTTTGGCATCAATAAAAATCAAATTGCCAACAATGTCCCCGTTTGAAATTGATGGCAAACTAAATGCTCTGATCTTCTAATATTATGCTCCTTATCTAAAATTTCTTGGATTGGCTTTTGATGAGTATGAACTAAATTTATTCATAAAAAACTTACTCCCCCTTAGGCAATGGCACATTTGTCTAATACTCAACTTGGAAACTTAATCTACTTCTACTTTAAAAATTTACACCTTTTATCCAAACTTTTATAGATATCATTTTTATCTTTCTCTTAAAGAGAACATTTACACTTTTACCCCCCTTTGACATAAATGGCAAAGGGACTCCTTCTCACTATTTGTCCAAAGTTTTCTCCCCCTTTATCAGATAAAGGAGTTTGTCTAAGAATTTGAAACCAATAACTCATTAGAAATTTGTAAAATATACATACCTGAGTGGCCTTTTCTCTTCTTCTAGGGATCAACAAGGATTTTATGATCCTTCTTCTATATTTATGCTCCATCACTAGTATATAGTATTGTGATGTAGGATCTTCCATATAGGATCACTATCCTTCTCTCTCAGTCTCTTATTATTTTTTGATCCTAGGACCTAACCAATTGCAAAACTCCTCCACTTTGAGCCTTCTTGATCCTGATAGACTAAACACTTTATCTCCCCCTTGCACTATGCATAGCTTATAAATATATTCATTTTATCTAAGTTATCTCCCCCTAACTCTATGCTCCATCTTTGCACCAAGGGACTACATATAACATACCATAGCTTCATTTTTCACATGTATATCATCATTGTACACGTGTTCACTGAGTTTGTTGACCTAATTTATTTGAACAATGTAAGATACACAATGCCAAGGGTTTCTTTCATTATAACCCTTATGCCAAATGAATTTGCACACCATATATATATATATATATATGCGTTATACTCCAACAATCTCATTATGTCATATTGAAACACTCATTATATCCCTACAGACATTGCATACACAGTAATTCACTTGGTTTGATCAAGTCATCATCACAACCTACTTGATTTATCATTTTTAATAGACATCACTTGATTCTACACTAAAAAGGGCTCTCTTAAGAATCATAGATAGAGACACCTTAATTCACAATGTCATAGAACAATATAAAACTACAAGTTTCCCACAACTCCTCATATTCCTTCTCCTCCTTGGTCATCTTATGCTTTCGGTTATTCTTATTTTTTTAGGCTTACAATAAGTAACATGTTCATCCACTATGATATTCTTCTTTGGATTAACAATACATTGACATGAATCCTATATATATATATATATGGAGTATAACGCATATATATATATATATATATATATATATATATATATATATATATATATATATATATATATATATATATATATATGCGTTATACTCCAACAATCTCATTATGTCATATTGAAACACTCATTATATCCCTACAGACATTGCATACACAGTAATTCACTTGGTTTGATCAAGTCATCATCACAACCTACTTGATTTATCATTTTTAATAGACATCACTTGATTCTACACTAAAAAGGGCTCTCTTAAGAATCATAGATAGAGACACCTTAATTCACAATGTCATAGAACAATATGAAACTACAAGTTTCCCACAACTCCTCATATTCCTTCTCCTCCTTGGTCATCTTATGCTTTCGGTTATTCTTATTTTTTTAGTCTTACAATAAGTAACATGTTCATCCACTATGATATTCTCCTTTGGATTAAAAATACATTGACATAACATGGATTCATGGCATTCCTTTTCATCTGATGAATCTTCCTTATAGCTTGAAATATCATCACTAGGCATAGAAGACTAATTTTATATGCTTTATTCTTACTTTATAATAGTAGGATGTTCACTTGAATCTGTACATACCTCAGAAGTATCCTCGATTAGTACCTTGGGATTCTCCTTGAGCTTGGTCTTCTCATTCTCAACATGAACAAACATTGAGAGCTCTTGACATTCTTCAACCTCTGTAGCATTCCTCATCATGGTTTGATCTTTCACTTTCCATACATTCTTGTTTTTCTTAAATGTCCTATTTTTCTCTTTATGAGAGACTTGTGAACCTTTTTTCACACTAGGAGGCATGTCTCTCTTCTTACTCTATACTTTTGATCTTACAAAGCTTGTTCCACAATGTTTAGCTATGTGACCAAAATTATTGTAATTATAACACATTATATTTATATCTAATAAGTAAATGAATTTTTGTTTACAAAATTGGTTCTCCTTATAGGTACAACTCTACATTTACTAGCCTTATGACCAAACTAAATACAACTATAACAAAAACCATAAAAAGATGAGAAATGCCTAGTCATATATTTTCTTTGTGAAGGATGGGGAGTTATTCTCAATTATTGATTCTTCAATTTGTTTACACTTATGTAACCATCTACATTAGTTACCTTTATCTTCTGCATCTTCCTTGAGTTTGTAGAGATGGACTCATTATTCTTTTTCCTTTCTTCAGGCTTATTTTTAACTTTAGCCTTTTTCACATCACCATTGCTTGTGTTTGTCTTTGTATCCTTGCAATCTTTCTCTTTCTTTGTTCCCAATCCTCCCACTTTGAAATTCTCATATAAATTATCAGATGTACTGGTTATGGTATTTTCCCCCTTTTCATAACCAAGATTAGATTTCCCTTTTGATGGCTTTTGAGAGTTGATCAATTCATCAAGAATATCTAATCCTTCTTTTACCTTTAGACCTTTGTCTATCTATTCTTTAGCCTTTTCAAGATCTTTTCTCAAAGCCACTATCTTTGCTTCTAGCCTCATATATTCAATAAACTTAAGTTGTAGTTCAATCTTGACTAAATATTCTATTATTTTGGCCTCTTTAACTTGAGTCTTTAGACTCACCATCATATGATTAGTTCTTTCAAGACTTTTGGATAGTTTTTCAATTTCCTTTTGTCCAAGCTTCTTTTATCTTGAGTTCTCTTTTCTCAACATGTAAATCTCATATAGAGCATATATGATTTCACATTCAATGTCCACTTCTCCTTCCTCTTCTACATTAGATTCTTAAACTTCTTCTTGATCTAAATCTATAGAGGTTGATTCTAATGCCATGAACAAGGACTCATTTCCCTTAACCACAAAGGCATAGTCATGGTCGTCAATTGAGTTATCACTATCATCCAATGAGTCATTATATTCTCTTAAATACAAGATTTTATTATTTTTAAAGAAGTTACTCCTTTTGGAATAGTGGGGCTTAATTATTTTACCATCATCTTCTTACTCAAAGTTATCCTTTTTCTCATAAGGGCATTTAGTAGCAAAATATCCTATTTTATCATAATTAAAACATTTAAAGGATAACTTAATTTTGTACTTTCTAGATCCTCTTTTTAATCTTCTAATAAGGTTGTCTTCTTCTTCATCAGTCTCCTCAGATCTAGATGTAGATGCTTCTACTTTTGCATGCTTGGATGCTTTAAATGTAGCTTCTATCTTGGAATCATTTTCATTTCCCATTCTCATCTCATATGTAGTGAAGGTTCCATGCAACTCATCTACAGTGATGTTATCTATATTTATTGCTTCTTCTATTATAGATATTTTAGAATCATACCTTGATGGCAAAGATCTTAGGACCTTTTTGACAATGATTGATTGTTTCATTTATTCTCTAAGGCCTCTAATTGCATTGATTATTTCATCTACCCTAAGGAGGTAGTCTACAATATTATCTTCTTTAGTCATTTTAAGACTCTCAAACATTCCTTTGTATGTTTATAGCTTGGCCTGATTTACGTTGTCATCAACTACAAGATGATTTTTGACTTGTTCCAGATCTCTTATGAATTTTGACAATGCATCACTTTGATAAACTCTTATTTAAAAAATCCATAAAAAATAGCATTTTATGCCTTAGAATTTCTCTCATATGCCTTATTTGAATCTTGATCAATATTTTTTGTAGTAGGGGCTATATATCCATTTACAATAGACATCCATACATTAAACCCTAATGAGGATATATATTATTCCATTCCTATGCACCGAAATGAATAGTTAGATCCATCTAAGAGAGGTGCTTTGTTTGATGAAGATACTTATTGACTAGCCATTGTGTTCACTATTCCAAGATCTACCTAAGATGATTAAGATTATTTCAAGGAACCCCAGGATCTGATACCACTTTTTGGAACACAACTAGATACAGAGAGCGGGTGAATCAGTATATCAATTAAAACTAGTTCTTTAAATACTTTCAATGTAGATTAATAGATATATGATGATCAAATCAAACATGCAAAGATCATACACACACAAATAATCATGACACTAAATTTATACATAGAAAACCTAAAGGGAAAACCATAGTGATAATCACTTATATAATCTAATGTTCCAATCTAACCTCATAGTTCAAAGCCTCACTAGCAAACATCACTGGTTACATTTAAGGACACCATCCTAAGGAGACACCAATCCCTTAATTTGAGAGCATGAACTCCCTGATTGAGGACCAACTCAACTTAACCTCACTGGTTATAATGTTTATGGGCACCAACCCAAAGGAGACACCAATCCCCTAACTAAGCACCAACTTAGATGATTTGATGGCACCAACCAATTAGATGTATGGAGTTACAACTCTAGTATATGAAATAGATTCATAAATGAATCCAAGTCTCTATTCTATGTTACAACTCTAATCTTTAAATTCTCACAATATGCACATTCTCTTTGTTTCTTCTTCCTCTCTACCCCTTTCTCTCTTTGTCTATATATGTATCTATTTGACACACTTCATCTCTCTTTGTAGCCTCTACTTTTCCTCTCTACACTCAAGTTTTGTGTCTATATTATCTATTTGACATTATTTAAAAATGGTTCCATCTTATGGTAATAATAACTTTTACTTTGTCCCAGATATCATATATAGAAGCATTTGATCTAGGGTTTACTTATTCTCTATATTCACACTTAGACTGTAACACATCACACCAATTTTGGACTTGTGTTCATTATGACATGAACTATTAGTTTCTCATGTCTTGATTCCATGCATCACACCATAATTTTAGGTCTCTTTACTATCTATAAAAAAATTTAGACTCAAGTTTTGATGCAAAGGCTATTTAATACAGATTTGATTGGTTGGATTGATAAATATCATTATCTGTGTCAAGATATAGATCTTATTTTCAAGTTCTTACATGTTCCTCCAACTAACTATTTGTTTGGACATGACTTTAAATGTTGATCATTGATCTTACCTTTGGCACCATGATCTGATGGTCTCTATTAAATTAGCTTAGCTTTAAAATGTGTCCATTAGATATTCCTAATTTAGGGTCCCACGTACCTTTGATATTGAAATATGCATGATCTTTACTTCTTTCTTGATGTTAAATATTGAGCTCTTTGTTCCATCTGAATCCACTCACTCTATTAAATATTTATTATCTAAGCTTCCATGTGTCATGGGATCTTTGAATATACATGATCTTTATCTTGACTTGGTCATTAAACTTTGATGCTTTGACCTCATTTCATAGCTTCCTACATATTTGGATCACTTTTACTCTATTGATCTAATCAAACCTACTCAGTTTTCAACTTTCCACTGTGTCAATAAACATTGATCACTTTATATCATTTGAGTCCATTCTCTCTATTGGATCTCCTTTACATGATCACTCATTCATCATCAACTCTTCTAAAAAGATCGATTATTAGATCTATCCAACCCTCAAGGATATGACTCTCGGTGTAAGGATGTGCCTTATATATAAATTTGTTAGTTCCTACTATTGAGACACTTGGCATCCTCATATTACTCATTAGCATTTTAACTTTAAGCATACCATAGATTAATTGTCTAAGTTTCGTCTTGTCACTTGCACACTCACTTGGAGGGACCTTTGACACTTTGACTTCATAATGATCCATTAGATCTCTAATGTCTGATTAAGAGTGAACCATTGATCTTCTAACTGGCTCAAATTTTACCTTGTGTAGATTTTTCTAAGTATGGGGACCATCTAAATGATGCTTTGAAGGCTAATTTTGCACCTTCATATCTTATGCTTCGCAAAACTACCTAGTCTAAAATTTGGACCATATAAACTAGGCATGAAAGTGAACAAACCCATATTCTCAATTCTTTCTGAATCCTTTACATGTGCAAGATATAATGCCATTAATATTATCACTTGGATTAGTCTACCATAGAGTTAGCTATGCCTCAAACTCTCCTAGAAGGCTCAACTTTATCCTTGCATAAATCTTTTCATGCTTAGTTTCATGACCTAAAAATTAGTATATATGATCCTCTTACATAGGATATTCCATCCATATATCTAATTACTTTTGAATCCTTCATACGTGCAAGATATGACATCATAAAAATTCCTACTAAGATTTTTCTCACAACCTACAAATTTGACAGTGTTGGAAACCACTATCAAAATGCCTTGGAGCCCTAATTTACTCCAACATATATTTTGTCACTCTATGTTGCATGATCTAAGATTTAGTGCATATAAACTAGGCATAAAATTAAACATACCTATGTGATAATTTTGTCTTAAAACCTCCATGTGTGAAAACACTAACCTCATCAATATGCTTACTATTCTTTGTTTAGCCCTTCTTGAAAATTTGGCTAAGCATAGAAACTTAGTGTATTTTGTCTTAGTATCCAAATTTTCATCCCCATAACTTCAATATGTGCTTCATCTCATGGCTTCAAAAATGGTACATAACAACTAGGGACTAATGTGATCACAACCATGTGACCAGATCCCCCATATTTTTTCACATGTGGCAATGGTGACTTTAGAAAAATGCCTTCTCATATTTTCTATCATAGACCCAAAATGTCTAGATGAACAATATAAAGAACTAGATAAATTCAATTCATGCACATAAGCAATCCAATCATACTTTACCTCTAATAGGATGCTTTACACATCCTCAAATCACCATACTCATCCCTAAGAATTAATGACATCCATAATATCCCTTTATATATCAATGGCATTCTCATAATGTTCCTTTTGACATCAATGATAATCAAATTACCAACAATTACTACATATTATACTATTCTAGGTGATTCACTTATTGGTACTTCAACTACCTCCATGGACACGTAAGTTTTTTTTCAAACTATTGTATTATTTCCTATAGTAACAAAAAACTTAACTTGACCTGAGCTGTTATTACAAAATTTGAGGATATAATAGACCCACATGAGCATTTTCATATGGATTCTCAATAAGTGCACTTATATGACTCGGTTTCAAAATATATTTTATTCATCTCAAACTCATTTGTCCACTCAACTAGGTATTGCCATGCCATTAGTTTATCCCATAGATTTCACCATTGTTACAACTATTTAGGAGTCTCCTAATGTGTTTAAGTACATTGTCTATACTCCATCGATGATCAAGGTTTCTAGAGAGTAAATGGTTGATACTCATTTTCTACATCCACTTCATCCAATCCTATAAAAATTTAATAGGACCTCTATCCATTACTCCATACACTCATACTTATCCCCTAGAGATTGATTATAAATCTATACTATTATTGGCCTCATCATGGATGCAACAACTACAAGAAAAGAAATTATCTAGGTAATAGTTAGTGTTGGTTGAGCCATAAAATATTATCCTTGAATTTGATGAAATTATTAATAAAATGAAGAGGATCAAAAAAATAAAATGTTTAGTGAGCGAAAGGAAATCAAATTTATAAGAGAACTATTTAGTTTGAAAATGCAAATTAATTTAACAATTTAAATAACATGATGAGGCTGAACAAGACCCCAAAACTATAGTATATAATATGGGTGGGGTATTAAAGAAATATTTCAAAGGTCTCCAGCAAGAAAATCAAAATTTGGAGTCCTAACCCATGGTGGAATCCATATAATATGTGTTGTAATAAGTACAAATATCCACCCACATGGTCTATTATTTATTATGTTTAATTCATAAAGCGTTGAAATAATGACCACATTTGATAAGAGTAGTATAGTTCCATGAAGCAGTAAAGAAATTGGATGCTAAGTTGTACATTATGGCCAAAGTAGTAAGGGAAAAGTCATATCCAAGTTTAAATTTATTGATAATCCCAAACATAATATCAACCAAAAATTATGTGAACAATACAAAATATGACCCCATATAGAAGTATTTCACGATGAAGGAACTGGTAAATCAAATAACTAGCCAATATTATGAATAAATTAACTTATTGGAGGATATATGAATCCCATATATATATTATTCACAAGGGGGGATAATTGATAGAACATATTTCAATACCTTACTTTAGGTTTCTATTAACCATTTTATATCTAAATTTAAATACTCGACTCAAGTAAAAGGAGACTTGGTCATTCATTTTGTCACATTCTCTAAGGAAATTATTAATCATGCACATGAATTACAAAAATTATTCGATATTGAAATGAATACTAATAATAAGTTTATGGGAAATTTTCTTAATTTTTATAAACTTCACATCATTAAATTTGACATGATTAAATTGGATTTATAATCATGTTCCAAAACTTATAAAGAATATAAGAAATGGAACAGTTAGCTATATTAACTTCCCAAGTTCAGATAACTAGAGTTATACCTTCTTCTACTACACAAATAAAACTTGGGACTATGTAATCTACTATTCCCTCTACCATAGTTATTTATGATTTAACTATTTAGGACTTAGGGAGTGTAAATCCTATGTTGTTAAGGGGGATAAGTATAGTAAATCACAATATAGACATGCAATAAATATAGACACTAATTTTTAATATAATTGACATAATTTGACCTTTCTAAAAATGGAAATAAATAATGTAAATAAGTATTTAGCTAGAAAATGATTGAAATGAGAGTTATTGAGGTTGCAAACTAAGATAAAAGATGATCTGAGTGTCATAGATAGGACTTAGGTGTCAAAACCCTTATTTGACATTATCACCATTATTGGATAGTAACACCATGTGGAGTTAGTGCCCCTATTTTGGTGGTAGTGTCCTCTATTCATAACTATTTCAAACTTTTGGGTGCACCTAAGTCTGGATCTTTCAAGCTTGTTCCTGTGTGCACAATCTTAGATCTCTATAAATGACCTATTTTGACTAACTTTATTTTCAAACCCTAATCCTCCATGTTGATAGCACATCCATTCGACACAAGTAGTAAAGTGTGTTATTAGTGAGTTAGGCTAGAAATCCTCAACACCCTACTTGATAAGATTTGCCTAAATACCAATACTCTGAAGAGGGATCATGCCCAATGTCATTCTCCCTACCCAAGTGTTGGTGTAAGAGCAAGAGAAGCTAGTATGAATATTGACTTGAGTACTTTGAATGTGATTAAGACTATAAACTTAAGTAAACTGAGCTTAGGAATTTTATAGATGGTTGTATGCATAATTAGGGAGAAATAGGGATTGATAACCTTGATTATGCATAACTTATTCTAAATTTGTATGTTTAATTTGCATCTAATTTCCATTTAGTGTTTAGAGGGATAAAAGTCATGTATATATTATGTATGGTGCTTGTGTGGGTCTTAAAAGAGGTCTAAGTTTACCCTAGGTGGTCTTATATTTGAAAAGATATCCATTGGTAGAAAAAGGAGGGAAAGGACAACAATGAAAAAATTGGGACATGAGTGTCATGTGGTGCTACTATCACTATTATGGTGGTGGTGTCCAAGTGGTACAACCTGAGGCACTAAGGGACATGATGTTAAGATGAGGGTCTAAGACTACTTTAGGGATGTCTAAGGATACTTTTAGCCCACATGAATGTTAAATAATTTTATAAGTATGCCCTGAGATAGGTCTAGGGATAATATAAGTATGGGGGGTCTCAAGTAACACTCTTAACACTCAAGTATCTTTTTTAGGTGATTACATTTTACCCCCCATTTTATTCTATAAATGTATCAAAGTGAAATGTTTATAAGAAAGGAAAAAGAAGCATAACTAGACTTACATAAGAGGTGAATCCCATGAATCTGGATCTGAGTATGTGAAGCATGATCCATTGCATGTCCTATAAATGAAAAGTGCATAGATCAATCATTACTTAAGTGATATCAAAAGTAAAGATAAAAATAAGTAAAGAGATAAAAATGAGTAAAGAGATAAGAGAGTGGAAAGGAAGTAATACATCTCACTGGGTATGTGAACCAAAGCATTAACTTGGTGATAACCTCTATGTGTGTATATAGTGATCAATCAGTAAATAACTCAGACTAAAATAGTGGATTATTCAATCCACATATGTGGGTAGTTCAAGAACTCAATGTAATTTTGAATCCATCATTGCCCACCCATGCTTGGTAGATCATGAGCTGTGAATAGATTGGATTAGATTGATGGTATGTCCAACCCTCTTATGTAGGTGGCTCAAGAAATTAAGAAGACTATGAATCCATTATTTCCTACCCATATGTAGTATATGCATCTATAATTGAAACTGTATGATGTGACTAGAGATGTGTAAGTATATATGTCAACTATGTGGCCACTCAAGAATATTAGGCGGCTCTAAGACACTCAAGAATGAAAACCACTATATATGGAGTAAGGAATGAATATGGTATGTAACCAATAACATTGTGTCTGATGTGTATAACATAAATAATGACATGGATTTTTTCATTCCATCTTATCAACTAGTATATAAGTGAGCATACAGAAATAATGTGTCATGCACATGACCCAAAATATGATATCTAAGTATATGGATTTTGGAATAAGTTGTAGTAATATATATATATCTAAGCCTCTAAACTGAAATGGGAATGACCATGTTGTGCATGATACCCCCAATCTAAGAAAATTGATATGAATATGAGTTAAATTATGCCAAAAACTAGTAATATGTAACTAAACCTATGTAAACATATATTGTACCTACTATACTTTTATAGATAATCTAATTTTTTTTTGAGATTGAGGATACTAGATAATAGAGCCATATTTTTGATAGTAGAACCATGTGTTGTTAGTGTCCTAATTTAGGTAATAGTGTCCAACTATTTTGATTTTTTACAATTGTAATTGATCACTATGTCACTATTTCCCACTGTGTTTTCCTATGTCTAATTTCTATGTTATGCACCTGTATGATGAAAATTTTACTTTGAGTGCATCTAGATAGCCTACTCTATATGAGAAACCCCTATTAATCCCCATTTTTAAGGGTATTTATTGAACCTATGCAATAACTATTCTTAAAATAAATATCTCTACAAAATGTTTATTAGTTGGAGCATATATGATATTTTGTAATAAACCAATATAATGTGCATACATAAAATTAGAATGTAATATAGTCTAAGAATAAGTTTGTAAGATACAATGTATGTTAGGTCTAGTATTCACAAGGTTGTTAAGATAGATATAAAATGTATATGAACAACAAATTTGAGTCATAACTAAGTAACTATCTACAGGGTGGGGCATAATGTCCATCAAAACACACAAGGAGGAAGGGGAGATGCATGATGTCACTCATGGCATTTAAAATTAGATTGTGATACAATCAAGAGACAAGTGTCATGGCCATGATGCATAAAATAAAGCATACATATAAAACACATAAGGCACACAAATTAGGCCTAGGGGCCACAATATAAGGAACATGGGCACATCACTAAATCTAAGAAGGCAAGACATACAAGGACATTTTTAAATGTCCATATACACAAACAATAAATAATTTATCTTAGATCCACATGGAAGGACATGTTGATATGTCTGTATACATAATCAATAAGGCATACATAATGACATGGGCACATGTCTAAATCATACATATAATGAAAATAACTGGAATAGAGCCATAGAGCAATGGATATTCAAATTCCCTCAAATAGAATAAGCATAGAGGGACAATAAGGTATAATTTAGTAAATATATAAATGAAAGTATGCATGAACATGTGGTATAAATATATATATAAGAGATAATGTGTGCATAAGATGACTCTAAAGTAGTAAAAGTTGGTAAAAAATCTAAGTAGGTGTAAGATGAACAATATAAATATATAACAATGTTAGATCTATGATGTAGAGTTTAGAAAGATGTAACCTGATAATTTAAACTCTATATATGATTCCCCCAAATGGGTGAATGTATCAAATGAATAACTATGTATCTATGTATATGCCCTTGGTGGGTAGATAGTAGAAATTTTGGATCGATGTAGTGTACCTAGGTCATGTAAGTGTTTTTGAAAAATCAACAAGAATAAGTGAATCAATGTATGTATGATAAAAACTAACTATATTAAGATAACTATCAAATCTAATGTCTATAAATTATAAGAAATGTAAACATGACAATGCATACAATCTATAATTTGTATTTTTTGAGTAAACATTTTAATGTTTTTATGTTTTGACATAGTATATTGTTTTTATATTCTCTCTATATAAGATATGTACAAGAAACATGAAAATGAAACTATATACAAGAATAAAGAGTGAATGAAACAATGTAAAGGCAAGCAATAACATATTAACCAATGAGCCTCATGGGAGACTCACTTTCAATGTGGCATGTGTCAAATATAGTAATGGTAACATATTGTGCAATGTGATTGATATGTTGTAGTTTAATTGAGTTACAGTATGAATATGGGTATTTTTCATTTTCAGCATCATAAAAATCATAATACCCTATAATACTATTGTTGAATTTTGTTGTATCTGGATAAGCATAGGGAATTGACTCATATTGTGGAGTTGGCCTTTATAAATTATGATTTTCAATATTAATTGTAATTTTTCCCTTTGAAAATATGATTATTGTAGGCATATGGGTCTTTGAAGGTTATTTTTCTATAAATCCTCTTTTAAGAATGCTTGTTAGAATGATTTTGACTTTGCAACTTAAGTTCTTACTCTTTTGTAAAATTTCCCATGTATCTAAAATTTTCGTCTTGATAAAATATATTTATGAATTATTTTCCTTAAGATGTTATATAAATACCAAGATTTGTTGACCAACATTATCAACTACTATATAGGAGTAATGATGCCTTGGGCATGTTTTCTCAACCATTGACCTTCATAATCAAACTATTGTAGATACTTT